>JAODTR010000001.1:3268877-3281451 GCA_025399935.1 Amblyopsis rosae | reverse complement strand
TTTAGGAGGTGTAGAGCAGCCAGACACAGCAGGAGGAGTAGAGATGACACTTTAGGAGGAGTAGAGCAGCCAGACACGGCAGGAGGAGTAGAGAAGACACTTTAGGAGGTGTAGAGCAGCCAGACACAGCAGGAGGAGTAGAGATGACACTTTAGGAGGAGTAGAGCAGCCAGACACAGCAGGAGGAGTAGCGTGAAAACTGAGAGAGGATGTGGGGCCCAGACTGAGGGCTGACCCACTCCACCACAGTAAAATGTCGGAGAAATGTCAAATTCTTTTCGAATCTTTAATAATTTTCCTATCGGACTATGTGCCTGTCTGTGAGACCTGCAGTGCTGCTAACGTGCTAAGATACCATGTAAGCATGAACACTACCCACAATAGGCATCGCTAACGGCTACTCTCATATTCCTATAGCCTTGTGTTGCCTGTCGCACAGATTCATTCGTGCACACATCAGAGAGCGAACACGTGGCAGTTGAAATATGTGTACCCGTAATGAGAGAGGTGGCGCGCAGCGAGCTAACCACAGTTTCCATGTGGTAATGTTTGTGTCTGTGCCGTTCTCTCTAGTGGTCAGACCACAGCCAAGTGCTGGTACTGTAAAGTCATATCAAATCCACATTTCCAATGTGGTGCCAACGTTTTACCTGCTGTAGGATGAGCTGGTCTGAACTGGGCTAGTCCGATAATCCCAGTTAATCCAGTGGCTGTGCAATCTGTCTGTGCAAACTGTGTCTTGACGTGGGAAAATGATGGAATACCCAACTAGAAATGCTGTGAAAACATGGGAAATTAGAATACTTTCAATATAATAACAAAGCTCCCACAGTAGCAAACATTACCACATACTGTACTTTTTTATGGTGTGTGTTTAAGATAACACCTAATTAAAAATTACTTTATCAATCCCTATGGGGAAATTTGGCTGCCATAAAAATCAAATGTTAATTTGAAAACTAAATATGACTGAATGAATATATTTGTGTACATATTCTTACATGTCTATGGTTAATTTACATACACTGTGTATACATTATAGCTCTACTATATTTTTTTATTAATCATACTTTAGTCATATTGTGTGTCATATTCTAAACCTGCGGTTTTCTAAATGTCTAATTTAATAGGCCACCATTACAGCAGATGTAGGTAATATGGGGTGATGAAGCTGCCAAAATACAAAATAAATGCATAAATAAATTACTCAATAAATGAATACACCATTTACTACATTTCTTCATGTATTTCTTTATAAATTTTATTATGCATTTCTTAAATATGGAAATACATATGGCAAGGGATGTCCTGCTAAACTCACGAATATAGTCTAAAAGTTTCTCAGTGTTACGAAATAACAAATTTTTTTGTCCAGCCAAACTCTTAATTTAGACATTATTGTGCATGAAATACCAATAAAACAAGTATTTGCCAATAGAACAAGTATTTCCAACCAGGAAATTACTTAGTTTAGAGTCTGTTGATTACACCAAAACATGCTTCGCGCATGTAATAGTTCCAAGAAATCTGGCATATGGGGGGTTTTCTGTATAATGAAATATGCAGTGAAATATGCCAATACGGCCAGAATGCATAAAAACGTGTAAATGTATTTAAAAGCATATTGATGTATTAATCGAGTGATATAGTTTTGGGATTTTTGAATGTTTTGCCATCCATAGCTAGAACCATAGAAACACTATGGGCCCTATTTTAATTATTAAGTGCACAGTTTAAAGATCTGTCAGTCTGTCAGTCTGTGCGCCAGGCGCAAGGTTAGAAAGGTTTGTACTGTCTCTCTTCATTATTTAGTGGTGTTTTGGGCGTAACGATAAACCCATCCGAGTGTCATCTCCCATTCCCTTTTAAAAAGTCCAGGTGCGCTTGCACCCTGCTATTATACTGCCGAGTTTGTGAAAGCGCTGGAGCAGACCATCTAGACAACAGCGAGATTACTGTATAGCCCCTTTCACAGAATAGCAGGCACACAGTGAGTCACAATATTATGCATTAACAGCATAGAAACTTAGAAAGGTTGTAGTACATATTAAAATACTACATAGAACAAGGAAATTAAATTAAAAAAAAGGTACTACAGAAGTACTGTAGATACAGAACTACAAGGTACCATTATAATGCAAATAATGTACAGAAAGCAATAATGACAATACTACTTAAAGGCTTGTTTTAATAGATGTGGTTTAAGGTGTTTTAAAAAAATATATCCACAGACTCCAAGGTTCTCAAGGATAAAGGGAGAGTGTTCCAGAGGCTAGGGGCCACTGTACATAATGCATGGTCACCTCTTGTTTTTAAACTAGTCCTGGGGACAACTAAAAGTCTGTTTTAGTAAAAGATCCATGGTGAATGAGGGATCTTGACCGTGCAAAGCCTTGTAAATCATTACTAAAAATGTAAAATCAACTCTAAAACCAATGGGAAGCCAGTGCAATGCCTTAAGTACAGGAGTAATGTGTGCTCTCCTAAACTGGTCCTCGTCAGTAGCCTTGCAGCAGCATTTTGAACCACCTGCAGACGGTTCAAGGAAGACTTGTTAAGGCAAGTATGCAACGCTTTAAAATAAGACAGGCGAGATTAAATAAATGCATGAGAGCATTTCCATCTCCTTTTGTGAGACCACGGATCTAATCTTAGCAATGTTCCTTAGATTAAAAAAAGCAGTTGAGTACCAATGACTGTTAAAACACACAGGTTTCTCATACTACAGCAATCGGAAGAAGGTAAAAACCCAATAAACTACACAATAATAATATTTCACATTGTTTATCATTTGCTTGTGCGCTCCTGTGCATCCTTATGTGTGTACGTGCATTGTGCACCTGCCATAGGCATTACAATCTTGATATTAGACCAGGTTTTTGCTGATCAATCGCGTAATGTAAATGGATTGCATTTCTATAGCGCTTTTCTAACCTTCAGGCCACTCAATGCGCTGTACAGCATTGCCTCACATTCACCCATTCACACACACATTTACACACCAGTGGTGAATGCTGCCACGCAAGGCGCGACCAATCACCGGGAGCAGTTAGGGCTAGATGTATTGCTCATGGACACCTTGACACATGGTGAGGAGTTAGCCGGGGTCGAACCAGCGGCTTTTTGTGCCCCGCGTGACATAGGGTCCTGTGTCTTTTTGAATGGTATGAATATGGCAGGGATACATGGCAGGGATACATGGGAGTTTGGGGAAGGGTTATTGTAACACACAACGTGAAGAGAGATTCACAACACACACAACACAGAACCCCACCCTGTTGAGGGTTGGGCTCTGTGGATCATGACCAGTTTCCAGATGATTCTACCCATGTAAACCTGAATGTGTGCAAACGTGGCTGTTACAAACCTGTGTGTTTTATATTGGCGTGTGTGTGTGTGTGTGTGTGTGTGTGTGTGTGTGTGAATGTTTTGCATTGTGGACAAGCCAGGTGCAACAAACAGTTTTTTTCTTGTATTTTTGTATTCATGAGACCATATCTCTGCGTGTGTGATCATGTGCACACTCCCTGAAGTTGGCAGACGCTGACCTATGTCTCTCTCTGCTTTTTTACAGTCTGCTGCAGTCTCCGACGGAGGTGAGTAACTTTTTACACCTTTTTCATAACATTATATTAAATTATGTGTGAGTTCACCGGGGTTTCACCTCACAAATTCACTCATGAGTCCATTTTCACTTTGTTTTCACGAGGTCTGCACCCTTGAGATTACAGCTATCGTGGCTGTTAATAAAGCCTTCGTTTTTTTGTGAGCTCTTTCCCAAAAGGTGTTCCGGCAAAGGCTGCCTCTCTCTCTGGTGGTGTTCTATTAACGCCATTGCCACAGTCAAGTTTAGCACTTTTGTTTTCATGCTTTTCACAGGTGAGATTCTCTCAGACAAACGTGACGGGTTTGACTAGCTCAGCGTCTGCCGTCCCTGTCTGCCGACCGATGCTGACAAAAGCAGTGTGTTTTACACCTATCATGCAACAGAGAGAGAGGGGGAGAGTGAGAGAACCATGTATTCAGGGGTCACTGTTTTTGATGGTTCGTGTGAATGCCATTGTGTTTCTCAGTATCAGGTGAGATCAGGAGCTATTTGCTATGTGGATCGCATAAGAGACAAAGGAATTACATCATTGGAAGAATGAATAAATGTGTGTAGTGGGATCCACGAATACAGAACACGCATGCAGAATTGTAGATTTACAAATGACATTTAATGAGAACTGCGCACACACACGTACGAACAATATATTTACAATTAGACTAAGATCTATTGGTACAGCTTATAGCAGATTTATTTGAGGAAGGAGTTTTGTGTTTGTGAATAGCAAATCATATTTGTGGATCACGGTCCTTGTGTTTACAAATAATTTTGAGACATTTCTTTGACCATAGTTCTGCTTGCTAATGCGCAGTATACAGGCATAGGTCATACAGTAGGCCAACGCATGTTGTGAGACAAGTGAAATGAATCAGTAAAACCTGTTAGAACGTTTAAAAACAGTATGCATTGTGAGTATAGTTCATTCTGGGTGAAGTAGCAGTCTAACAACACAGGGCTACCCCGAGCTTTGAGTTCTCTTCTGTCTTTTGTTGTTTATGCAATTCCATCTCCCAGCCTCTCTCAGCGTGTCACCTTTACACGTTTTTAATAGCTGTTCCGAAATGTTATTATGAGGAGGTTTTGAAATTAGTTTTTTTTTTGTGCTACACTTTGGAGCTACAAAGGTGCATGTTGAGCATTTTCTACAGTATACTTAGCCAGCAAACTTGCACTGCAGTGCAGTCCAATCGTTTCCTGCCCCGTGTGGCCTACTTAGCATGTGCCAGTGTTTGAGAAAGCCCAGTATTGCTTTAGCGCCTGCCAAATACATATCAAAGACCCAGAGAGAGAGAGAGAGAGAGAGAGAGAGAGAGAGAGAGAGAGAGAGAGAGAGATGGGAATGGGGTTCAGTAGTAGCAGCTAGAAGGGGTTCTAGTTGGGGTTCAATAGTAGCAGGAAGAAAGGGGTTCTAACTTCTATGCCATTGCAGACATGTTGGCTGTTGACTACAAACCCAAGCGTTTATGACCACTGATTCACACCAGATGTTGCCGCTAAGTGCAGCGGGAAGCTTCCACATCTATTCGGGCATGTCATTGAAACCTTGCCATGCTAATGCTACTAGCTTCTCAAAGTAGCGGAAACTGGGTTATGACTCACTGAAGAAGACAACAGTGGCGGGTGAGAGAGGGCAGATGATGCACCGACCCCACTGGCCAAATGGAAGCAAATGACTTTGTGAGACCACGTTTGCTTTATTACACTGTCACCACATTATAATCAATGTGGGAACAAGACGTGTACAGACATTTAGCATTAGAAGGCCATTGTGAATAATTCACACACACAGCCACTTATCACCATGTATAAAATGAGTTATCACGTCATTAATCCATTCAGCAGAATTCAACAGAGTAGAGCACAAGGTGCAGACAATGTGAGATACTGTAACAAGGTATGAAAACAACATAAACAGCCAACATACTCTATATAACATTTACTGTATGTGCACAGTGGTTTGTTTTCAACTTACAAACTTGCATAAATGTGAATTACATTTACGGCTGATATACATAACTGCAATCTGCATAGCGTTTTTGAATATTTTGTTTTAACAACCAGAGGAACGTCGATGAGCTACGAAAATAAAAGGATATACTAAAGAAACGACAACTAGTTTTAACCAGCACAATCAGTTGAGATAATAAATGATGCGCTTGTAATACCTCCTTTACTCAGCTAGCTTGATGTAGGCTCAAGGCCTCATTAGCCTCATTATTTGCCTTCCTTTAACAACAAGCACTTCATCCACACTGCAGTGTGTGTTTGTGTGTCTCCATGTGTGTCTGTTTGTATATCTCTGTTTGCATGTGTACTGTACTGCGTGTGTGTGTGTTTACTGTGTGTGTGTGTGTTTACTGCGTGTGTGCGTGTATTCTCTACTTCTGTCTATATTTGTGTCAATGCGTTGCCTCTGCCCTGAGCGTTTTCAATTGCCTCCTCCATCTGCTTTGAATTATTAACCGCCCGAAGCTCCGTGTGTGCCTGTATCACTTACACAGAGGTGGCTGTGCGCGAGCGTCAACGTACGTGCGCTCGGGGCCTCCTCCCTCTGTTTCGCCGCAGGTTATTTATCGCCCTCCGTCTCTCTCTCTCTCTCTCTCTCTCTCTCTCTCTCTCTCTCTCTCTCTCATTCCTCTTGTCTTTCTGCTGCACTGTTGACGGCGGGCCTTCGGGCTAGTGGCTTGGCTGCGGGGGAGGGGGGAAGGGGGAGGTCGGGAGAGTATGGATGGAGGGGGCTGGTTCCCCTTAAGGATCCGCTATGTGCCTCGCTTGAACCACACCGGCTCCTACCAGCTCTACCCAGGTGAGGAGACGACCGCAGGTGTTTGTAGTCAGCCGTCGTCGTTAAAGGGACGCTCTAATGTGTGACAATGTAGTATAGCAGCATGCCACGCTGCGTGCTGTTCACACAGGTGTGAGGCTGAACGGCAGAGAGGGAGAAATTATGCGTAGTCACACTAGATTCTGATTACACGTGTGCTGTGTGCTGTAATTGTGTGAGGTTTCCGGTCGGACTGCAGCATATTGTGCTGCTGTATGGTTTAATTGAGGACGCACGGCGTAATGGGTGCTCTCATGACATCATAGTGTTCCCTTTATTTGTGTTTTCTTACCAATGGCCCTTTATTTCATGTACACGCGTTTAAAAAGTGTGTGTGTGTGTGAGTGTGTGTGTATCTGACCTGAAAATACACCTGGTACGGAATACTATTTCTATAATGTTGACTGTGGAACCTGCTCTCTATTAGGTGATATTTAACCATGACTAGCTTTAAGAAGTTTAGCATTATGATGACCTTTCTATATTGTTATAGTGTGTCTATACTGGCTCTGATGTATGAGGGCTTTAACCTGTAAGTGTATCTACTGTACAGTACAGTAGCTACAGTGTCTTCAAGCAGATTCTGCGTGTTTGTGTGATACTTCTTCCTAAAGCCTGGAATGGAAAATTGAAAGTGTGATAAGTACAACAATGACAATAATATTTATTAAAAAGTACCCATTCTGTAAACGTATCCTTGTTTATTGAGCCAGTCTGTAAGAAGAAGTGGTGAGAGTGAGGCTGAACAATAAATCCTTTTCTAACGAGAGAACATGATATTAAACACAATCTATGAAGTGGCCCTAATATGTGGCTGTCAATAGCCTCGTTTACTGGGACACCCGACAAGCAGTGCTTTGCTCGAGGCTGACTCTGGGTGTCGTCCTCTCTGTGTTGCTTGGCATCAGGCCTCAGGCAGACTCTGAGATCCATTGGCTTGCTACTGTGCCTGGAACAATATGTCTACCATATGCTACAGTACACTGTATGTGCGCTCTTGCCTTAAGAAAAAGCACATGCAAAAATCATAGTAAATTATCGAAAAATGGCAATTCTGTGCGTATCGTTTGCTTATTACTGTACCACATACAGTACTGTATGTGCTACAATGGTAAAACCACAGACCGTACCACCACATGCTGTCTGTGGTTTTACAATTAAGTTATTTAGCGGAGATACAATGAGTGCATTTACAAGCATTATAATGAGCAGATGGGGGTTGGCCATCTTGCTTACAGGTAGGCCAACTCTGGGGCCTGAACACAACCCCTTCTGGCTGGCAGTGTGACACCCTGGCCACTAGACTATCCTGCCCACAATGTTCTAGGTTTCATCCTTAGTCTCCACTGCAACTCTTAGTAAGAGTTAGATGATAAATCTTCAATGAAGGCATTCATTGTTTATTGAGCTGATTTTTTGCAGTGAAAGATATTTTTCACAATGTCCCTATATGTGTGTGTGTGTGTGTGCGTGTCAGAGCTGAACAGTGCAGAGCTGCAGGGCTGTGGCAGTGACAGCAGCCTGAACAGCAATGCCAGCCTGCCGAGCGTCCAGAGTCACCGGAGGCACACTGAGAGGAGGGTGGCCAGTTGGGCCGTCTGCTTCGAGAGGCTGCTGCAAGACCCCGTGGGGGTCCGCTATTTCTCTGTGAGCGCACACTCGCACACACACACACACACACACACATAAATGCGCTCGCACACGCACACGCACACTCACACACACACACACACACACACACACACACACAAATGCGCTCGCACACACACACCCAATAGATGATGTACAGTATGCATGGTTTGTATTGTACTGTACATAGAAGTAGAACGTTGGCACAGACACCAAATGATCACACCCATGTGACCAGTGCTGTTTACCACACATTTAGTTTGTAAATATGCCACTCGTTCGCTTGTGTTCTCACACTGTTCGGTTTTAACACTCTAAATCAGCAACCTCAAACAAACGCACACCATTTCCATGCCTAAATGTGACCCGACCGCTCGCTGTATGTGTAAATGCTCCTGCGTGGAGGGTGTTTATATTATGCATGGCAGCGGGAGTCTCTCATTAGGGATACGGGTGTTTCAGGTTCAGGTCAGCTCTTCATCTGTTCACACAGATTTGCTTGTCTGATAAGGACTTTTCTTCTCCCCCCCTTGTCCTGCTCCTGCGTGCACTCTACTGTAGGAGTTTCTGAAGAAGGAGTTCAGCGAGGAGAACATCCTGTTCTGGCAGGCCTGCGAGTACTTCAGCCATGTTCCGGAAAATGACAAGAAACAGGTAGTGCACGCGCACGCACACACACACACACAGTCCACCGGCCTTAAAGGTATAGTCAGCTATTGCAAGCTAAATGTAAGCTAATACACTTTTTGTCAAATTCAACAAAGATCTCCCCTCATTTCGCTAGCTAACTGTTCTCTGTGTGTGTTGAGTGAAATAATCTGATACTTGTACACAGCCCTGGCTCCATAAATAGGAACATAAACAAAGTGGCGAACACCGCTCGTATCAACAAAGCCGTAGCGCTACGCTATGCTTGACAATGCATTTCGACGTGTGATGCGCCGCCCGCGGAGCGATACTGTTTTGATTTGAGCTCGAAGTTAGCAAGAATGATTGACCATACCTTGAAACGCCCTCTTCCTTCCTTCCTCTCCAGCTCTCGCAGCGTGCCAGAGAGATCTACAACAGCTTCCTGTCCAGTAAGGCCACGACGCCGGTCAACATCGATAGCCAGGCCCAACTGGCGGATGACATCCTGAACGCCCCACGGCCAGACATGTTTACAGAGCAGCAGCTGCAGGTAATCAATGTGGATCTGTCTGATGTCAGGGGAGAGACTGTCATAGTCTAAAGGGGTCCCTCCAGGACCAGGATTCCACACCCCTGCACTAGACGATGACTGGTTGTGGTATAGTCTACCAACAACAAAACAAAATTGAGTAAATCTCTAATTTTGCAGTCAGCCTCAAGTGACCATTCGATGAACTGCCGGTTTTGGCAGTTTGACACTATGTACATTTTTCAGCACCAGGGGTTCCCGCTTGAGTGGTATGGTTTGGTATAGACTATACCACTACCAGTTGTTTCAGTCCCTGGGTTCACGGGTCTACAAGATAACTGCTCCTAGATACTTTTGCACTTTTGTTTAGAAGATGTGTAAACAAATAGCAAACTGTTGAAAGCTGTAGTGCAAAGCTTTGCATGGTGGTTTAGAGAGTGCTCATGGAAGTTTAGAACTCTTAATTCCAACTGAAGCCAAACTCATCGAACCAGTGTTACTAATATATGAGATATCATCTTAAGTAGCTGCCTTAAGTAGCACGGGGGGGGGTGTGAATAATAGTGAAGTAGTCACAGAGACAACCAAACATCAGAGCCCAAGCCAAACGTTCCTAGAAATGCACTCGGCTGGTTGAGGTCTTGTGGCGCCATTGACTCTGAATTAAGCCAGACACACATCATATCATTGCTGACCGAGGATTGGCAGTTGGCAACCTCATAAATATTTATTTGATAAATCTGGTTACAATGGTTTTACTTTTGACTTGTATTAGCATGCAGTAGCTGACTATGCCTTTTAAAATATGAGATTGAAACCACGAAGCAACCTTAATATGGTGCATTGTAAAAGCAAAACAAAATCAAAATGATCCATATCGCATTAAGTGTACATCAGGCGACCGCGGTGGTCGCCTGCATTGCTGATCATCCTGTGTTGATCTTCGTTGCTTCCAAGCTTCCAGTCTTGATGTTCAGGCCACGTTCCTTTCCTTTCATTTTCCCCAATACGCATTTCTGACCCATCATCGTCTCTGTCCGTCGCTCTTCTCCTCCCCGTCCAGATCTTCAACCTGATGAAGTTCGACAGCTACACGCGCTTCCTCAAGTCTCTGCTCTACCAGGAGTGCATGCTGGCCGAGGTGGAGGGCCGACCTCTGCCCGACCCCTACCACGTCCCCAGCAGCCCCACGTCCAAGCACAGCACCACCACCAGCTCGGACCGCTCCAACCTCTCCAACCTCTCCACGCCCAAGAAGGTAGCGCACATCCGTCCACTGTTTTGTGTGAAGCAGCTTATGTTTCAGCCATGTTTATTTATACTGTCCTTTCTCACAGCTAAGGGTTTTTGCTGGACTACGTTTAATACAGAAATAAATGCTCTTGAAATAAGTCTTCTAACCAGGAACAAAAGCGAATGAACGGAATATACCTTGGCCTCATTATTCCAAGTTGTAGTACATGTTTAGTTTGGCATGTGAACACATGCTTGTTTGTATTATATTGTGTCTATGTATCCATGGTGCTTTTCCAGCAGGAGGACAAGAAGAGCAGGTCAGGGCGTTCTCTGAATGAGGACAGTAGAGAGGACTCAGGAGATAAAAAGAAGGGGATGTTCTTCTCCTGGTCTCGCAACAGGAGTTTCGGCAAGGGCCCCAAGAAAAGAGAGCTGGCCGACTTCAACTACAGTCAGTATCCGACGCACTGTTTCTTGTCTTGTCCACCCCCGACTAAACTGTGCCTTTTCTAAAAGATGAGTAAATGCCTGCAGTTTGATAAATGTGTGGGAAGCGTCTTGAAAAACTTTCCTTCACAGACATTTTTTGTTGATTCAGCTGCAGTGGCTCACACGTATGCAAAGTAATATGAGAAAGAAACCTCCATTTATCATAATAATGGAGACATTGCTGAAATGAAACATATAAATACAAACATCGAATACATTCTGTAAGTTTTCAATGGCTCTTTGGAAATAAACCCGGTTTTAGTTTGGATATCTGTGCTTCCGAAGTGGTTCACCAATTATTTTTAAATGTTTTTTTATTTCAGACTTCTCAGGCAGCAATGGTCGTCGAGAATCCCAGGGTTCTCTGTCGTCAGGAGCCAGTCTGGAGCTGGGGACATCAGGCTCGGGAAAGAACGAGGTTAGCCTGGACACGTGCGGTGGATGTCCTTAGACAACACAACCCAATCATACATATAATATTGACACGAATGTCCAGATGCAGATGAAGCAGGATAAAGAGTATAAATATACATTAAAAACCAATGTTCAAGCTTGACAATAATAATATGCTGTAACTGTAAACATACTATATTGACCTCATAAGTGTGGTCAAATGCATCTGCTCTTAGTAGGCATGAGCACAGTGAGCTACCACATTGCTTTTATTGACAGAAATGTTTGTTATTGTTTTTCTTATTCAGTTTGTTTGAGTGACTGCCCCACATTGCCCTTTCAAAATTGAAAAACTATTGAATAAACAAGATCTAAGTAAATAAAGTAAATACAAATTATCTCAACCAAGAGGCAGCAAGGAAGACTGTTTCCACAAGTAAATTGTTTTGTGCGATATTTAGAAATAGCACTCTTAGTTTCTCCTCACTCATTCTCTTATTTTTTTCCCTCTCTTTCCCAACATGGCATTCTTCCATCTCCATTCTATTCTCCTGTTGCCAGGGCGACCTGCCCCGAGGCTCTACATCCTCATCAGGTGAGCGGGGAGGCGGTGGCAGCAGCGCCCCCTTGAGGAAGTGCAGCATCAGCCTGCCGGACGGCTCGTGCTGCTCTGTGCCGCTGCGGGCCGGGGTGTCTGTCAGGGACCTGCTGCTGGGCCTCTGTGAGAAGCTCTGCATCAACCTGGCAGCTGTGGACCTCTTCCTGGTTGGAGGGGAGAAGGTACATGGCCCAGAGTCACATGGTCCAACATATTGAAAGGAGTGGAAGGCCATTTCTACTTGCAGGTTCTTTGGAACATAGTTTAGATTTATTTCTGATGGCTCTAGATGAAATAATTTGAGTTATTAAATCATTAAAGCTCTCTCAAGCCATTGAGGGAAGAGTAAGCATTATATATTTAACTACTACTGTGTATTTAGCCAACCAACAGTACTACAACACAGGTCGTTTTGGTGCTTTTGCACGCACATTCAGAGACATATTCACTACGTTTGTTTACGGATTTCACTCACAAGGGTCAGTAATTGTGACCCTTTATTCCATCTACTGTGCCTCCTAACTTCATAGTGGTGTGTTTAAATGTGCACGGTATGAGTTGGATTAATCTCTCTCTCTCTCTCTCTCTCTCTCTCTCTCTCTCTCTCTCTCTCTCTCTCTCTCTCTCTCTCTCTCTCTC
>JAODTR010000001.1:3239920-3259142 GCA_025399935.1 Amblyopsis rosae | reverse complement strand
GGGTCCCCTGCTGGAGCTGCTGCCCCCGCGACCCGACTCTGGATAAGCGGATGAGGATGGATGGATGGATGGATGGGTGATTCTTTCACTGCAAAACAAATCTACCTTTGGGTATTAATAAAGTAACCTAACCTAAGTCCTTATTGCACATATTGGATAAAAAATCTAATTTTGGGGCGTATGTGTTTTTTACTTGATTTATTTTTGTGATAGTATTGCCAGGTTTTCAACTCATCAAACTTGAATGATGCCTATTGTGTGACTTTATAGAATCTAGATATATTTTATGTGAGTTGTTTGTGATCATGTTTAACCTGTTAGCTAAGGTAAGCTATATGCAGGAGTTTGGATAAGATCATTAGAATTCAATATGCTGTGAAATAACTGTAACAGGGTGAAGGCAGCCATTGCTAATAAGTGGGTACTGATTTCAACGCATTCAACGTTTTTTTGCTTTCTCTTTTTTCTCTGGTATTTGTTGTAGTTAGTTAGGTGTGGGATGTGTGCGTAATCAATATATAAGCAGCCATGCCCCTAAGCAGAATCTGTATCTGTATATAGCTTGTTGGAAAAAAAGACAGCTCAGATAAAAGAAAATATTGCCAACTTTGTCATTTAAGCAGGCTGGTAAGGCTTGCTAGCTGAGCAAGGCATCACATCTTGCATGCATGTATACAGTATTTGATGCATTACATTTGTATTCCTCACCAAAACACTGACAGCCTTTTCAGAGTTCCAAACAAATGTGAGGCAACACATTTATTCCTCAACAAAACACAATACAGACGTGACACAATAGGTATATTTCTCACTAAGACAAACATGATTTCTCACTGAGACACATTTGGAAAAGGAGCATCAAGGTTACAAGCCTTCTGGAGAGTCATAAGAGAATCTAGATATAGATGAATGGTAAATTTCAATAGGGGTGTTTAAATTGACCCATTCTGCTGTTATGGCCCAAACACATACAGTATACCACAAATGATTAACACATCTTTCTACCATCTCTTTGCAGGATGAAGTTAATCAGATCATGGAGACAAATCTATGGCTCAGACACGTAAGTATGTCAGCACACACATGTACTTACACTTTTACTGATGGTCTGCCTGTGACCTCCAGAGGTTAGGCCAGAGATCATAGAAAGGAGTCTGATAATAGAGGATGCAGGGATGGCACCTGTTTTAGAAAGGATATGTGTCACCCTCTCTGTGTGTGTGTGTGTGTATGTGTGAATTAGTAGTAGATATACTGTACACTGTATGTGAATCTGAATATGCTGTACATATAGCATACTGTATCTATACCCTGAAACCATGACCTCACACAGCTTTGATACTCAATACATTTCAATTGTTCTTGACGTATATGCCTTAATACAGTGAATACACACAAGAGTGAATTTGTTTCCTCCCTTCTGCCTATAAAGATTTAGAAGTTTAACTGTAAATTTATATTTTGGTTTAATATTTCTTATGTTACCAGCTGGAAGTAGAACTGAACACACCGCAATGATGTCCAACTCTGTTTTTGGCAGATCCTACATCTTTAAGATAAAGTCACATTGGCCCTGTTTTCTCCTCACTAATATATATATATATATATATATATATATATATATATACAGTATGTGTTATATATTTTTGCTCTGCCTCCAAAGGAATCTGAGTTATCATTGAAGAGGACTCATTGCTGTGTTTTACATGTGAAAGACCTTCTGCAATCTTCATCCAATCAGTAAAGGATAGAAATCTTGAAAATCCGTAATTGCATTTCTCATTATTCTGCCAAAAGAAGATGAATGCTTCGTAGGCAACGTTGCAGTGACACCATGTTCTAGGTGTTTTGAATCAGCACGTGGGGCAGAGAATGTCTACATAACTTTCAATCACTCATGGAAATCACTTGCTTCACCAATCACTGATGGCAGCAACAGCACCACAAATAGGCATTCACGTCTGTTTCTATAGGGATTCAAAAGGAGGAACTTAACTAGGCTATACCAACATGACCACATTGACCATGACTGAAGTCTATTAGGCATGGAGGACCAGAGGTCTGATTGGTGTTTTGTGAGCGATAAACCATGCATACAATCTTATCAGGTTATCACATCTCCAGCCAATCATACTGTACTCTCACCGGGTAACTAAATAGGAAAGCCAGCATAGCATGAAGTAGTAAATTAAATAGCTTGTAGGTAATTATGGTGGATTAATTTGCCTTGGTAATGAATGAATCCCTGAATAACATCAAATTAGCCAAATCCAATTTTAAATCATGCACTCAGGTGTATTGACATAGCTGCAAGTTTATGTTCACACTTTTAGTACCCTGTTTTGACTAAAATATAAGTATTGAAGTATTCCAGTCTGTCTCAGCTGGTATTCATGTCCATATTTTTGTGTTTACCCCTGATTATGTCTTATTTTCCCATATGTCTGTCCCACATCACCTGTATTCAAACTCATGTATTCCTAAGTGTTAGCAGTTACGCTTTTGTTTAGCATTTCTGCTTTCGCTTAACCCTTGCCTGTACCTTATTTTGTTTTGGACTATTCTTGAGATGTCGTGTCCTTTACGGTGCCAATACCACTGTGCTAACCTGACACACCAGCTGGTTACTGGGGAGCCGTCCATTGAAAAAAAAGGGGCAGGCGCTTTCAAAAAAATACTTGGCAGGTGATTGGATGAACATGCTAACCATGCAGAGCCAGTTCAACTCTCGCAGTAGGACGAAGAGTGAAAATATATTTTCCATTGAGAAAAGCCATTTCTGCAGCCCTTTGCTCTTTGAAACATTCTAACGAAACTGATGTTACTGCTACCCTACACGTTAACCTCTTTAGGAACCGCCATAGTGGTTTTTGAGACTCGCATTCGCTGCCTGTCCACCTTAACCACACCCGTAGCTAACAATACGATGCTGATTGGTAACACCAAAGATCTCAAGCTCACCAGATTGATTCTTGCCTTACAAAACAAGCATACAGTATGAATACTTACAACACAAGCATACAGTATGGCATACTTAAAACGCAAGCATATAGTATGGCATCAAGCTTCATGGACTGTTAAGGAAGACATTCCTTCACCTTAAAGGTCTATGTTTGAGCCGTGGTGACCACCACAATAATCACAGAATCTGTCGGAGCTCCCCAGCACGGATGGAGATGATCAGTCGTATGTGCATGAAGTCTCCTGTGAAATGCAGGTTAGGCTATTCAAAGACCAAACTGTCAGTGAGAGTGTGAATGGTGCGGTCACAGTTCAATATGTTTGCTTCCAGGTATGGAATGATTACAAGTTACGATGGGCACCGATAGACTTTGATGGAATTGAGTTCATCAGAGTTCCATCCAACAAGATCTGGAGACCGGACATCGTGCTCTACAACAAGTAAGTCTGGGCTGTTTGCCTTCTGTCAGAATCATAGTCAGCATTCTCATTAAACTATGATTTATATAAGTTTCTTTAGGAACATTACCTTGAGCTACATAATGGTTGTTATACAGATTGTAGTTATTACCGTAATTTCCCGGCTATATATTCTATCCTAGGAACTAGGAAGCTGCAAAACACATATAACTTGACGCATGTTCACTTATCTCCTGCAAGCACAGAAATATATTAACACTGTTTATTTAGCCATGCTGTTTGTTGGCGAATTGGCTTGTTAATAACACGATTAGCAAACAATTGTAACCTACCATAATTTACATATCTTAGCTAGTGCATATAGGTAGACTATATTGAAGTGGTTGGTGTCCGACCTTTTCTTATTTCCTTTTTTTTTCACGTAAAAATGCTTCCAACCCGATGACACAAGATTGAATAAGCGGTTAATAGTCGGGAAATTATGCTATATTGTTGTGTGTGTGTATATATATATATGTATATGTATGTATGTATGTATGTATGTATGTATGTATGTTTTTAAATGTATATATATGTATGTATATATATATATATGTGCGTGTGTGTATGTATATGTGTGTGTATATATATATATATATATATATGTGTGTGTGTGTCTGTGTATATACTGTATATATATTGGTTGAGAGTTAGTACATCTTTATTATTAGTAGATTACAATCGTCCATGGACCATTTTGAAAGGTAGAACTTTTTTCATTTAAACACATTATTGTATTTTCAGTCTGACTTAAAATAGTGGTTCATAACGAATTTCAATGACAATCGTGTGTGTTTTGTATTTCACAATGAAGATCAAATGGTTTTTTCATTGTATTCTATCATCTAGACTTAATACTTTTCTTTCCTCTTTAATGGGTTACCTTCTCTTTTATCTTCTCCTTGCCCTGATATCTGTTCCTCTCTTTATCCACTGATGCCTATTTCCATCCCATGCATGGGCCTCCGTTAATATTTTCCTCACTTCTTAACTATTCCATATCGTCCCTTCAACGTTCATAAAAATATGCCTGTGTGCTCCAACATGAATGTACACACGTACACGCCCACACACAATACCGTGACACAGTGCTGTAGGTGATTTCCTGGTGGAAGATAAGACCAAGGCACTGCTGAAGTTTGACGGCACAATCACCTGGGTTCCTCCTGCCATCTTCAAGTCCTCCTGCCCAATGGACATCACTTATTTCCCCTTTGACTATCAGAACTGCTCCATGAAGTTTGGCTCCTGGACATATGACAAGGCTAAAATCGACCTTGTACTTATTGGATCCAAGGTTAGTGATTTCACTAACCTTTTATTAAAAGTGTCTGGTGATAAAGTACTACAATTTCCCGACTATTAACCGCACTGTCTATTAACCGCATGTCAGTATTTTATGTAATTTTTAGTATTAAACTTGTCTATTAACCTCACCCGTGTATAAATTATGTAAGAAAATGCACAAATTACATGCATATCATATTCACCATATGTTGTCTTAATTCATAAATAAAGTGAAGGCTATAGGTTTCTTAAGAGACTGTTAATACATCTATCTTTTGGTTAATCAACAGGGTTTGTTTACTGTTCTGTTCTCATTATTAGCCTACCTCAAAACCAGACGCATCACTTCTGTGACTGCAGTATATTTGCCTTTTACATGAGAGGCGGGCAGGACAGAGAGCGGGATGCCAATTTCCATGTGAAAAGCCCTCTACCTTGTCAGATTGTCCTACTACCATAGCAAAAAAATATAGTTTTAGATGTATAAGTAATATCGCTGGATTACCTTAAAAATAATAATAAAAATTGCCCTCTGAGAGAAAATATATAGAACCCCATGTGTATAGGCCTCACCCGAGTATTAGCTGCAGAGCTGCCGACAGTTTGTTAAATCAGTGTATTAACTGCGGATAACAGCCGAGAACTTCTGGTAGCATAGCTACTTTCCTATTACTTTATCACCAGACACTTTTAATAAACTGATACAATTAATAATAAGAATAACTACACACTATAAAAGATCACTTATTTACGTACGTACTCATTTGACCTTTTTTTTTCTTTTTCATGAGGAATAGTGTCAGACAAGCCAGAATCAGTGTTCCTTCATAACTACGCACCAATCGTATGAGGGGAGAGAAAAAAAATGATTAAAATATTTGTTTTTGGTTAGAAAATGTGTTTCAGGGAATCACTTATCATTGGCTAAAAAGTTAAATCCCTCCTTAAATCAGTCTGAAGTAATGGTCTCATTTTCCAACCCCAGGTAAACCTCAAAGACTTCTGGGAGAGCGGCGAGTGGGAGATCATCGACGCCCCAGGCTACAAGCACGACATCAAGTACAACTGCTGCGAGGAGATCTACCCGGACATCACCTACTCCTTCTACATCCGCCGGCTGCCTCTCTTCTACACCATCAACCTCATCATCCCCTGCCTCCTCATCTCCTTCCTCACGGTGCTGGTCTTCTACCTCCCGTCCGACTGCGGAGAGAAGGTCACGCTCTGTATCTCCGTCCTGCTCTCCCTCACTGTGTTCCTGCTGGTCATCACCGAGACCATCCCCTCCACCTCGCTGGTCATCCCGCTCATTGGCGAGTACCTGCTCTTCACCATGATCTTCGTCACGCTCAGCATCGTCATCACCGTGTTCGTGCTCAACGTGCACTACCGCACGCCCACTACACACACCATGCCCGGCTGGGTGCGCTCGGTGTTCCTCAGGGCGCTGCCGCGAATCATGCTGATGAAGAGGCCCGTGGACCAGGAGGGCCGGCCCCGAGGGGAGGACAGCAGTGGGGAGGCGGGCGGAGCCGGAGGGGGAGGAGGAGGCGGTGGAGGAGGAGGGGGGAGAGGAGGGAAGAAGAGTATGGCGCCGGTGGGTAAACCGTCATGGGACTGGCAAGGACATGAACTGGATGACTCTGGATGAGTTATCCAGAGTCTGTGTCTGTAGTCGCTAGATGCCATCTAGGTTACTATAGTAGCTTTTGATATGTTACCATAGTGAGGAACAGTATGGAACCTTAATGGGACTGCACTACAAAAAATCTAAATCTTACCAAGTATATTTGTCTAATTTCTAGTAAAACTATCTAACTATACTTAATATAAGACACAATTACCTAACAAGAGCTCTTCTATCCAGATATAATGTCTTATTTCAAGAAATCTTACAAGCACATTTTCACTTGTTCCATTGGCAGATTTATTTACTTATTATGAGCAAATATGACCTTGTATTCATAATTATTTTACTTTTTTTAACCATTTTCTACAGTGTGGCAAAGACATGAACACATGAAGTTATCCAGAGTCTTAACAACACTGTGTCTGTAGTCGCTAGATGACATCCAGGCTACTATAGTAGCTTTTGATATGTTACCATAGTGATAATGAAGAGCAAATTTCCAAAACTCACTCAGTACATTGGGTCTTTATTTTGAGAAAATCGTGTTTTAGCTTTCTAGCCTTTGCTTCACTGTCCATCAAAGGCTGAACATTGATCACGTGGAACAGCGAGACGGAGCAGATTATGGAAGAGCTTTAAGGACATACAGCAGCACCTATAACTAAAATATGACTAAATATGGACTGAGTGAGTTTAGGAAATGTGCTCCTCAATTGATGGAAAGACATTATGCTCTTTATTAGGCCTTATAAGAATCTAGATATGTAGGATTGTGAATAAGATCAGACCTAGATTTTTTATCATAACTAGGTCTTATAATGGATGTGTTGCTATAGCAAAACATCTTGTCTAATGTATGGGATTAGTAACACATGCGGTAGTATAGTAGTAGTAGTAGTTCTAATTGAAGGCAGTGTGCAATATAGAGTCACCTGGGTGTTACTGAATGTTCAACACAACAGATGGAAGAGACACGGTGGATTTAGGACATTGGTGGTGTATGTAGGACATTAGTGGTGGGTGTAGGACATTAGTGGTGTATGTAGGACGTTAGTGGTGTATGTAGGACATTAGAGGTAGATGTAGGACATTAGTGGTGGGTGTAGGACATTGGTGGTGTATGTAGGACGTTAGTGGTGGCTGTAGGACGTTAGAGGTAGATGTAGGACGTTAGTGGTGGATGTAGGACATTAGAGGTAGATGTAGGACGTTAGTGGTGGGTGTAGGACATTGGTGGTGTATGTAGGATGTTAGTGGTGGATGTAAAACGTTAGTGGTGGGTGTAGGACGTTAATGTTGGGTGTAGGACATTAGAGGTAGATGTAGGACATTAGAGGTAGATGTAGGACGTTAGAGGTGTTTGTAGGACGTTGAGGTGGGTGTAGGACATTAGAGGTGGGTGTAGGACGTTAGTGGTGTAAGTAGGACGTTAGAGGTAGATGTAGGATGTTAGTGGTGTATGTAGGACATTAGAGGTAGATGTAGGACATTAGTGGTGGGTGTAGGACATTGGTGGTGTATGTAGGACGTTAGTGGTGAATGTAGAACGTTAGTGGTGGGTGTAGGACGTTAATGGTGGGTGTAGGACATTAGAGGTAGATGTAGGACGTTAGTGGTGGGTGTAGGACGTTAGTGGTGGATGTAGGACGTTAGAGGTAGATGTAGGACATTAATGGTGGGTGTAGGACATTAGAGGTAGATGTAGCACGTTAGTGGCACATCCTGTTACAACACAAAGAGCAGTGTGAGTGTATTCTGTCTAGGTCTGCTACTGCAATTGGGCCTGTGCCCAGAACATTATTGGTTCCACTTCCAGGAGATGGTGAATATGTCTGGGTGGGAAATGGAATGAGAAGTTTTCTATTCTATTCTCATGGGAGGCTGTAATGTGCTGTACGGTCCATATATGAATGTTCTCGAACACAATAACAGGAGACAGAAGAAACAGCACAAGAGCATACGCAACAAAAAAATGCAAAAACGCCACCATCAACACTGGGTTTCATGTTATTTTTGGATTAAATTAAAGCTGAGTCATTTTATCCATGTGAAACATGCATCGACCTTGTATTGTGATTGGTGGCTTGCTAAACGAATTCCCCTGATTTGAGTCTGCGCCTGGCTGTGCTTCTCCGCAGGCTGTAGGCAGCACTCTGAACTGTCTGGAGATCGGGGGCAGTCAGGATGGTTGTGCTGGGAAGAAATGCCCCTGCCCCTGTCAGCACGGGAAAGATGGGTCAGAGACAGCGGACGCTGCCAAGCTGACCCGCCAAGCGAGTCCTCAGAGTCTCAATGCAGTGGTGGCCTTCTCTGTGGTGTCGCCTGAGATCAAGCAGGCCATCGAGAGCGTCAAGTACATTGCTGAGAACATGAGGAGTCGCAACAAGGCCAAAGAGGTGAGTGACTGCTCGGAATGTCGCTGCAAATTTTTATTTTTATTTGGAATGAAACCTATATTTAACCAGAAAGACACAGATATTAATGTCTCTGTTTCAAGAGTGTCCTAGCCAAGACAGGCAGCAGTAAGTCACATAGAAACATGTGCACGATACAAAACATAAAATACAGATAACGTAGTTAAAACAACAACGTAAATGTATAGCAATGATTAGCACAACTACATGTCATCAGTGATTTAAGAATACAAAGAGGGACAACGCGAATACAAGAAAGCTTTTTTCCCCCTGAAAATCTGTTCTTACATTTGGAACAGTCAGCAAAAATACAATCCTGTGAGCGGAGACAATACCCATCACATCTTTAGAGAATAAAATAACTTAAAGTAGGTAGCAAACACAGTGTGGCGTCATAAATAAAGTTATACCGGTGACTCAGTCTATGGGTCGCTGGAGAGAGCGATCCAACCCCAGTTCACATTACCCAATGGCAGTAAGGTCCATCTAATATACAATAGGCTCTTCTAAGAAGATCTAAGGAAAGAGCATTTACTGTCACGAGATATACTCTGGTACAACACACATAGAGAGGTTAGAAGATGAATGCATTGCACTCCTGAATAAGATATTATGATGATGATGATGAAGATAAGACATGATAGTGTTAGTTTTATGAATTTTGCATGCACCAAAAGAATAATAATATTAATGTGTATATAGTGTATACCTTTAGCAATAAGGGTATACTGTATATGTAAACTATTACTGTTTACTAAACACATTTCAATTACATGCTAATTCATATAATAAAGAGATAGGTTGGGCTGAGATGATTCTACTACGACTTGGAATTTTTGCATTATTTCTAACCCATCCATCTTAATCCGCGGAGTCGGGCCGCGGAATTTCTAACCCACTCTGTTCGTGTTTGTGTTAAATTAGACGCAGTTAGAACAGTTTGAGGACAGAGCTCTCAGTGTGTTTGATCTGACACTATTAATACAGCAGGGAACTCTCACAGAGAGAAGCCACTTTTGATATGTAAAACCCTTGACTCAGGCAGCTTTGTCAAAGTGCCTGTAGCTGCGTTTGACACCGAGGTTTGAATTCTGATTACCATAATAACTTCCCCTGGCGTAAATTATTTGTCAGTTATATGTGCAAGCTTTCAAATAACGCAAGTGTTTTCTTCCTCTTTCTTCCTTTATTCTTTTTTGTATTTTCTTGCCATCGTTTTGTAATCTGGCCCACCCATATCCTGCCTCCCTCCGATCCCACGCATTAAATGTTTCACTCTCTTTTCCAACCCCATTAACGCGTCTCCTCAAACTTTCTTCACCTCTTACCTTATTTTGTCTCGTCATCTCATCCTGATTCGTTGTTCACAGGTGGAGGACGACTGGAAGTATGTTGCCATGGTGATTGATAGAATCTTCCTCTGGGTTTTTGTGACTGTGTGCATCCTTGGAACTGTGGGCCTGTTCTTCCAGCCTCTCATTGGCTTTGTGTCTTAACCAGATGCCATTCAGGGCTCACCGCTGCCCGACATCACCAATCATGAACTCAGTCCTTAATCTGCCAATTAGAAATGAGCTATCAAAGTTACTGTCCTAAAACACTATTAAATATGTGGCTCTTTTGATACCTGCCTTTCACTAAGCATACCAAGACATTTAAAAAAAGAGAATCTTATACAATCAGTCTGGGCTGACGATTCTTACAGTAAATACGTGTGTTTGTGCTTGGCAGGGATTGAATATCTACACATATAGTAGTTTTTTAAGACCGGAACATGGAAAGCATATGTCAATGACCTTGGACCTTTCCACACTGAGTATAAATGGCTAATACTCTATCACAATGAACACAGTGGATTGTGAGGAGCAATGGAATGTTTCCCATGTGCTGACTGATGGCTGTCATGCACAATCATCAAATCGATTCATCAAGCTGCAGTGCTCACTGTCATGGCCAATCACAGTTGTTGCTTTTTCCGTCACATAAAGGCTCAGATTCCTGTAGTGTGCTGTATGTCGGCGTGTGTAAGCAACTAGGGCTCACTGTACTTGATTTGTAATAAAGATCTATGTTATTTCTGTATTAATCAGCAGAACGCTGATTAATGTTCCACATGGTAATTGGTTGACCCGGTAAATATAGATGTAAATGAGACTTGAATGGTCGCTCTTTAAAGGCTGCTATACTTATTAATCCATCAGAGAATTTTATCATCCAATTCCATGCCTATTAATTTGTGCTTCTTTCATAACTTCTTAATTAACAATCTGGCATAGACGTGCTATGAAATACACACGTGCATGAAAGGATTGCTTGACCATGGAATTATTGTTCTTCTTCATCAGCTTCTGGGAGATAAATCCTCAATGTATTGAGTTTAATTTATCAGTATTCTTTGCAATTAGGCTTTGATACATTTACCATTGTAATACAACTGACAGTTAAGTGGACCGCAGAATGATTTCTATGAATTATGTTATGTCTTTATTCTGTCTGCCTTTTAATTTGAATAAATACAATAATTGACCAATTTATATGAGTATTTGTAGTATCTGGTTAAGGTAAGATATTGCAATACACTTCAATTCAACAGATCCATCCATGGGAGGGCTAAGTATAAATTGACCTAAAAACAATCTGAGTAACATCAGTACTACTACTGTAAAAGTAGTAATATTTACTTTTTTCTTAGATATTACTAATATTAACTGATATGGGATTGGATTGGATAACTGACAGTAAATATTAAAAACTGAAAACACCTAATTTGACATTTTTTAAATCTCATTAGTGATAGTGGTCCAATTTGACGCAGCATGTAAAACACATTTAGACCAGATGAAAGATTAAAGGACTCTCAAGTCTAATAGAGCACTATACTATAGCACATGCTGCCATACAAAATGGACTCACTTCATAATAGAGGTCAAAAAGAAAATGGAATGTCAAGCAGAACTAGAATTACATTCTCTGCTGTGATTCATGTTCATGCTATGGGGTTTATCAAGTGGAAATGAGCTCATTCCTAAAGTAAAAGAAACATTGTGCTATTTATTAGATTTTATATTAGATTAGATTTGAATAAAATCCCACTTGTCTGCATGTGTGTATTACATCATCTCACATGACATAACAGTGTAGACGTATGACAATGGCAAGCAGAGCTGCCAAAGATTTTGAATTTACTGTAGTGGTCACTAGCCTGGCTCTCAAAACCCTGTTGGATGGTGGACCAATCACAAAGAATGTTTAATCAATGACCATTGGGGGTGGCAATGTGCGATGACTTTGAAGTCAGTCATTTGATTCAACGATGGCAGTTGTATAGCTAAACCAAACAAACAGTGCTAGCAACACCGTCGCCAATTGGTGACGGCTGCTCAGTTTTGGTTCTGGTTATAACAGGCTACTAGTGTTTACTCAGTAGGGTATCATTATTATACCGGGGTTCATTTCTTCTTTTGTTTTTAACATGAAAACAATAAATGAAGTGAGCTGATGGCAAAGAAGAACATTTGATGACATATAACCTTATAAACATCCACAATTAAACCAAATATGGGATCTTAATGTTTTAGATTTTTAACTATACAGTTGCTGCAGTCTATTATGTTTTCAATAGTTTTCAATATCTAATCTATACCTTAATCTCAAATTTCAGGCAAAAGGACTCAGGTGTTAATTGAAAAATTGCAGGATGTCTTCTTATCAATAAAATGATCTGGTTGAATATAAGGCAGCTGTGTGTTGAAATGTTTTTTACACTGAAAATGAATATATGGTCATCTGAAAAATCACACTTAGCCCATAATTGCTACGAAATATCAAGCACACACACAGTAAAAGAAAATGAACTGTTGTTTCAATTTAAAACGATTCTACCACCATCCCGCCCAGACCCTGGTAGGTAAGGCATAACATGAACCTCCAGGACATGTACACAGACTTTAGTGTGCACTGTGGAACAACATCAGTCATGGTCTAATACCGTAATACTGAAATCAGACATGTCATTGACTCACTGGCTGCCGTGTTGTTCTTTGAACCGCTTACTCATGCTCTACAAAGGCACAGTAGTCTTGACAATAGCTATGATGATGCTAGAAAACGGGATTAGAGGAGCGGAGGAATGGAGCTGCCTGCTCATGCTTCCATTCCATTCTAGGCCAGGCTAACAGAGGAGGTTCTTTGATAGCTGCACATTGGTAGGCAGGGACTTACTAACCAGTACACACTGCTAAGTCAAACTACACACAGGACAGTAGGAGGAGGGAAATGCTATATATAAACAGCTTTATGCACTATATACTGCACTGCTAATGGTATTTTAAAGCTATACTAGCTTTTTACAAAAGCTATTATAGGTGTAAAATAATAATTATACTGTAGATTCCATTCACACTTGTGATAAATTAGATATGAGTATATTGAACAAATATATAAACACTTGTGTTTTTGTTCCAGCTTTTCATGAGTTAGTGGGAGTAATTTGATAAAACCACATTTTAGTGCAGAAGGCATACATGTTCTTTTCTACTGCATTTTTCTTTTTTGTGTGTAAAAGATTATTTGTTCTTATCTCTCTATCTCTCTTAAATATGTGAGCAAAATAACATGTGTTTTTGTTTAGTGTATGTGTGTGTGGGTGTGTTTTTCGTGGTTAAGTATAGGCAAAGTGTCATAGTGCCGAGAAAACCTATTCATATTGTTGACTTGTTTAATTTGAGTCAGTATCTATACATACAGTGTATCAAGATGTTTGAGTTTCCAGTTGTGAAAACCATTGATGTATTGTAATGTTTCACCCATCTCTCGTCAGACATCTGTGTGTTCTGATTCTGAGCATGCTCATTAGTGGCTCCTGTTCCTATAGCACATCCACAAACTCAGACGTCGAGCTTTCCAGAAATCCCCCCCAAAAAACTCACCAGCATTTAATTTAATAAATTTTTGCACAGATGCTGGGTTCAATGTGAAATAAGCATTTGGCATCAATGTGAAATAGGACTTTTGGGCATTTGCTGTCCAAATGCAGTACCAGTCGCTTGGCCACCATACTGTACCAGTAATGATGCAAACCTCGCTTTCAGGGGGCTTTGTCGGAACTTTGTAACTTCTTTTGCATACAGTACAATGCTACAATCAAGTCAAGTATGATAAGAGGAGACAGCTTAGTTTTGACTTCAGATAATGAAAATATGTCACTACACAATTAATCTGATCAACACAAAAACCCAAAACATCAATTAGCGACATTTAGATAGAATAAATTCCAAAAGAACAAAATAATATTTAATAATTTTCTTTCATCCACCAGCTAGACAAATGTAATTTATCTAAGCAAATATAACAAACTCAAATGTTTGGGTTACTGTATAAACATGAGCTTGTGCATGTGTGTGTGTGTGTGCGTGAGTGTGTGTGTGTATTTACTGTACGTGCTTCATACAATCGTGACTCTCACATTTGCATTTAGACTGAATTATGGTGCAGCTTTTGCTAAATGTGGTGAACGTGATTTCATGGTGATTGCAGTCAAAATATTTACTCTACTCACAGATGATAGTACATATCTGTTTGTTAATACCCAGCCTAAAATATGAGGTTTTAAATGAGGTTATGATACTGGAGCACACATGCCTTTAAGGTCATTTACCATCTCGTCTTCATTTTAAATGCCACTAAGGTAATGTCACAACCTGTAATTCTCCCTGGAGATGCAGAGGCATGATATCCGTGTATAATGCAAATAAAGGAGGAGCCCTTAACTAACCATCTTCCAAATGCCAATGTTTCAGTCAAGAGTTTACTATAGCCTACGGTAGCTCTGTCTGGTTTGCTAGCATACGTCCCTATTGCGGCATGGCTTTACAGTACAATGCCATATCACATTCTCTGTGTACTTTGCTCTTCAGCCAGTACTACTTACCTCTGACAGTATGCATTTCCAATACATTATTTGGGCCTGGTCCCTCAAACCCTCAAAACGTAGCATCTCCATAGATCTCCAATAGTGTTTTTTTTTTTTCATTTGCTATTCTGAGATGATAACAGGGTCAAACAGAGGCTGGGTCAGTTGGGTTAGAGAGTTGGTGGAGCTGTTTTCCCTGTAGATCGCAGTACCAGCATTTTCCTAAAGTTCTTTAAAGCCTTTTAGAAGTCAGCAACTGAGGCATTAGTGTTTGTGTGTGTGTGTGTGTGTGTGTGGGTGTTGCATGCTGTCTCATCACACCAGACATGCCAACTGGAACTAACTGGGAAGAGGTTGTCTCTCAATAATTCATGTGGGTTTTTTAGATCCCCAGTCCCAAGCAGAGGGGCATCTTCTGTATACCACTTAGCGACACAGGCCAGCTGCTTGTTACAGGCCTTGAAAGAGAACTCATCGATGGTGTGGTTCTAACATTGCTGGAACGAACCATTGAGGGTTTTGGACTTTGGAGATACTTATTCCATGACATTACTGTTATGTTGTTGAGGTTACGCTGAAAGAGTTGTCTGATGTAGGCACGTAATCACTGTTAGGAAAAGCTGTCAGACAAAACTACCCTGACAAACAAGCAGTCTGTGGTGTAGAAAAATGTTAGGGACGAAAAGCAGATATGGGGTTTGGTTAAAGATGTGATTTATTAAGGCTTTCTTTTGGGGGAGGAGCAGGTTAAGGGGGTGTGGTTTGTTTCCATGTGAAATGTAGGCTGTCTTTGAAACTGCAATGTGATTAAGGGCTATTTAAATAAACTTGACTTTTTTTTCTGTTAAGTTTTGGAGCAGGTGTGTGATCTATGGACAACTTCTTGTTCTTGTTGCTGAAGGGTCAATAAGTGTGAGGAGGACTCAGTGTGTGAGTGCTCCTCACAGGACTGAAACAGGACAGCTGAAAAATATATACAGCTCTTAAAGATTACATATCTTTTATTTATTTATATATTGGCCAGTGTCTAAAATACATGCAGTTAATTGCGAAGAAATCAGTCAACTGCATTGATAATTGTGTTTTTTCACTGCAGGTGAATAAAGCCAAAATATTTAGCCAGTTGCAATAGTGATTTATTCTGTTTCTCTTTCAGATGGCTGATATGATTGCTATCCAAAGGTCATGGGCGGGAAGTCACGGTCTCTTTGCTGTTACACTCGATAAGACAATCAGGATGACATATGCATCCTGCCTGTTGTCTTTGAAGATGAATCACTGGTACTGACATGGATGTGATCTGAGAGCGTGGTGACGTCATAATGGCTCGTTAATGAGGCCGTTATAAAAGTGCTCATTAACCGCTGCTACTTAGGAGAGCCCTCCAGAGAATAGGAGTGGGCAGTAACTGTGAAATAAATCTGTGATCAAACAGAGCTTTCTCATTGAGTGTCATACACAGTTATGAAGCATACAGAAGAAATGTAGGGTGAAGCTCAGTCATATGGAATTAAGCCTGACTGCAGTCTCCAGTGTTATGTTGTGGGCTGTCGAGCGATTTTTACAACCGACTCTTCACCAGCCACAACTTGACACAAGTTCCCAGAAGCACTCAGCATCTGCTGACTGGATCATTTGAATGCCCCGAGTCAGATCGAAGATGTACTGTACAGCAGCTGATTCAATGGTGTGAGACGTGCAGTGTGTAATATTAAGGTAACTTCAGTTAACAGAAATAATGTCCTGTAACAGTTGTGAGGTTCATTAAACAGGTGTGTGTGTGCGTGTGAGGGGGGGGGGGGGGGGGATAGGGTGTGCGTACATGCGTGCGTGTGTGTGTGTGTCTGTGTTTGTGTGTGTGGGGTGGGAGGGTACAGTACATGCGTGTGTGTGCGTTTGTGTGTGTGTGTGGGGAGGGAGAATAGGTGTGTGTGTTTGTGTGTGTGTGTGGGGAGGGAGGGTACATGCGTTTGTGTGTCTGTGTTTGTGTGTGTGTGTGTGTGTGTGTGTATGTGTGTGTGTGTGTTGAGGAGTAACAGAGAGCCTGGGTTTATTTAAAAAGATGTTCGCACTGTGTGCGCTCACACACCATCTCCCTGAACCTGGACCTTCATTCAGGTTTCCTGGTGGTCCCCCCTGACACTGTAATATACATCTTAGATCCTCTTGTCTGATGCGTGATTTGTCACGAGTACAAATAATAAAAGAGTACATAGCCATAGTTTGACAAGTGTGTGTGTGTGTGTGTGTGTGTGTGTGTGTGTGTGTGTGTTACAGAAAAGTGATTCCATACAGAGACAGGGGCAAGTGCATTTCTGTTGTTTGATGACATCACTGACACTGCTGTGGCTTCAAATGCCGACCAACTCGTATGGTGTTTGTGTTTGTGTGAACGTGCCAAAAAGAATGAGAGAGAAGGAAGGAATAGGAGAGATGCAATCGTTTTTTTCTTTATTCTAACCCTAACAAACCCATGTTATTTTCGGACAGCATCAATAAAAAAGATATGTGTGTGTGTGCGTGTGTGCGTGTGTGTGTGCGTGCATGTTCTGTGTGAATAGAAGGAAGAACATAAAATGCACTTCAGTGCAATTCAGTGGTTCACAAGTTGGCGCGTTTATGTGCACGTACATGCCGATCGCGTGTGACGATAAGCATTGCGGCAGAGTGTCAGCGAATCAGACCTGCATCTCACAGAGTACAGCCGTGTGACAGCTTGAATGCAACAAGATCAAATAGATATACTGTAGATCACGAGATTGACAGGCATGCTAACATAGCTAACATAGCTAACATGCCATCTCCTGGCCCCCCAGGGAATGTGTACACCATAGTACACACGCAGTTATAATGCAGACATCACAACCTGCTTGAACTCATCTCCGGGAGGTATGTCCGTCCGTCCGTCCAATTTTATATTATTTGCGGGCATCAGGGTGCCGCTAATAAAATGCAAGAGAGACTCGGGATGTCTGTTAATGTGAACATTCCATGTGCTTGTGGGACAACACAACTAAAGTGGATCTGCTAACCAAATGCTGTTTACAAATTTAGGAATGATTTGCTTGAAAACTGACCTGGAAAGTGTTTTAAATAAACGCTAAAAATAATAAATGTCATACTGTTATTGGTGCTTCTTACATTAGTGTATATGTACGTTTGCCTGATTAGAGTCCCTGCAAGTCCCAAAACTAATTTGAATATTCTAATATTAATTAATCATTAATCATCCCGGTAAACAACATGTTTTAAACTTAAAACAACTATAATATTGTTTTTAAGCGCTTTAATGCATGATCAGAATGAAGATCCAATAATTCAGGGCTAATTTATTTATCATACTTTTGTTATATATATATATATATATATATATATATATATATATATATTGTAAGAACCAGATTTATTCATTAAATATTTGGGGCTGTAGCCCCAGATGCCCAGGCCTAACTACGCCACAGGTCATAAATAATCATCAATATCACATGCAGCATAAATAAATGGAGGGTCTGCTGTGGAAATAAATCAAAAGAATCATATCTACGGACTGGTTGCCTTTTGTGTCAATGGATGTGAGCTGACAGTGACACCAAGGAATATCCTCTCAGTGCCTATATTGGTTTGAGAGGTCCCAAAAGAAAGGCATTCTCCCTATGTCTGCCTCTGTGGCCCTGCCCCCAGCGTATGGAAGACCGTAGGCTTGGTACGGCCTTCCTTCCCTTCCATATCACTCATAATTGACATAATTGGGTGGAACGGCTCTGCCCCGGCCGCCAGCTGCTACCAGATGCCACGGCAACTGGGGCGTAAAAATTGAGCTTATCACGTTGTCAAAATCATACAAGGATGTCCAATGTCCCTCTCTCTCTCCATCAATGTTTCTTTCAAATCAACATTAAACACATAACTAAAGTGTATGCATTATACTATTAAATATGATTCTATTTGTCTGTTGTGTTGTTTTTGGTTCAGAAACCATGTCTTTCTCTGTTTGCTTCCAAATGTATTGCTCTCTCTTCCTTTCACTTACTGTACTGTACACGGCACACACACATACTTCTCTCCAGTTCTTGCTCCTGTCCACCACGCCCCACGCCTGGTTCTTTCATTTGTAGAGCCAGGCAGGGGGGTGCTGTCAGGCCCCAGGGCCTGGGGCTGTGGGCAGCTTGTGACAGGCCTGACAGCGCTGGCTCAGGGATGTGACGAAGCATGGCTTTGGGGCTTTTTACACGAGTGCCTTGGCTGTGGGGGAATGCAAATGGTAAAAGGGTTACTCATGGGTTTGTAGGAGTGTAGCTACTAGGTAGAATGGAGCCAAAACAAAGCAAGCACAAATGAAAATGTGACAGAATGTACTATAAGGAATATATGTTGATTTTAACATACAATTTCTAACCTTTTCATCAAAATAAATGCCTTTTTGCTATTGATGGTGTCTTACAGTAATAGCCTATACTGGCCATTTAGCAAAACCTGTAGTTATTCATCCATCCATCCATCCATCCATCTTCATCCGCTTATCCGGAGTCGGGTCGCGGGGGCAGCAGCTTCAGCAGGGGA
>JAODTR010000001.1:3208440-3232577 GCA_025399935.1 Amblyopsis rosae | reverse complement strand
GTGTTTCATAAATTTCAAAAAATAGGGTTATATTATAGTTGTTTTTTTATCCACACACACACACACACACACACACACACACACACAAAAACACCACCACGCCCTATCTCCCCCCCCCCTTCATCCCACTCAGCCAACCAAAGCTGCAGAGTGTTCAGCCCCATTTCATCACTTTCTGTTCCCTCTTTGAAACTAAGACCTTTTCTTCTCGCCTGCCGCGTCGGCCATTTGTCATTGGCTGGTGCAAAGTATGGAATATTTGCTTCCCCGGGTCAATATCGCATGCAACCACCAATTTCACATATAATACTGTAGGCTACGTATTGTATAGGGGCAACAACTGTTGTTTTTTTTATAACTCCTTGTATAAAAACACAAATAATGAACATCAATTATTAAATCCCTTGGTATCTCGCCACTGGAGTGAATGGTAAAGTGAGAGAATAGTGGCACTTTCTTCTCTTCTTAAAGCAATCAAGAGATGTCTGGGAAACGCAGACAGATCTTTTGGCATTTCATTTACTAAAATACACTATGACTGTTATGAGCATGATGCTGGACGTACGTACGTGTGGCTATTTAAAGCACCCACTTTCCTGCTCCGTCAGTCACGACTAATCTTGAGGAGGGATGATTTGCAAAACCTCATACTGTTAAAAAAAAAAAAAGTTTGTGTTTTGTTTTTTTTCTCTTGTATAGCATTCGGTCCACATTTTGTCTCGTCCTTGGCTGCTAACGAACTGGCGCCTACCATCAGAGATACATCGTCAGACCCGTCGTGTCTTCATAAGCTTCAACAGTCTTTATAACACGCACGAAGGGAGCGGATGTAGATCACACTGGCGAATTCAAGCCGCCTTATAAGCATGCTCTGTCACAAACACTTCCATGTCACCACAGCGCAGACATTTGCATCTTTTCAACTAGATTAATATGCAGCAAAAGGTTTTTTAGAGATTCTTCTAAGAATGTCAGCGAAGCCACAACAATGCCTTAGCTTCTTCCTCTATGTCTGGGGGGAGCTCAGGCGAGCTAATTAGGCATAATATCGCCAAGCAAACTCATCCTGCTTCGTTGACACATTCAACAAGCCCCAATTGACTGCTGGGAATTTAAAGGCTATAATATAGCAAAGAAGCAAACGGAAGCAAACGGTTTCCTTGGTGATTATGATGTTTTGGGACACACAGCACAACACAATCTAAACGAAACATTAGAACGTTACAAAATCTGAATGCAACAATGCATGACTCAGCAGAATAATAAAAAAAAGGCCATATAGGAAACACTATGAAACTATAATGAGCTCTGCATTTTAAACTAAATGCATCAATAGGATGATGCTCTAAGAACTTGAACCACAAAACCTTCTTCATTGTAGTAATTTACAAAACCATTAGGTCACGAGTTTGTCGGTTATCACACAAACAAAGCATTAAGTCATGCCTGTCTGCTGCCAGCTATACAATAGAACCATAACTGAACTGCATAAGGACAGTCCCTTGACACTGGCCACATGACCTCTCTCTCTCTCTCTCTCTCTCTCTCTCACACTCACACACACACACACACACACACACACTTTATTAGATCGATCGAGGTTTATGCCAAACACATAACAAAACAATTTCACAATTGACTCAGAAGCTCAGCTGGGATGAAGGGATAAAAGTGTAGAGGATGAACATCAACATGTTTTCTGCTGGAATGGGACAAGGCCTTTAGTGTCATATGGATGAATCACCCACTGACAATAAGCAGACCTTGTGGTCTTACTGTCAATCAAGCTCAAGTGTTGTCTGTGCAAAGCGCATATCCTCAAACAGGTATAATGTTTTTGTACGTGTGCGTTCAAATGTCACTCCCATCCACATTGAATTAAAGCTCATCTCCTGCAGCCGGGCGAGACACATGTAAAAGAGAGAGAGAATTATAAAGATAGATTCATTGATAGATAGATAGATAGATAGAGAGAGAGGGAGAGAAAGATAGAGATGAGAGAGATATATGAAAGAGAGAGAGAGAGAAAGAGAGAGATAATGATAGAGAGAGAGAGATAGAGATGAGACAGAGAGAACGATAGAGAGAGAGAAAGATAGAGATGAGAGAGAGAATGATAGAGAGAGAGGGAGATAGAGAGAGAGAGAGTAGGAGGAATATAATGTGGGGCTTCACTACCCTGGGGGGAGAGGCCACTGCATTAGACAGAGAACAGATCAGTTCCAGCTAAGATGAATATGAGCACATAGATTGCTCGACTGTCTGGGGAGTTTCGGAATTGCAGTTTTGTGTACGTCAAGGATGGGATACTCCAAGGCAGGGAAAGGGGGGGAAGGAGAGCAGGAAGGAGGCGATGGCAGCATAACCAAACAGACCCCGACCGGCGCACATGACATCCATGGGCCAAGCCCAGACAGCTACTGTACAGATTGCCTATTGAGCTGTTTTTAGAGAGATGGTATATAGAGCATGTGGCTGAAAATGTGTGCTTGTCTTTTTCCTTAGGTGTAAGAATAACTCGGCCACTTTGATTCTGGACACACAGGCTGGACGGAGTGCATCCTAGTTCTCTTGCGGTTATGTAATCGCAAGGCCCTACACGTTTTACTGTTACCACGGCTCATAGCGTCCTCTCTATCATCTGTCATCATTCGCTACTTTCTACGTCCTTTCCTTCACCTCAGCCGTCGCCAATCTGCTCCACATACAATACACAAGCTGTACTGCACAGGACGTGTGAGCAAATGTCACCGCCATCGCTGTTTCTTGTTTAGTTTTTTTGGTCAAATTAAGCAATACAGATTCTATTAATCAACAACTAGAAGATAATTAGGCCTTGTTCTTTCTGTGGAGGAGTTTTGTAACACACTTGTTTGACAGATTGTTCTAGCTGCTTGTAAAATATTCCATTCTGTGGCTTGCATGCAATTTTTAATAAGTATAATGTACTTGTTTTTTAGTTATTGTCGTATTTGCATATTCAAAGGAATGCCGGTGTTATCACCACCTCTCTCGTAAAAATAACATATTGCATACCCTCATACATGTAGTATAGCTTAGGTCACAAGTCCCTCAACATGGTATTATATCTATCTAGTCCTTCCCTCATACATGTAGTATAGCTTACGTCACAAGTCCCTCAACATGGTATTATATCTATCTAGTCCTTCCCTCATACATGTACAGTATAGCTTATGTCGCAAGTCCCTCAACATGGCATTATATCTACCTAGTCCTTCCCTCATACATGTACAGTATAGCTTACATCACAAGTCCCTCAACATGGCATTATATCTACCTAGTCCTTCCCTCATACATGTACAGTATAGCTTACATCACAGAAGCCTATCAGCACAGCCTCTCCATCTTCTTCATTTCAGTGTCTACCCCACTCCTGTTTTACAACCCCCCCGCCACACACACATGCGGCATACACACACACACACAAACAGGCACACACACCCACACACACACACAGACCCCACCTCCATCCATCAGACTGAGTAATGGCCGCCAGTTCGGGGAGCCACTCTGCACTACGGCTGTCTAGGACAGACACTGATCACACACACACACGTCTCTGCTGGTAGTTTACAGTACTTGTACAACTACTGTAAGGCCTGGTCTTCATGCTCAGCCCCATCTGCCGGTTGTCACAAATGGCCCCTCCACTGTAGGGAGATTTAATTGTGGTTTCTTCTGAAAGGGTATATAGTGTGTCAGGTCTGGGATCATCTATAAAAGCTACCATTTCAATATAATGCAGAGTATTTAAAGGTAAAGTCAGCAATTGCAAGCCAAATGTAAGCTAATACACTTTTTGTCAAATTCACAAAATATCTCCTCGCATTTCGCTGGCATACCGCTATCTGTGCATGTTGAATAATATGATACTTCTACACAGCCCTGGCTCCCTAAATAGCAACATAAACAAAGTAGTGAACTTTGCTCCTATCAATAAAGCTACGCTTTGCTTCACAATGCGTTTCGACATGTGATGCTTCGCCCGCGGAGGACCGTGGGGCGATACAGTTTTAATTTGAGCTCAAAGTCAGCAAGAATGACTGACCATACCTTTAACTCTTGTGTATACATGTGATTTAATCGCCATGCATGTAATCTTTTGTTTAAGACACACACTTTTCATTAAAGTCACAATGACCTGTGTTTAAATGTCAACATTAGACATGCGATTGGGGAGAAGCACATGCCCTGTTTCCATTGTTGTATTGCGTGTGCGTGTGTGTGTGCGTGTGTGCGTGTGCGTGTGTGTGTGTGCGTGTGTGTGTGTGTGTGCTGCAGGAACTGCATGGCTTGTCTCTGCGCTGCCCCCTTTGGCCAATACGCACACCCTACAGCTTTGAACAATGGCTTTACAAGTGGGAGTATTGTAGTGTGGGAGTAAGGTAATTATTATTGCACAGATTGTTTTCCATTCCACTCGCCGCCTAAATGCCACTCTTGTCTCCAATCTTAATTTCACTCCCTTCTATTGTTGATTATGCTAAGAATGAACCATCTCTTGTGCGCCCAGTTACATTGATGTGGTTAAAACACTGTCTTATTGCCTCGTGTCTATTCCCCTCTTTTGTTAGGTTTCTCATTGTTTGCCCACGGCTGCAGAAACCTGTGAGTTACCAGTGTGAAAACTGCACTTTATTCTGTTTATACCGGTCACCAATAATATACCCCCCCCCCACCCGCACCCCGTCCCAATCCCCGTCACATCCCCCAGTATCATTATCCTAAGCAGTGAGGACAGACATTAAAACCAGACACCAAATTGTTCACCTGAATATTCAAACATGTCAGCCTTCATGGGGCTTCTCATAAAAACAGTATTTAAACAGTGGCTGGATATTTGGCTGGTTACTGCAACAGGCTTGAGATATCCTTAGGGTACTAACCCCTTAATGGTATCATAATTGCCTTTTTTGTCGATTTTATGAAATATTAATGAGTGGCTGGGCCCACGTTAGTGCATTACACACAGATTGTCCTTATCATGTCAGCCCCTCACATTAAAGCTATGACATCATTACTCACAAATTATGTGGTATTTGTTATATTAGAGCCACTAAATTAGATCTACACTACTACTGAAACCGGGGACACTTGATCCCCAAGATGTTTCTGAAAACAAAAACAAACAAAAAAGAAAACATCAAAGAAATGCCTACCATGGATTAATAATCGATTAAATGAAAGCAGTGAATCATTATGTTTTCAAGTTGTAAAACACTGTGGTGGTTTAATAACCTCGCGAGATCAGCTTCAGTTTAATTTCGCCGTGAGAATCAGTCTGGAAATCCTCTGAATAATTTTGAATGTGTCCGAATAGCAACTGAACTTTCCTTTATCAGCTTTGTGCTTATACCTATACGGGCGTGGTTTTCCAATCATGGTCGTATTTTGTAGCTATACGGGTGTAGTTTAGGTTGGTGCCGACAGCAATAACGAGCAGATGGTTCATCCAATCAACTGCCAAGTTTTTTTTTTTAAGTACAGCCATTCACAACAATTCAACAACAATTTCTCTGGCATGTCAGGTTAGTGGTTTAACACCTCATCCAGTAATACTGTTTTCGATAACGATTTTAATCATTTCAATTTTAATATAATTTAATGTTTCCTGAAATGTATTATATTAGAATTATCTTTGAGGATTGGATGATATACTGTATTGGTAATTTGTGTTAGCCCTGATAACAAAATGTCATTATTTCTAACAGAAGATAATGTGATTACAACTGCCTGTTTATCTGTTGCAAATGTAGTTGTTAGATGCTTTGGATAAAAGTGCTACATGTTAAGTTTCAGTTTTCAAGTGCTCTACAGAGGTTTTCTCTGCCCACAGAAACTACACAGCATTAGCTTCATGAAAATCTGTGGCAAGATATGGAACTGCAGCAAGCCTTAACTTTTAGGTAGAGTGACAGACAAAACATGTTTTGCATTCTTGGAAGGTATGGGCAAAGGACATTTGTTTTCAAGGAAAATAAAGATAGAACGTAAAATATAACACGCTTATGTGACTCACAAAATACAATAGAAAGTTTGACAAAAATTTATTTTTGGCAAACCATTCCACGAGGTTAATTAAAGGTTAGTTCTCCTTGAGACAGGGGGTTAACTGCCCCCCACCCCCCGCCCCCCATGTCGGCGACCCTGCCTATTAATGTAAATATACTGTACTAAATATACTGAACACTGACCCTGCCTGTTAATGTAAATATACTGTACTATAAGTACTATAAGTAACGCACAAACACATCGTCTCCTCCTCCCCCTTAAAACAAATACCGTCACCATTCGCAAGGGGGCGACCTTGGTCTCTGAAACCCTGGAAGGGGGAGGGGGTGTATAATCTGCGCTCTACTAAGCCTCCTACAGCAGAGGTGGTCTCTCCTACTACAGTGTCAGCTCGATTCAGTCACACATCTACTGCTCAGACATGGATGAGAATTTATTTAACGTTTTCTCTTTGTTTCGGTTGAGTATAGATGCATAATCGCACATCGCTCGCGGTTAAATCCAGTTTACAATAGCATGTCTGTTTGCGTAACGACCAGTTGTTGCGCGCACTGTCAAAAACATTTGGAATTAGAGACGTATGTATATGATAATTAGCTCGAATTACGTTATTTTTCATCTGTTTGTCATAATGGTCCAAATGGTTTGGCCCTTACTAATGTATTTACACATCACTCTCCATCAATACATTGGCATCTTAATGTGAAATTACAGCATTACGCTACAGACAGTACAGCATTTGCAGTTAATTTAATGTCAGACTGAGAGGGGGATGGATGGTGGGGGGGCGGTCATGATGAAAAGTGAAGACAAGCAAAGTGAAGATAAAATAACTAATAGGCTCAAAGCAATTAGCAATACGGTAGGCCTAATGGATGACGGTCCATTACACTGAGTTTAAATAACTTATAGACCACTTGTCCGTGCCCAACACTTTTACACGGGTCTTTATGCGGTCGAGTGCACAATGAACACCGTGTAAAAGTCCAAGTCCAAAAGACCAACATGATCATCTTTCATGGTCATATCATTTAAGATTATATAGGCTATTTATATACAGTAGGCTATGTCTACTTGTTGAATTGTGTTTATTCTTGATATATCAATAATTAACACAATTCAACAAGTAGAAATAGGAACATAGAACTATAGAACATTAGGCATTCTATAAAACATGTAACCCCAGCGTGTTGACCGTGTAGCCTATTTATTTCCTGCTCGTGCTTACTGTACACGTTCACAGCTGTTGTCTACTGGCTCTTCTTTTCACTTGATATGTAAACCATTACATGTCCTTGCTATAACGCTGGGACAAGTATAGAAAGTGGAGACGCGGAGAAAAGAGGAGCGCAGCGCCACGTTACTGTCTGTTTTATTGTAAGGGTCCGATACGCTCTGGCTGGCGTTGCAAAGCCCCAATCAGGTTCCATCACACCCGGTTTTTGAGAATACCATTGGCTGGTGGGGAAAGGAGCTGTGCGCAAAACCAACCGCGCTCCTAACACTCGCCTTTCAGAAGCCGAGCTGAAAGCACCATCTGCTTTGAGCGCTTAGGCGCAGTGATTACATACTTAATGAAAGATACGTCGAAATTCATATTGTTCGCATAACAAACTGCATTTGAGCAGGTTTTATGCAATAGAGGTTCGATGGTAATTTGTGTGTTTTCGTTTTTCAACTCATGACGGATTTCTTATTTTGTTTGTGACTTTATATGAAGGGGCAGTCTGTTCACTGCACAGGGAGTGTTGGCTATGCGTCTTGGCTCTATCCTGCAATGTTTGCGCTGTCGTCAGAACTCACAGACCGGGACAGAATTGATTAAAACAGAGAGGCTGGGATCAAATGGCTTTGCTTCTCGGGACTGAAACGGCACAGCGTTCTATTGATCCGCAACAGAGGAGATGGTTTTTAGAATTGGGCGGCCGTTATACTGTTTGTTTTATTGCCTTTTTAAGGACAGAAGAAATCAGAAATGCTTATTTATAGAATTATAAGGGAATAATACAAATTTGTCGTATTTTTTCCATCTGTCCAAGTGCACTTTGACTGAGGAGGCGATGATTTGGTTACTGGTCCTACTCTCCGTCCTGGATGGAGCCGATTCCCAGCTACATTACTCTGTTCCTGAGGAGCAGGACCCGGGTTCCGTGGTTGGAAATATTGCAGAGGATTTGGGGTTGGACATAACCAAACTTTCCGCTCGCCGCTTTCAGACTGTGCCTAGTTCACGGACGCCGTATCTGGAGATGAACCTTGAAAACGGAGCGCTCCTCATAAAAGAAAAAATCGACCGAGAGGAAATCTGTAAGCAGACGATACCTTGCCTACTGCATCTGGAGGTGTTCTTGGAGAACCCACTTGAGCTCTTTAGGGTGGAAATCGAGGTTATGGATATCAACGACAATCCACCCATCTTCCCCGAAACAGACATTTCCGTGGAGATATCTGAGAGCGCCATCCCCGGGACCCGTTTCCCGGTAGAGAACGCGTTCGACCCGGACGTTGGCATGAACGCGCTCAGCACATATGCTATAACGAACAACAACTATTTTTACCTGGACGTCCAGACTCAGAGCGACGGGAACAAGTTTGCTGAATTAGTGTTGGAGAAACCGCTAGACAGGGAGCAGCAAGCCGTGCATCGCTACGTGCTGACGGCGGTGGATGGGGGCATTCCACAGCGGACCGGAACGGCTCTCCTAGTCGTTAAAGTTTTGGATTCCAACGATAACGCGCCCACATTTGACCAGTCGGTGTACACAGTAAACCTGCGGGAAAATTCTCCTGTGGGAACCTTAGTCATTCAGCTTAATGCCACGGATGTCGACGAGGGACAAAACGGCGAAATAGTTTATTCGTTCAGTAGTCATAACGCGCCACGAGTAAAGGACTTGTTCAATATTGACGGTAGAACGGGGAGGATAGAGGTGGCGGGCGAAGTGGACTACGAGGAGAGCAATACGCACCAGATATATGTCCAGGCGAAAGACCTGGGAGCTAATGCGGTCCCTGCGCACTGCAAAGTGCTGGTCAAGCTCCTGGATGTGAACGACAACACACCAGAGATCGGTTTCAGCACCGTGACCGAGTCAGTAAGCGAGCAAGATGCTCCGGGCACTGTGATAGCTTTGTTCAGTGTCTCCGACCGAGACTCCGGAGATAATGGACAGATAAGCTGTGAGATATTAGGCGATGTTCCTTTCAAACTCAAATCGTCGTTTAAGAACTACTACACCATAGTGACAGACGGACCACTTGACCGAGAAGGCACGGACTCATACACCATTACGGTGGTAGCCAAAGACAAGGGTCAGCCCTCTCTGGCCACCAGCAAATCAATCAAAGTGCACGTCTCAGACGAGAACGACAACGCACCGCGTTTTACCCAGGCCTTGTATGATGTGTATGTGACTGAGAATAATGTGCCGGGTGCATTCATCCACGCGGTGAGCGCTTTGGACCCCGACATAGGGCAGAATGCCCTGGTTACCTACTCCATATTGGAGTGTGATATACAGGGTATGTCTGTGGACACGTACGTGTCCATCAACCAGGACACTGGTTACCTCTACGCGCTGCGCTCGTTTGACTATGAGCAGCTTAAGGAGTTTAGCTTTATGGTTCAGGCTAAAGACTCTGGCACACCCGACCTTTTCTCCAACGCCACAGTAAACGTCATAATTGTGGACCAAAATGACAACTCGCCCACCGTTATAGCCCCCATCGGTAAAAACGGCACGGCCAAGGAGCCTCTGCCGCGGTCTGCAGAACCAGGTTATCTGGTGACGCGCATAGTCGCCATGGATGCGGATGACGGCGAGAACGCACGGCTCTCCTACAGCATCCTACGCGGTAACGAGATGGGGATGTTCCGCATGGACTGGAGGACAGGGGAGCTGAGGACTGCCCGGAGGGTATCGCCCAAACGAGACCCCCAGGGGTACTACGATTTGTTAATAGAAGTTCGGGACCACGGCCAGCCCCCCCTATCCTCCTCGGCCAGCGTTAGTGTCGTACTGGTCGACAGCGTCGTAGAAGGCCGCAGCGGGGATCGCGGGCAGGCCTCCAAGTCAAAGGAGACGTCCTTAGACCTCACGCTCATCCTCATCATAGCCTTGGGCTCCGTTTCCTTCATCTTCCTCTTGGCAATGATTGTGCTGGCCGTGCGCTGCCAGAAGGACAAGAAGCTCAACCTGTACACCTGCCTGCGGGCCGGAGACTGCTGCCTGTGCTGCAGCAGGCAGGCGCGCGGGCGCAAACAGAAGAAGCTCAGCAAATCCGACATCATGCTGGTTCAGAGCACGAACGTGACGTCAGGGGTCGGGCCCGTGGGGCAGGTGCCCGTGGAGGAGTCAGGCGTGGGGGGCGTGGGAGGCGGGTTCGGCTCCCATCACCACCAGAACCAGAACTCCTACTGCTACCAGGTTTGTCTGACGCCGGAATCCGCCAAGACGGATCTGATGTTCCTGAAACCCTGCAGCCCTTCCCGCAGCAACGACGCCGACCACACGAACCCTTGCGGCGCCATAGTCACTAGTTACTGCGACCAGCAGCCAGACATAATATCCAATGGCAGCATCCCCTCTAATGAGGTAAGAATAGCATGAGTCAGCTTGTAGCACAGACGCTCTGTTTCAATACAATACATGCTAAATATATCCATACATATCGCCAGCAATTACTTAGTGTATTAATGTCCAAATTCCCGAAGAGTTTCTCGTGAGTACAACTGATGGAATTATCGTGAATAACTGTCTGCGAGTTTCTTGAGTTTGAAATGCAACCTGTTAATGTTAGGCCAGACAAGATGTTCTGTGTCTCTCTTATCACATCATGCGCAATAGGCCTACTGTAAACCTATGTGAAATTATAACGCTCATATGGCCACAGACTACTGCCAAGAACAGCCTTTTAGTCGTAATAAATATGTGGGCCCTTTCCATTCAGAGCTTCACATTTGTTCCAGGGAGAGAAAACAAAAAAAGAACAAATAACATACATTTAGTGCATAGGACTAATGCTGATTGATAAATGGGGTAAAGTAGGCTATGCCATAATTACTTAATCCGTCTAATTAACTGGCACTTAAAACGTCAATTTGTCTTTTGATCAGTGAGAGGACTTGCTCCCCATGTTTAAAAGAAAATCAACATTTCTGTTAATGAAAAAATTGCGCTACTTTCAGAATAAACATTCCAGATAGTTCTAGTGACCGATACGGATATAATGTTATACTTTATTGTGTAGGCTAATTATATACAGTATATTTATAGGCATTTAAAGGCAGTCTGTATATTATTGGCTTGCCTGCACGTTAAGTATGCCGCGCACGGCTCTGCACGGCAACACCTCGAACAAAGGTTGTTCAGTTTCAGCGTGCGCGGCTCAATCATTTACGCATTCAATCGCCTCCCTAACCCACTCTCCTTCCCTCTCCTCCTAGCCCACTCACTCACTGAGCCAACATAGCCAGTACACGTAACGCCACTCGGTGCTTGTACCACATTAACATGTTGCATGCATAGAAGACCCACTTGTTTAAATCATTCGCACACTTAGCTACTGATTTAATATGGCATTTGAAAAAGGCCATATATTAATGGTGGTTTTGTGCTAAAGAAAAAGAGAAAAAGAAATGACTATGGCGATATTGTGTTGATTCTTAGACAAAACACCAGCGCTCAGAGCTCAGCTATCTGGTGGATAGACCCAGACGTGTCAACAGGTAAGACAACCATAACTCAGGCCTTGATGGATTGCCATACACTACACTGTGAACAGCCATACCAATTGTATTATCCATGTGCAATGTCCCTTCATTGACGGATAATGCCCATACCATCCAATAGTCCTCCCAGACCTGCAGCCTAATCAGATGGCCATAAAATTCAATAGTCCACTCAGCAATATGAATCTCATAACATCCCATATCATTCATTGTGGCTGGGAGAGGCTACATCATTCCCAATATATCCATAACGTTCTGCTCCAATTTGACGCCACTCCCATAACTGACAGTGCAGCTCCTATTAGAGCCCTGATACTGGATTTCATTACATGTCATCTGTAACATCCAATTTAGACACTTGACGGCCACTGCGAACGTAATAATATGGTGGTGTCATATCGCTCTCTCTCTCTCTCTCTCTCTCTCTCTCTCTCTCTCTCTCTCTCTCTCTCTCTCTCTCACTCACTCTCTCTCTCTCTCTCTCTCTCTCTCTCTCTCTCACTCACTCACTCACTCTCTCTCTTTCTTGTTTTTCACTGTGTTGTTACTTTCCCTCTCTATCGTTTGTTTGCCTCATCCTCTCTAACCCTCTCATTGAGCGCTTTCTCTACCCCCCACCCCCCTCCTGCACGCACACACCCACACCCCTCCCCCTCTCCGCCCCCCTTCTCCTAGATGTCACTCTTAACGCACTGAGACAGACCATCTAAACACACGTATCTGTGGAGATGTTCTCTCCCCCCTCTGTCCCGTGTGGAAAGCCTTAGATCGGACCTCAACATGTCACCTCACCAGTTAGGAGGTGGATGTTGTGAGCATCACAGATGGCATAAGTACAACATTATAAACCTGATAGTGCAGAAATGGATATTGAGATGGTTTGGGGGGGGCTTGTTTTGTCACTTGCTGACATTTGTGGTCCATATGTGCTGTGGCTCAGGTTCACGGCTTGATTCAACCACGTCCAGCCAGACGTGCTGATTGGCTGTTCCATTCCCATCACTGTGTCTGTGAAATGAGTTCATGTTAATTTATGTTTAAATTTTTATTGATTAATTGATGATGGAAACGCTCATTCATTTGCTTGTCACTTGGAGTAGTTGTGTCTTGTGACCGACGGTGCGAGTCCCCGGTGCAGCAGAGAACATCTGGTCACGCTGACCTGTAAAACAGAAATACTGTATGTTTTTGTGCTTCAGAAAGCGCTGCCGACCTGCCCTTGAGCAAAGCACTTAACTCCACTTTGCTCCAAATGGATCTTAAATTGAGTCTTCTGATCTGGAGCCATCAGCGGGATCATTCAGATGTATCTGGTCAATATTTGACATGAGCTTTCCTTTTGCCGTTCCCTCGCATTAAGTGATCGCTCAGGTTTCAAAGCATGTTTACCTTGGCGGTGCTGCTGCAGTCTCTGTGCCTAATAATGGAGTTTCTCCCCCTTGTCTCATCTCTCTCTGCACAGTCATCTGGAGGACAACCAGGTTAGTGTCGTAGAGAGAGGAGCCTTCCAGGACCTCAAGCTGCTGGAGAGACTGTAAGTTCTGTGTGTGTGATTGTGCATGTGCGTGCGTGTGTGTGTGTGTGTGTGTGTGTGTTTCCCAGCTCACACCTGAGTTTTAGTCAACAGAGTAGAGGTGTCAGCGTGCACACTCATCCTCCACCCTTACACACACATACACACCAGAGACAAGACAGCATGCACACAGATGTACAGCACAGTTCTGCACGTATAGCCTACGTGCTTCTTCTTGAGGGCGATGGGGTTTGTGTTAAGAAGTCAGGACACACGCACGCACGCATGCACACACACTCACACACATGCACACACACTTGGGTCCTGATACCCTGTTAGAGAGACAGACACTTATCTGTGGTCAGTGTTTTATGGTACAAGTAAGACCCACACATTGCAACCTTCACACAGGTTTTATAAATGCGTGTGCATGCACAGACACACACTCACACACACACACATAGACACCCATACTAAAATATAAATAAAGTACACACAAAATATATCCATCTTGCTTTCTTAGATTTTTATTAACTATCAACCATTAAGTAAATACAATGTGCATTATTTTCTCCTAACTGAGAGGAACACGTCTAATGGAATCCATGTTTTCAGGCTATCGTCACACTAGAAATATTTGGTATTTAGATGAGAGCCAAAAGCATGTTTGTTGGTTTTGGAATCAACTTGCCAGTCTTATCTCTGGATTGTTACTTCATATTATTATTACTATTACTATTTTTATAGGGAGTAGAATTTAAGATTGTCTGTGTTGGGATAAAGAATATATTCAGGAAATATCTTATCAAGGTCCGCTACTGTAGTTTTCCATTCTATGTGCGCACAGAACAATAATCTGGTGTTTCTACACAGCCCTGGCTCTGTGAATGAGAACGCAAAGTGACGGTGACAATTTTGTGGGTGGAGCCTCTGAGAGAGCACCCTATGGCATTGACGGGAGAGGTGTTTTTGTTTTAATCGAGTTCAAAGTATTAACAATCTTTCCCCAGCATTAGTGACTCTACCTTTAACAGCACAAGCCACAGTTCGGTCTCAACAGCCTTCAGCCATTTAAATGGCCGCACCATGTGTCTCTCATCTTCCTAATGGAGATAACACATCCCAGAGAGGAAAGTGACAAGCGGTGGCCTACCTTAACGTTGAAAGGCTCTGTAATGTGGTGTGTCAACAGGGGTCAAAGGTTAGAGGTGAAAGGGGTTAAAGGGGTCACATGGATGTCAAACCTAAATAATAATATGCCATTGTCCATGGTTACTCTTATGTCGTTTTACAAGTGCATTCTTTAAAAGATTTTAGTGTAAATATTGTTTTTGAATTGTGTCCCAACATATAATGTTTCTCTCAAAGACTTCATAAATCATCATCATCTTTAACGGATATGGCGTCATTATGGTACTGAGTGTCAGCGCAGAGCTATCGATCATTGTTCCGTGTCTTTAGTAGCAGTACATGTTTTGTACGATGTCAGGAGGAGCTGTTCTGACACAGACCTGGAGACCGGAGATCACGCCGATGAGCTGGTGTGATTTGTAGAGCAGCGATGTGAAGCCCTCTCCACATCCTGCAACTCCTCTGGGAGCATTACTGTGGGAGGGCTGGTCTGGTCCGGCAACCCCACGTGTACGGGACGTCAAAGGGAACAGGGATGGAGGAAGCAGGGGTTCATCTGCCGGCCTCCACGTCTTCGTTTCCCAGTTAGCGTTATCACAAGGGGCTGCAGGGTGGGAGTCTGGCTGTTCTCCAGCGCTGATGTTACTGGCTGACCCCTCGCCTGCATGTTTCCCCTCCACCCCTGGTTTATCGCCACCTTGATAAGACCTCCTGTCTCCCAGAGCCTCGTCAATCTGCTTCAACCAGTGAAGCGCACACACACACACACACACACACACACTGTTAAACTGTCGTGAATATACACTCCCCACTCTCTCACACCACTCACACCCAAACACCCCCCCACCCCACACTCATGTTTTCATACACAACCCATACACATTAATTTCCTTTCCATTCATCTACTCAATTATGTTCTTGAATCGTTCCTTTGCATTTGCAAAACATTTAAATGCGGAGGGAGGTCATATTTATCTACATTATGAATCACAGAGTAGCATTCTATGAAATCATCAAATATTACTTTTCATTGTTTAACACATTCACACTTTCACAATGTAGCGTCTTTGAGTATCATCAATATTACTATGATGTACTACTTGTAAATGTATTGTAATTAATATACATTTAAAAGCGTTAACTCATTTAATTCACTCAGACTAAAATAACCCTGGACTCACCATGGCCACATTTAACCTAGCGTGGGCTTATCAGCTAGCTGGAAGTCTTCGGTGGCATGACAAGGTCAGAGGTCAAGCGCACATCCTTTCTCAGGTTAGCCGGTCACAACACGGAATGATAATAACGATAGATGGTCTCACAGACTGTGACCTGACACACACATACACACACACATACACCATGATAAAAACAGCCTGTGATCCTAGGAAGCCAGATGGACTTTCCCATGAGTTTGTCCTTTGGCCTGTGAACTCTAGGCCTTTTTGGCTGGTGATTGGCCACTCATTGCTGACTCACTCACCTTACAAGCATTTATCGGTGTCTCTCTGTGTGTGTGTGTGTGTGTGTGTATGTGTGTGTGTGTGTTCACATCTGGTATTCCTGTGTATCTGTAGTGTGTATTCAGTTATAGGCTTCAAACAAGATTACTATATAAAACAAATGTTTTATATAAATATATATTTATATTCTCTCTTTCTCTGTGTGTTTCTCTTGCTCCCTTCAGCCGTCTCAACAGGAACAAGCTCCAGGTTCTCCCAGAACTGCTCTTCCAGACCAACCCCAAACTGGGACGCCTGTGAGTACTGTCTGCTCTTCCCTCTCTCTCTCTCTCTCTCTCTCTCTCTCTCTCTCTCTCACACACAATCCCTCTCTCTCTCAATCCCTCTCTATCTCTCTCTCAATCCCTCCTCTCTTTCTGCCTGTCATCACACCCCTCCCACAACCTTGTCCTGGTTCTATCTTCTTTGATGTGTCACATGGTGTGTGTGAAAACACGGCAGCCGAATCTTTACTCAGGTTGCTGGTTTAATTCCCCTGCCGGGTGAAACAGCGCTGTTCTGTGCTCCCTCGGTGAGGTGTGTGTGTGTGTGCATGTGTGTGTGTGTGCGCTTGCATGCGTGTGTGCGTGTGTGTCATGAAGAGGTGAAGGTGAGCCTGGAGTGAATGTTTTCCTTGGAACAGTGAGGAATTTTTATTCAGGAACATAGCCTTTTTCCAGAGTGCTTAGAGAGCAGAGGGCAGGTTGTTTCTCTCTCTCTCTCTCTCTCTCTCTCTCTCTCTCTCTCTCTCTCTCTCTCTCTCTCTCTCTCTCTCTCTGTGTTCTAGTGAGTCTCTCACTAGCCAGGGTCTTTAGAGTCTTTCTGACGGTTTTTCAAAGTATCTCTCGAAGTGTATGTTTATGTTGGGCTACTTTAGTCAAACTGTTGGTTGTGTGTGTGTGTGTGTGTGTGTAGGTTTGTGTGTGTGTACATTGCCTACAATTGTGTGTGTGTGTGTGTGTGTGTGTGTGTGTGTGTGTGTGTGTGTATCAGGCTGCAGGGCAGGAATAGAAGCGGTGTGACCGTAAACCTTACAGTTGCTCCAGAAAGGAGAATGTTCTGTCTATTATATTGTTTCCATGAGGCAGAACGCCTTAAAAGTAACGTTTTGGGTTTCAAAAAATAGGGTCTTGCTGTATGTTTTAATTTGATATATATATATATATATATATATATATATATATATAATTTCATTATATTCATATAATTAACAGCATGTATTATCATATATTGCATTGTAACATGAAGTATTCCAGGTTTTATTGTGAAGGCAATATTTGCTAGAATTTATATTTATTTTCTGCCTACCATGGTCAGTTTAAGAATGTATTTGAAATCATTCAAAGGAAAGTTATGGACAAAAATAAGAAGTATTATAAATAGAACAATAATACATTAGATGTGTGTTCCACAGTGGTTTCTTTTGCTATGCTCTGTTGTGCAGAAACATAATAACATGATAACAAAAAAGGCCATGTTTATTGTATTAGCAGTGACATGTGATATATCGGTGAAGACAGTAAACTAGACTGCTTTGGCTGATGTCAAGCTGTTATTTGCGTCAGCCGTGGCTAACAGAACACACGCAATCTAAATGCTCATACCAGCATTAATATGTTATAAACACACACAAGAAAGCAATTGCAGCCGTGCACAAATGCATAAGGCAACATGTTATCTGATATGTACAGCATCTTATGTAGCTGGCTACAGTAGCTATTCCACGAGCTACCTTACTTGCTAGCTTTCTATTGTGAGTGGCAGGACTGTTTCCTTGCTAGCTTGGCCAACTGTTTGGTCTCAATAGCCCTTATTTATCATTGGACTAATTGGAGTACCCATAGAGCTCTTAAGTCCTCTCAGTAAGAGAGTGGAAAAGGTGAAGCTGGTCCAAACTTAACATAATTCTCCTGTTTTCTATATCCTAGCTTCACCATCTAAATTACAGTGTCTGAGCTAGGGCTGGGCGATTTGGCCTAAACATCTAATCTCTATTATTTTCAGTATGTGTTTCAGTATGACAAAATATTACTCAAATGGTTTTGTTTATTAAAATGATATGCTATACTGTAGTCTAATAAGCCTATGCCCTACAGTATGTGCAATATCAACAAATAACGTAAGGTAAACTAAATAAAGCTGGTAGGCAGTTATTGGAGAAACATCCACATAAATATATTTCAACAAATATTCAGTGGGTTTGTCTGTGGTTATAGTATGATAGGAGAAATGTGCAGACTTTAATACGAGCCTACATTTTCTACAATAGGTGGTGTAGCCTATACAGGGAATTGTATAAACATAGCCTAATAATCGGTATACGCTAATATAACTATACATAGCCAATTACAGAGCTAGTATAACAGTAAATATGCTTTTATTGTCACATACACATACTGTACATGTAGCTAAATGAATCCTCTGCATATAACCCATCCCTCAAGGGAGCAGTGGGACCCGGGCACCAACTCCAGATAAGAGCTACCAACTTATTACCAACTGTTACCAACTTGGCGACTTTGTCGCTAAGTTTAGCGACTTTTCAGACCCTCTTAGCGACTAGCGACAAATTTGGCGACTTATTCAGACCAGGGAAAAGGCGAGAAATATAGAATTTTGTAATGTATTCTCATATTCTCATAGAGTAAACAACATCCAGCAGCGCCGGATTCTCTCCCTTTCCTCTTGTGCTGTGCTCAGACGTAGCTTGGTCTTGTGTGTGTGTATGTGTGTGTATGTGGAGGGTGGCCGGCAGGAGGATTCAAATGAATACGCGATGACGCAATCAATATGCAAATGATGGCATGACAATCTAGCAACTTTTGGAGCTAGTGCTAGCTACTTTCATTGGAAAAGAGTTGGCAACACTGGACAAGAGGCCAGTGTTGGAAGGATAACAGCCTAGTCGAGTGTTACATGGCCTATACAAGGCTTAAACTAAGGCAACTAATATCTACAAATATAATCTGAAATGGCTACAGTACATATCACAAGTGTGGTTAATCCCAACCTTTATCATGCACATAATTGCATAACAGATATTAGACATATTAAAGTGTAAAAAGGTAAGTGTTGCTAATCACTGCTAATGCTATCTGATTAGCGCGATGCGCCAGCGGGATTTTCGAACTTATTTTAAAACATGTAGGCTACAGTATGTAACTACCGTACTCTAAATAAATAATCCATATGGCTGGCCTTTCGTAACAAAAATGCTGCCACACTCCATCCACATGGCTCGGACAGAAACCAAAAGACTTCTCCAACTTAATATAACCAACCAACCTCAACCACAACATGCTGACTGCCTATCATTTGCACCTGTCCTGTTGTGGTTGAGGTTGGTTGGTTGGTTGCACTAGCGAAACTGGTGGGTGTCTACTGTCCGGAGGAGCCAGAGACATTATATAGAGAGGAGCGCACACTGACGCACACGTAATAAAGAACGGGAGATTTCGCGATTTAGTCATTTTTCAAATCGTTAAAAAACACGTTAGAAATAATCAAATACATTCGATTTATCGCCCAGGCCTTGTCTGAGCTTTATCCCTAGGAAGAGGTAGGCAGTTCATAACCTCTCTTCACAGTTAGCTGGGGTTAGCTTATTAAATGATGGCAGGGCCTAATAAAACCCTGTGGTTTTGAGGTCTGGAATGGATGGAGAGGAGGGGGTAAGGGGGCAGGGGTACCGTGAAGAGAAAATACTCCAGGTTTTGAGGGTGTGAGCAAAGACCCAGATACAGCACTGTCATTTTTCCAGAGAGCCTTGGACTGTGTCCTCTGGTGCAGCGGGCCATTCACTTTCAGCCACGGGGAGGTGGGATTTACTCCCGGAACAGATCTTGGAGCACACCGCGTTCTAATTGAGCAATTGTGGACAGCGATAGGCTGACAGAGACAGACGATCGCTAGTTACCCAAAAGGTCAGTGGCAGGGCGTACATAGATGGATAGCAGGATGAAGAAGGTGGGGGGAGGGTATGTGGCCTGCTAGGTGGAGAGGTGGCTGGAGGGACAGATGGATGGGGAACTGGAGACTGTGGGTTTCAGTCTGTGTAGTCTGTGGTCGTCCTACCCCACCGTCTGTAGAGACTGAGGTCTTGCACTTAAACACACACACAATGGCAGTGTGGACTCTGTTTGTGTCTGAATTCACTTTGTGTACTTTTGTCTTACACAAAGACAAAAGCGTTTGATCTCAGAGCGACTCACGTTGTCCAAAAAAAAAGATAAATTCCTTCCTCGCTCAATGTAATGTAGCTTGCTGTGGTAAATTTTTACAATATCGCAGACACAGAAAAAAGTGTTTCAGTGTGTGGAACAGAGTAGGGTCATGGCATTCTACTACTGTTTCTAATAGTATTTTCTTTGGGAGTACTCCAGAGCTTGTATATGATTCTACTACTACTGTCTACTTTTCACCAAACCGAGTCCCCAAACTATTATCTTCACTTCCTCCTGGGTGTGTGTGTGTGTGTGTAAGGTATGTGTGCTTGAACCCATCATGCTTTGGAGTCAGCGATACTCACAAAACAGCAACGTTCTGCACAATTATAGCATCTCAGGTTGCATTTGATTGGTCAAGAGGGGAAGAGAAGGGAAGTCTTTGACATGCTTTGAGAGATGTTGTCTCCCACTTGTCTTGCCTTTTGCCATCGTTTTTCTATGGGGCCATGTGCCTTATTAATGTAGGCGGTACCTCCATTTTCAATTCAATTTAATGGGCTTTATTGACATGAAAGTTACAATTGAACTATGTACAACGCATTGTTTTCTTGTGATAACAAATTAAATATACCGTTATCTTGAGAAAATATTATCAAAATTAAATTGAATTTGATTGCAGTTTGAAAGAAATAATAAATTAATGAATAAATAAATGTAATATAAAGGTACGTTGCCAAAGCAGTCAAAATGAAATACATCAGTGTCGCATAAGAGTGTAATTTAGTATTTATTTTGAACTTTCACTTTTCAAACATGTTTGGACAAGTACAGTACAATACAGTACTGCACAATGTGGCCACCATGCTTCTGTTCAACAATATTCCATGTAGCGGAGCTTCTCAAGCCCTGTTTTCATTTTCTTTACATGATCATTTACAATCTTTCCCTGAGCTTTCTCGCTGTATTGATGCATTCCGCATGCCCGCTCAACTCTGGACCGCAGCAAATGTATCAGGGCAAGCCAGCCACTGCCAAGCGTTAGGAGGCCAGGGAGACATTTAGCCGGTCTAATGCTGTTGAAACAAGGCTACTATAGATATCATGATGGTGGTGAGTTTCAGCCGAAAATAAAAGAATGTCAATGTGGGTGGGATGGCCGAACCCTGCTTAATTGCAATGTTGTGAGTTTGAGTTCATGTCCTATTTGTTGACTCATTGTATTACTCATCACACTAAATACATTATTTTGCTTTTTTATTACAATAATATAACAATAACTAAAGAAATGAAAAACAAAAATAACAGATTGAATACAATGTATTTCAAAGTTGCCCATACCACTACAGTACCGTTATAGTTATCATACAGATGATGAACTCTGTCTACATTCCTTTCAACACCACTGTGGCACCCTTAAGCGAGGCTTCAGTCAAACTCAAGTTTCAAATGTGCTACAGTTTCCAGATGTGAACTGTGTGTAAATACCCTTACATTACCCTCCATCCATCCCCCACTGGCACTACAGAAATAAAATGTGTTGTTGTTCATGTGACTAAGGGTAGAAGGGGATAGAAGATGAAAGCGTAAAGCAAAGTGGGGTCATGTGAGACGTCTTTTCCTCCAAATTAAGTTAATGTAGAAAGATGAGGAGGCGGGCTTTAATCTTGGCTAATTGTCCATTTAGAGTCAACTGGCCCAGCTTACCTGATGGAATGCTAACGACTAATGTTTCAAAAGATACATCTGCACTGTGCGTAAACTGATTGGCTGCATGGGGCAGAGGCCTAGGAAAACGATTGGTGGGATGAGGATGTTGTCCTAAATCATGTTATTTCATCACTTTTCTTGTCGACTGCGTTTCAGTTTCCCAACTGGTCTCTTGCACTCTCTTTTTCTCTCTCTCAGGCACACACACACACACACACACACACACACACACACACACACACACACACTCTCTTTCTCACACAGCAAACAGAGTTTGATGTTTATTTGGCTGTCAGAATTGTTTTCTTGTCATTAGGCTCCAGACCCTCTGTGTGGTTTTCACGCCACTGGTACTGTCAAGAAACCAATAGCCTTCAACCACACACACACACACACACACACACTGAATTATCTAATTGGTTTTACACTGCAGGCAACGCTGAATGAAATGATGCATGAGTGTGATGGTGCGTGCTAACTGCACGTACACATACAGTACTGTATCATATAATTGAGCATATTTTTGAATAAACTACACACCCGCCACAGAGATTCACAGAGACAAATTGTTAAATGTGACTCACAACAGAATAAAGGCTGCTTGTCCTACCTTATACCGGACTGTAGGAAGCTTCATGAAGAAGCCATGCTGCATACCACTGTATATTGTACACTCTCACAATGATTACATATCTTTATTCCACCATCTCACAATCTTAAATTCATTGCCCCTCCAAACACCCCCCCCCCCCTTCCCCTACAATTGTTGCATTGTTCCCTTCCTGCTACTCTAACTACTTAAATTCACATTTGTGTTTAGCATTGCTTTTGTACATGTAAAATAATGTATGTGTTTGTTTTGTGTGCGTGTGTGTGTGTGTGTGTGTAGCGACCAGCAGTTGTCCCAGCCAGGGTCTTAAAGTTCGCAATAGCAACACCTCCACCTCTCATCTCCCAGCATGGCAGTTAGCTAGCTAGCTAGCCCGCCGCAGGGCAAGAAGCTATGAACTTCTTGTGAGAGGCCAGGGGCCCATTGGTATATATATATATATATATATATTTTTTTTTTTTTATTATTTTTATTTTTTTTTTTTATTTTGCACTGAAATAGAACAGGGAGTGCATGTGGTAGTAATTTAGCATTACAAATAAAGGTGGGCTGGATGGGGGAAGTAGCCCTGTAGCTCTCTGCCCACATAGTCAGGTTCTGGTAAAACTCACTGACTTTCCCCTTGACCCATTTACTCTGGAGGCCACAGGGGTGTGTGCCCGTGTATTCAATTCATGTGTGTGTGTGTGTGTGTGTTTGCACACACACACACACACACATGAATTGTTATTCTATCTCGCGCGTGTGTGTCCGTGTGTGTGTGTGTGTGCATGTTCCGTTTTGCCTGCCAATATGTGTAAGTATACACTGATTCTTCCTTGTGCGTGAACAATATGTATTTTCTCCAGTCTCTGCATGTGTACATAAGCAGTATTGTACACATGCTACACAGTATGTACTGTGTCTAGGTTTGCTCGCTCTGTGTGTGTGAGCGTGCGTGCGTGCGTGCGTGTGTGTGTGTGTGTGTGTTTGCGTGCATGTATGTTTAAGAGACAGGGTGAACTTGATCTGGGGCCAGATACGCTCACACATTGTTTGCTTAATCACAATTTAGGTTTACATGAGAACGCTAATCGAAAACAGGCTTGGCTCACTGGAAAGTTGGAGGACATGGGAGAGAAGGGATGGGTGGGGGGTGAAATGAGAGGGGGGTCAATGGGGGGGGGGAGAAGTAAATGAGCAGTGCAAGAAGGAGCATTGAGGGCAGGTGGAAAAGAGGAAACGCAGAGGGGAGGAACAGAGAGGAGCTGTGAGGGGGAGGCAGGAGGAGGAGAAGGAGGTGTATAGGAGGAGAGGAGAAGAGGATGTTCTGTTGCCTTTCTTCTCCAGTCTAATGACCTGGCTCTGTTGGGAAATGTACCTTTACCTTTCCTGAAGGATGCCTTAAAAGCCTGGCAAATAGGTTGTGTTGTTTTCACATGATCACATGTGTGTGCGTGCGTGTGTGTGTGTGTGCGTGTGCATGCGTGCGTGTGCATGTGCACTTTTTTCTACTGCTATGTACAATGTTATTTTGGCTACTGGCAATGTCATGAATTTTCATGCGGCCACATACACAGAACCAGCAGATTGTTTGTAGAGTGTGTGCATGTGATTAGCTCACTGGCTAACAAATGCATGAATGAATGATGCAATGGAATCTCATTGTCGTCTGTGTGCACATGGGGGTGTGTGTGTGTGTGAGAGAGAGAGAAAGAGAGAGAGAGAGAGAGAGAGAGAGAGAGAGAGAGAGAGAGAGAGAGAG
>JAODTR010000001.1:3180912-3208340 GCA_025399935.1 Amblyopsis rosae | reverse complement strand
CCAAGGGAGGCGCCCAGGAGGCATCCTTACTAGATGCCCATACCACCTCAACTGGCTCCTTTCGACGCGAAGGAGCAGCAGCTGTACTCCGAGTTCCTCACGGATAGCTGAGCTTCTCACCCTAATCGGATGACTGTTATGCTGATTAACTTCAACACATTGAAGAATAATGTACATGGAACCATGTATTGGTTATGAAAGATGTCACATACTGGATTCTGAAGGGCCATTTTTAAGATACAAGCGCCTCTATCAGGTAAATAGGATCCAACCATCATTGGTTGATTGGGTCGTGTGTTCAGAGTAAATACATAATAATTATAATACTACTACTACTAATAATAATAATAATAATAACATATTTATGTCCTATGTTCATTTGGTCCTTGGGATGTGTCGGAGGTTTGCATCACCGGACCTGAGATGTGGATGTATTTAAATGCAACTTGATCTTTCTTCCCATTTTTATATTGCCACTTACTATATGTTATATATGTTATTTATTTATTTTTTGACATATTTGAAAATGGATAGGGTAGTAAGAAAATACCCAGTTAAATAAAGACTGATCTGCTCACTCATTCCATGCAGGATTATATTTGTGACCAAAATCTAATAAAGCTGATGATCTCTGTTGAGTGAATAAGAAAATTAATATAAAAAATGAGTATTTCTCAAATATAGTAGATATTTAAAGATGTGTGTCGTGTGCACCCACACTGTGTGTGTGTGCGTGTGGGTGTGTGTGTGTGTGTGATAGGGCAAATTCTAAAATAAGGTAAACCATCTAAACTATACTAAAACTCTTTATTATTTTATAGTGGTAAGAGCCCCAAAGCACTGAATGTGGATAATATCACTATGAACCATGCTTTATCCATGATAGTAATATGTTAGCTATACATTGCGTAGCTTGTAGATTGCTGTGCCACATTGCACCCTCCCTGGAATGAAAATGTGATTGGGGGAGAACCTGTAGACATTCTTGAGAAAGACGCTTAACCCCTACCTACCTAAGAAGTATTGTTATTGTACTCACAATAATCACTGTAATTGTGTATTCTAGCCGACACTGAAAAATAACAATAAAAAATGCATTATCAACTTTTTTTTCTTCTTTCAATAACTCTTATCCTTGCCATCAAACATAATTCATTTCCTAGCTTATTGTTTCCTCATTTCCCGTAGAGGGGCGGTAGGTTATCTTAGTGGATGAGGGGCCACTTCCACAAGGCAATGGTTGGATAAAATAACAAAAGTGTGTACAGTATTTGTGTGTGTGTGTGTGTGCGCGTGTGTGTGTGTGCGTGTGAATGCATGTATTCACTCATTTTCATCCATTTCAGTTCAGGAAATGGACGTTCCAATTCAATTGTGGCTAAATACATCAGAATCACTGAAAGAAATCACCAGTTCATTTATGAGTGAAGACAATTTTATATATATTTATATTTATATACATTTTAATTAGAACCCTTGACATGTGTCTGTGTGTGTCTAATAAATTGGGTCATTCACGTGAAGAAAGCCTGTTTGATGGTGAAGGAATTCACCCCGAGGAGGAACAACCACAACTGCCGCTGTGAAAAGAGAGACAAACATAGAAAGAGATAAGTGAATGGGTGGATGTGGGGAGTTTCTTCTTCTTCTTTTTTTTTTTTTTTGCTCTAAAGGCAGATTTCTGAAATTGTGTTTCTTTTTACCGGCAAATTCTACTTCAGGACTTTAAATACATTTCAGCAATTCAGCACTACACCACTCTCACACCCACCCTGTCAGAGAAAAGTGTTTCCTTACTGACGACATTGCAAACGAAAGATAGAAGCCACATTGCCTACAAATTCAAAGCTTTCCATGCACATTCACAATGGCTGAAATGCTGAAACAGTAGAAAAGCAAATATTCTGTCAAGAGGAACAGAGCAGCAAGGTTTTTCCTCTGGAGGAGTATGGGTCAATGTGAATTCCTTCTCTCGGAAACCATTAAAGAACTATACGGAACCAAGGCAGCCATGTGAATCCCTTTAATGAAACCTAACATTCTCAATAAGGCACAATATCAAGTTATTGGAGATGGCTGTCTATATGGAAGTTAGCAGTGGTAAATGCTACGCTGTGAACGTATACATCATTAAAAGTGTGTGGATTTGGGCTTTGTGTGGATTCTGCCCTCGTCCCTGTGTGCATAAAACTGGAAATTATGAATCATCCAGTGTGCTTGTGTGTGCACGAGAGGCAATTTCCCTCAGACAGCTGCTCTTGAATAAACATTGTTTACTTCTTAATCGAGCAGGGAGAGGCACCAGGGCCTAAACTCTCACCGTTACACACCCCACACACCCTACCCCCCCCAAAACACGCACACACTGAAAACAAATGCACTACTTTCAAGCAGGATGGAAGGCCACACACACACACACAGAAAACAACCATACAACTTTCAAGAAGAACGAAGGATGTAAGAACACACACACACACACACAGAAAATACAAATACAACTTTCAAGAAGGACGAAGGATGAAAGAACACACATGCACACACACACACACACACACAAAATAAGGATACAACTTTTAAGAAGGATGGAAGACCACACAGACACACACACACACACACACACACATACAGACAAGCTATTTTTATATCCATATTAGGCGTCCTCATTCATCACACATTAGAGATCAAAGTCCGTCTGTTTAAGTAGCAGCAGCAGGCCATCGGTGATTGGATGATTGGACACACCTGAGAGGTAATTCTGTCAAAGTACAATTGCCATTCAGCTGTTAGAACCACTAGAGTGCAACACCGGTGGTTTTCCACGGACCCTTTCAGGGTGATGGTTGACTACACGTACAATTACACCCGCAGGCAAATGAGCACGCACGTACACACACACAAACACATTCTGGCTCGTGTGGCACAGTGTGTGTGTGCACCTGGTTCTCCTGCAGGAGCAGATGGCCTGAGCTCTGGAGGGAAGATCACAGAGAGGATGGAGGTCAGGAATCAGAGAGGGAATGGAAGGAGGAGGAGGAGGAGGAGGAGGAGAGAGAGGGAAAAGGGTGGAAGGGAAAATTGGAAGAAGCGATCACAGGGCCACGATGACAGGGAAGGAGGTGGAGAGAGGTTGGAAACGAGGTCGGATTCTTTCGAGGGGGGAATGAATAGAATGATCACAGAGGAGAGATGAAGGGTTCAGAGGGTAGCGTGGGGAGGGCAAGGGGCTGGCGGGAAGACAGAGCTTTAAAAAGTTAAGATGTGATTTAGAAAATGGAGGTTTATTTATAGGTAAGGATCGCTATCTAAAAAAAGAGGAGTGAAAGAGTTATAGAGCTAAAATTACAGACATCACAACCATAGGTTGATGGTGAAGGGAGACACAGTAGCCTACAGAGAGTGTGAGAGAGACAATGGAGTACAGGGGCCTCATTATAAATCTCCCCGTACGTTGTCACAAATAACCTTATGCAGAGAATAACGGAAAGTGTGTCTCCACAGAATATTGAGTTACAGTATACTACGTTGCTTATGTATACTTCATGCAAAGTTCACTAAGTCAAACTTAAAGTTTCTTGTAAGTTTTCTTCTAGTCTTCTAGTCACTCCCTGTTAACACATTCATTTGTCTACAAAAGGTCAATGAGTGGCTACAAATTAATATTAAAATGCCTATACTTACGCCTGAGGAACCCATTGATTTCACACTGAGGATGTCAAAAGCAGAGAAAACACTATGAAGAAGCTTTGTCCAACCTCATATCAGGAATATGTTTGTATAACGTCACGAGACAGATCAGTTAGATCAGATATAAAAGTATCAAAGACGATGATTACAATAATGCATTGAGGGTCAAGTGTCAAGACCATAGACCTTGGAAAAAATGTTTACTATATTTACAAAGATCCGACACCTAAATATAACTTAGTGATGCAGTGTCATTCAGATCTCGCAGTCTGATACCCCTCCATTCAAAAGCATTTGTCATTAAGGCGGTAATGCATTTCAATCAAACTACATTAAATATGATTATACTTCCTATCTCATCCATGCAATTAGAATGCTTGAATTCAACTGCTGTAGCTCGCTGGTGAAAGGTGATGCGTACAATGTTCGCTGTTGTTTTCATCCTGGAAAAATGCTTCAGCTGGACGCTGTCTGGCCTGATACGGTCAACAGACACATTTGTATTGAGCAGTCTAATTCACTTTTAGTTTATGGTTCAATATACTGTCTAAAAAGCCAGTCTAATAAGTGTTAAATGGTTTCATTCATGGCCATTGGCATCACCGTTAAGGCAATTGTCATTGTCAATGTGCATTTGTCAATTTTGCCTCGATTCATCTGTATGTGTTGTGACAAGCCGGAGAGCGGAACAGACGTCTGTAGGTTTGCTAATTTATTAAAGTCCACACAGATGCCTTAATATGCTTACTCCGTCCCTGCTGTCTGGGGATCTGATCACTGGAAAACAAAAAAAAGAAACCAGCGCATCAGGACATGTACAGCCTGGGTAAGGCTGCAGTCCTACTGCTACTAGTGTTCCACACTTGGCTAGTCATATGCTTGATGGACATATTGGGCAGGACGGTCTGGTGGTCTGGGTGTTGGGCTTCCAGCCGGAAAGTTGTGAGTTCGACTTGGATAAATGTTACCATTTACATATCCTAGGTTTGGGGGAGAGTAGCCCACATACCTCCCCACTTGCTCTCTGCTCGTTGTTTGTATCTTGGCATTCTTATCCTCTCTTCCTGGGATCGGTAATCTGAGAGATGAGCTACACCTGGTGCTCCGCCAATGCAAGAGTTGTTCAGCTGCCACATATCGCCCTTCCCATACCATGCCGGCTGGTCTGGTGGGTCCCGCCCTTCGTGGGGCAGTCAGGACGCCTCTCTCTCTCTCTCTCTGTGTGCAGATGAATCATATGAGCAGGCATGTGGCTTGCTGAGGAGACTACTACGTGTGATAGTGGCGGTCAATACAGTACATGTGTCACTGCTGTTGACCTTATTGTGGCTGGGGTTGCCCTTTTAGAGGTGTGACAGTTTAAATAATGAAGGAGACCTCTCTTGTCCAACAAGCCATCCAAAATCTTGAGTGTTATTTGAGATTCAACATTTTGTTTTAAACAGTTTCATTAAAGATAATTCCTGCTCGAGTATTTCCAAGTCGCAATTGTGCCCTCTGCACAGTATCGAGCATCTATATATTTTACTATATTACCTTTAGGAAATAAAATGTATGACAGGATTCATATGACATAAATGTGTGTAGGAGCCAGAAGGTGGAAGATAAGGTTGGTAATCAATATTACAAAGCTCTTTGCATTTATTTAGCATCTAAGCATAGACATTTTAGTATATATGCCTGGCTGCCTACGTTGTATGCATGTATGTACTGTATGCACGCATAGGCTCATTAGCCTAGACATACAATGCCCCAATCAGGCAATGCGCCAATCATTCTCTCTCTCTCTCTCTCTCTCTCTCTCCCCCCCCCAATATCGTGGCCTGGGGGCCTGAGGAATGGATGACAAAAGGTTAACGCTCCCTAGAGGAGAGTAGCGATTGTAAATGAGGCGGAGGTGAAGATGAGCCGGTGAAACGGGCAGATAAAAGGGAACAGGGATGAGAGATGTGTGGGACAAGGGCCTTCAAAGAAACTGACACACGAGAGAGAGAGAGAGAGAGAGAGAGAGAGAGAGAGAGAGAGAGAGAGAGAGAGAGAGAGAGAGAGAGAGAGAGAGAGTGTAAGTGAGAATGCCAATTTGACGTACAAGATAATCTTTTTTTTTATACCATTATCTTAGGCCCTGCTCTGGCATTTCACTCCTAGCTAGTCATTATTGTGACCATCATAGAGAACCATGACACACATTTACTTGGCTGAATATAACCACACTTTGAGGCGTGCTGTGTTGCAATATGAGAAGTTAAGTTAGTAATTGCAATAAATTAAACTGTAGTTTTGCAAATGTGTTTGTTTGTGTGCATATAGTGTGTATATATATATATATATATATATATATATATATATATATATACGTATATACACCATACACATTTTAATACTGTAAAAACAAAATGCATTCCACATTTAACCTGCTTTGCTGCCAGTCCTGTTCACATGTCTATCTGTCTGCCTATTTCAACTCTGGTTTCAGGTATTGTGCGCTGAGCTGAGTTTATTCAGAAGGATGGCTTAACATGGCCCTAGGGCCCAAACGTATGCCAATATATGTACGCGTGCACATACACACATGCACAACCAGACACACATACTTCTACTCGATTAAACCCACCCGAAGAAATAACCGATAGGGCCGAAATAAGACATCGTAATAACTTTGTGATTAGCTACTATCTTGCCAAAATTGTGTGTGTGTCTGTCTATGTGTGTGTGTATGTGTGTGTGTGTAGCATAATAATCTTATATAGTATAGCCACGGGGCTATACTACACTGTCTGAAACACTGGTGCCTTAAAGTACAATACAGCACTCTTAATTGCACTCGATTTCAGAAAAGAACAGAATCTTATTGTTTTGGACATGTGCGGTTGATTCCGAATGCGTGTTATAGAGACAATAGAGCGAAATACACTGCGAAGTGGTGAATTAACCAAAAATTTTAATAGCATCCGTAGGGATAGTCACATTTAAAAGACATGAACATAATATTTGCTTTTGAGCGATGCATGTTGTAATTTGCAGTCCCAGTTATTGTTGAATGTTCCTTGCCTTAACCTTTATATTTTCAAGATATAATAGCCACTGCTTATTTATATCCTCAAATTATAATTACAATCCTTTAAAAGCAAACACATATCTAAATCACAGCCTTCCATCAGAGATCATTATACTGAGTTAAATAAACCACTAACATTGCCTGCAGTCATGAAATTATGAACATGAACAGCTATACATATTTGCCACAGATATACTTAAACAATTTTCTCCCTTTCAGTGACTTTAAACGGGACAAATTACCACCAAATAAATGACTAAATCATATTTATGGAGTGTTCATCAATAAACTAAAGTTGAAGTAAGATATTTTGGTGAGTTTCCTACATGGGCTGCCAATGTTAGTCTTATGAATGTGACTTCGTCGTGAGAATCAGTCTGGAGAGCTTGCAATCCTCGCGCTTCAGTTTTGGTCAACGTAGTGTGTGACCAATCAGTATTGATAGCTATGGTCTTGGTTTAGGTGTGACTCGAAAACAACAATGGCGGTCCTTAAAGAGGGTAACCTAGATAACCTAGAATAGCATCAGTCATATTAGCCTAGAAGAGCAAAGAATACCACTGGCTTTTCTCAATGGAAAATATGTTTTCACTCTTCCTCTGGCTGGCTTCGGCAAGAGTATGACTCAACAACTGTCTCTACTGTTTGTGCAATCACCTGCCAAGTATTTTTTTGAAAGTGCCTGCCCTTTTCAAAACAGTTTCAATCGATGGCTCCCTTGATGGTTGTAACTAACCATCTTTTTCATTATATCAGTATTGCATGATTCATACTAAAAGCTTCTGTTAAAGTTATAATTACTTGACCAAACTTACTGTATACGAGTAACCGGCTCCTTGAGGCCTTACAAAAAAAATAACCAAAACTACCCACTCAGTGGCTCATGATTACAATTCTCCTTGAGGAATATGATAAGATGTTATTAAAAAGGTTGTCACTGACGGTACAATTTTGATCTTCGACTGGGAGAGTAATAACCTACAGTATACAGTGTCCAACATATGTTAAGGTACTGCTAATAAAGGTAGCTTCACTCCAACATGTGACAGAGGCCAATTTTCCTCCCACATTTCATGTAATCTTTTAATATCAAAATGTCACCTGTGTGTTTTATACTTGTATTGGAGGTTATTTTAGCCAAGGGATTAAATGTCACAGGTGTCAAGTAGGACGCAAGATTAATCTGTAGTGAATACATATATGACTGTTGTCAGAATCACCTTGTATACTGTATGCTTGTTGGTTAATTAACACAAAACACCTGCATAATTATGGACCAGTGATAATATTTGATTTGATCAGAACAGACACAAGCAATATTGCCTATATGTGGATTCATTATTTCACCTTTTTCTTTTCCCCCTCCAACCAAAGTTTACAACTGGGATCAGTTAATGTAATCGGCATCCCCAGTGCTTCCTACATTCCTTCAGAGATCCCTGTGGTGCCGAGGATGTATCTGGGGTAGTACTAAAACATTATGGCGTCTCAGATGACTGCCTCGGTCTCTGGGTCTGTTTTGTCTATTTGGTGAGACACCACATGCTAAGCTTGTGATATCAGGCTCTTGTGTGGCATGTCAAGGAAAGCTTTTGATTTAAATATGCAACTCCCCTTTGGGTGGTAAGCTGTTCTACAAAGTCATAACACAGCACAATAGGCTCCTTGATGTCAGATGATTAGGCTGTGTGTGTGTGTGTGTGTGTGTGTGTGTGTGTGTGCGTGCGTGCGTGCGCATGTCCACGATGGCAGATGCTGGTTTCAAATCACAATATATGTCAAATCCCATGAATAGGCTGGTGAAATGGTGGGGCTCTTTGTCTTGTAGACCTTTTGAATATTGTGTGAGAATGTCAGGGTGTTGATTGGGGATTTGCTGGATCGGACGTACATTGAGAGGAGAGTGGGCTTTAGTCCATTAAAAGGGCTTTCACAATTTTGTCTCATCTCAAATGGGTTTCCTTTAAACATGGTTTAATTTTTATCCCCGGGAGTGAGAGAATACTATTCACATGTGTGTGTGTGTGTGTGTGTGTGTGTGTGTGTGTTCTTGATGTCATAGCAAGCTCTTTTTCTTCATGTGCTGATACTCTCACACACATAGTATGTATGACCTTGTTCCCACAAAAAGCGCGATGAGTCCTCTATTTATAAACAATACCGATAACGCTTTGCCTTCTTAATTTCCCTTTTCTACTTTACGTCTCGCCAATGGTTCAAGAACAAAACTAAGGGAACGCACGTGTAAACAACAAAGGCAGCTAATAACACAAAGTGCTAATTCACGTGATTGTTTTTTTGGTGCAGTAGCGCAACCAGGGACTCTGCTGGCAGTATTACAGCTCAAGCAGCAGAGAATTAGGCCATTGAAGGGCAGGAAAGCATTGTACGGAAGGCAAGTGAAGAAAGACAAAGGGGAAGGCAGAGGGGAAGACCAGAAAATGAGGTGACTTCAACTAATTCAATTAGACATACCATGGAATGAGGGCAGATGTGGGAACAAACCAGGGCCGAGGGTTTGTAATGGACCCATTCATGGTTGAACTACTACAGGAGATCAAAATGCTAAAGCAGGGCTGAGCTAAACATGTCCAACGCAATGTAATTCTACTGTAGAGTATAGTGAAACATCACAACCTCGCTCTTTTTGGAAAAGGTCAAAGGTTTAAACCCATTTAGCATGCGAGGTTAGCGGTTAGCGTGTTTAGCGTTGAATGTACAACACAGTATTACACTTACAGTAAGTGGAAGTTACTTGACATTTTTCAGTGGCCATCCATTTGATGGAGGATAGTTAGCAAGTCATCTTGCAGCGGGGTAACTTATGCAATGCTTGGCAAAACTTAAACGAAGGGACTATGTTTGTGCATACACATCTATATGGTTGTGTAAACGTAATATCACACCATGTGCTGTTGGACTGTAATAACACTGGGGCTGTATTTTACAGAATAACAGCACTACTGCTTGTGTAATATTTCCTCATTAGCCACATATTATGAATTTGTACAGTAGGCTACTTTTGAGGTCACAGTCTATTGTAACCAAAGCCTGCGTATAATACTGCATTGCTTCTATTCAATATACAGCCATTGATCACTAGTTTCACAAATGTGTCGATAGCACTTTTAAACCAAATTAATTATTTATTTTGTATATATATATATATGTTGTGAGCACATGGAAGGACATACTGTAATGCCATACCGTGTGCATACTGTATATAACTTGTGTGTGTGTGTGTGTGTGTGTAGTTGTGTGTGTGTGTGTGTGTAGGTAGCTGGTTATGAAAGCAATGTGTGCATGTGTACGGAAAAGTGAGATATCTAAATTATCTCTGTTCACTGTGTTAACGGCCCTGGGCAGCATAATCATGCTTTATGGCATTATGTACAGACCAATGTGATGAAGAAAAGGTAATCAAACACTATATGGTTATAGAGATGGTAAAATTAATTATTGTAACGTTTAGCAACGACAAGGACAAGTGATAAACGTGACGGTGGTTTTAAACTTACACAAAAAGCAACACATACAATAACCCACGAGAAAGAAACAACCAAAAAAACACTAAATACTCGTGGGTGATGAGCCAATTGAAAACAGGTGCAGAAACAGGGAGGGGAAGGGCTGCCACGACGTCTTGGGCGGTGGTTAGCGAACCGACGCGGTGGTTAGCGAACCGACGCGGCAGCGCGCCGGCGGAGAGGGAGCCTGGACACACCACTGGACCTAGGTGTGACAATTATATCACATCTATTACTTCCACTAAGGGCTCATGAGAAATGCAGGTCAATACAGTTTAGTCACTGTTGGTTTACATTGGGGAAACATCATCTTCCTCTTCATGCCAGTTCATGCCATCAGATGATGGTGTTGTTGTCAGAGAGGCAAACCAACTCTCTGTATTAACATGTTATGGGAAGGCTGGTATTGAAGGTGATGATGTAAAACTTACATTTGAATGTTAGGCGCTCGGCAGGAGTTTTTGTATATTTGCATAAAGAATGTGTGTTTGTGATTGTGTGTGTGTGTGTGTGTACGTGTGCATGATAATTGGTGTGTGAACAAGTATGGCATTCCACAAGCTTTTCCGCATGCAAGTGGTTTTACACGTGTGACATCATGTGCTATCAAGAAATGCTGTATGGATTACAAAACAGAACAGAGATTTGCAATTTCACACCTTTAGTGTATGGGAAGGTGAAAACGGACACCATTTTAGTGTGAAATGGTGTGTTATGAACACATTAAGAAGGAGGATAATGTACATTTAAAGTGTAAAGTAAAGTAATATGATTTATCTGTCATGAGACACATGAATGCTGGTATTAAGATTGACAAAATTCCCATTTTATAAAGAAAGAAAAAAATTATATATATATAAATATAACATTCTGCATTTTATGAGCTGAAAACAGAATTTCACGTCAGATCTGCTAAAAATCACCCCAGGACCTGGCTGGTTTTCAGCGGTACACTTAGCACGCTCATACGTCCTCACATTCAAATGTTAACGCTAATGTTAATCGGGGTCCACCGACCCCGATTAACAGCCCCTCCCCTCACTCAGCTCCTTGACGCACAAGTTGTAGTGGGTGGAATCAGCCACAGAGCTGGGGTGCAGTAACACTTTGAAGAGTAAGGCATAAGAAACACTTACATTTAAACCTTTACAGTTCATTCAGCATTAAATCATTCTGTAAATCAACATTCCACTCTGTTGCCTATAATTGCAAAAGCCGATTATAGCAGGTACCCAGCTTTCACAATACTCCTTCTGATGCCCAGCCAGGTGCCTGCAAATGAACCATCAGACTGCATATAAACACAATGAGAAAACTGTCTTTTTGGCTGCTCGGTTGTGCCTCGGTTGCCCGCTGCCTGTGCCAGAGCCGGTGGCTAGTGCCAGTGTGACAACCATGCTCAGCCCAGTCAGATCGGGCAACAGATGGCCTTCAGCAGTTTATATCCCGCCTGAGCACTTTTAGAACGAGAGTAAATGCAACGACAAGTGATGGAAACGTAAACGTGCCCAGACAGCAGAGCAGAGCGCATCACGAGGAGCGATGTCATGATGGATGGGAGAAAGGAAGAGAAAGGAGAAAGTTTGTGTGGGAGAAAGAAAAAAACAAAAAAACAACAGGGTCCTTCTCGGAAATAAAGGACGTAAGGATGACGGTTTGGTGTGTGAAATGATGACAGAGACGTTGAAAAGCTAAAAAGGAGTAATGACTTCCCAAGAAGATGATCTAAATAGAGAATATGGGTAAAAGGCAAGACAGAATGGGCAAAGAGAAGAGTACATCAATGGAACAGCAGGATGAATACACCAGAGGTCACCTGTCATCAGGGAGAGAGGAGTGATTGACATCTCCCTGGATGGTAAGCATGACAGCGGTATCCGACACTATGCTGCCGGCTATAACCGCCATCACTGACATCTGACATCGCCTTTAAAGTGCCCAGGAGTAATGCTGTAGTCATGCCGTCAACATTGTAAAGCATGCGTTCCTCTGAAGATTGTGTGTCCTGTTACGCATGTTGGATTTCAACACTACGTCGGCTAACCGGCCAATCTGTCAGATGAGAGATGGTGGTAGGAATGCCAAAACGCACGGCTGCTTTTCCCAGACCCACACCCAAGCACGCGTGTGCACGCACACACGCACGCGCACACACACGCTAAATAAACAAATGATGCGATCCAAGATGTTCTGATTGAATACACTACAGCGCATCTCACAGACCCAGACACATGAGACACAGCGATGAACTCTACTCGTTGAAATATTGTTTTTTTCAGTATTAATAAATCCACAGGCTACAGAAAAGGAAATTGTGGTGCCTCCATCTGTTTCTCTGCATTCTATTAGTACCTATGGCAGGTTGTCATGACACAGACAGCTGAGAAGTGCATGAGTGCATTAAACAGAAACAACCATGGATGTCAGCAAACTGTCCTGTGGTTGTAAGCACAACACTTAGCGCTCCAAAATACACATTTACAAATGTTTCTTTTTTTGTCAAAACACATTTACTATCAATGGCAAGATAATATATCCTATTGGCTATATAAATGTGGTCTTTAAAAAAAAAAGTAAGATATGTGTACTGTATATGCGCTTTTGGAGAGATATACGTGATGTTATAGTTTGACAAAATAGGTTTTACAGGGGTTGAAATAGCACTGTCTTCTTGTGTAACTTTTATTTTCTTTGACCTTAAGATGTAGCAGTATACTGTAAGTCTCACAGAGCCAGTCTTTACTTGTGTGTAGGTCATTGGTAAACGTAACGACTGAACTCTGGCTCTTCACAGGCCTTGTAAATCTGTTAAATGACGGTTACTGCATAAAATGTATGGAAAAACTGAAATCAGTCAATAAAGCACTGCACCAGTGTCGCACCAGAATTATGGATATAGACTTGTGAATGCTAACAGCCAATGAAAATCAACTTCCTCACTTTCTGAAAGTATGGTTGAGCTTACAAGCTTATGTGATGTAGTGCTAAATGACGGAAAACACTAAATCTATAGCGATATTAACATTAATATGCAATGCAACAATATGCAACAATATCTAGAAAAATAACATGACTTAAAGTATTACTATGTTTAATTAAATGCTTCCATGTACAGTTCAAACACACGCACGCACACACACACACACACACAGGTATTATATCAGAGACAGCTACAGTAGCTATTTGATGAGCCGGAGACCCCCCCAACAGATCACTGATATTGAAATTGATTTGTCTGACATTGATTGTGTTCTCTGCATCAACCGCTGTGCATCCACATTACATTATATGTTATTGTCTCTCACTCCCACGACTCCCCCAATCCCGCTCCTAGAGGAAAGCAGTTCCCCTGGAAGCAAACGTCTGCAGTCAATCTCAGCTTGGGGAAGACAGCATGGGAAAAACGTGAAAGAGATCCATAAATCAGCGAGAAGAAAAACAAAAGAGCACGTTTATTTTGCTCTCAACAGGAAACTTCCACCAAAAGTGCTTGTCTCTACTTAGAACAGAAGACAAGCTTCTCTCCCCCCAACCACCTTCTTACAGTACAATAATTCTAATTATGTTCAGACAACTAAACATGCTGGCTCTTAGGACAGCACAGATAGGGGGAAATTGGCTCATTTGCACAATAATAAATGTAGGTTTGAGCCCATAGAAAGCCTATTAACATTTAAATGATACAAGGACGTTATCTCCTAAGTGTGTGCTTATCCTGGGTGGCTTTCTGTGCGGATGTGCAAGGAATGATCAAACGGCCCGGCATCCTTCGACACCCCACGCTCCCACGTTCAACACTGACAGCACAGTTGGCAGTGCTTTGTAATTGGGTAGAATGTGTGTGTGTGCGTGTGCGTGCGCGTGCACGGACGGGAGGGGGAATGATGGAGGGAGGACGGAGATATATCGCAGAAATGGGAGGATGCAGAGTTGGTGCAGCTCTGTGGGATTAAGGTGGTGAAATAAGATGCTGGAACGGAGATTGGGACGGGTTGATACGAGAAATGCACCTCAGCGAACGGCCAGTATCCCTCCACGAGGAGTCAGAGACGAGGGCGCGTCTAGAGACCAGGGCTAATGGCAGCTGTTGTGTTTCTTATTGCCAAAAAGCCCAGAGGAATGGAATACCTTGCCACAATTGTAGCCATTATCTGCTTTGAGAACATCTGGATGGAATTATCCTGCAAGAGCTAGCCATGGAAATGTATTGCACACCCAAAAATAACTGTTTTACGCAGCACCCTAATGTGTTTGATTTTACTCATAATCAAATGTTGAGTTAATGTCTTGTCTAGATTATGTTGCATATTTGATTAAAATGTAAAAAGAGACCAAAACCACTTAACTACTGCATTGCCATTTACCTGAGCAAATTTGTAGTAGATATGTAGCGTGTTTAGGGTGTGTGTGTGTTTGTGTGAGAGAGAGAGAGAGAGAGAGAGAGAGAGAGAGAGAGATGAAACCATTAGTCTTACTTATAGACATACGGACCGCATCTGGTAGTGCTCAGGCATTAATTTGTTTTTCCTCAATTACCTTTGTTGGAATGTCAGAGTGACGTTGAAGGGTGTTGTCTGGGCACTGCTAATTGCTTGTGTGTGTGTGTGTGTGTGGGGGGGGGGGGGGTTGGTGACCACTCTTGTGTAGATTTGTATGTGGTCTTGACAGGGGGCCGGTGTCAAATATTGTGTTAGCGCTCTGGTTTAAATGAGGTCAACAGGTACTCAGACTGGCATTGTGATGCAGACACAAAAACATGGACACATCACGCCTTTTTTGTTGTCTGCGCTGGGAAGCAGTTTACCTCTTCAACCCTCATTACCATGGCAATAACAAGCAGACAGCGATGTTCGTTAAAAGGCAGTTAAAACGAAAAAAGAAAAGAAAAAGCTGCCTATACAGTTTGATCTGGACGGACAATTTCACCTCTCTCTGACTCTCTCTCTCTCTCTCTCTCTCTCTCTCTGTCTCTCTCTCTTTCTCGCTCACAGACACATACACACACACACACACACACACACACACACACCTCCCCCACCCAAACCACACACACATACACACACATACACACAGGTGTATAGCTCAATGCGCTTCATCCCTTAGCCTTGATAAACAATGGCCCATTCAACCTCCTATGAATAATTAAGTGCTGAATGTTGAGAAAAGGGGAACCTTGTTGGCTATTTAAAGAGAGAGGCTACTGCATGGGTCTACATACCATATTACCAAGCAGGCGATGAAAACGCGCTGTGACATTATCTAAATGGCACACATAGAAAGACATCTAAACACACTTTATGTTTTTGTTCACGCTCACTGCCCCACATGACATTCATGAATGATAAACGTAGAGGATAAATAGTGTGGTAAATATAAAATATTGATGCGGATATGGGGGGGCAGGTGAATCATGTGATGTCCTTGTTAGTGGTTTGTGAAGTGTGTGGTCACCAATTCATGTTATTTTCCAATGCAAATGAAAAGCATTCAATTTGTAGAAGGACTTCCGGGCTTAAATACAATATATTTATTATACTTTACGTATTATTACATTATATACACTAACAGCATATCAGTGAGTGGGAGGCAGACATATGATTAATCATCGAGTCTTTTCTCCAATTATGACTGGAAATCAACACAAATGACGATATTGCATTTGAAAACTAGCTCTAGTTCTGCGTTGTTTTTGTAGAAACAGTTGTGAAGGTTGCCAGCACACTTTATGAAATATTAAATATTTGTCATACAATGTAACAGAAAAAAAAAAAAACGTTTTGTAAATGGTTCAAGATGTCAGAGTAGCATTTAGAAATATGCGCTGTTTTGGCCTTTCACAGAGCTTTTAAATAAGTAATGGAGATACATTATCTGCCCCTGCCCCCTTCCTTAACCATTGACTTGACCTACTGTACAGGAGATTAATTATCCTATCTTATCTTTTGTTGTCTCACTTCATCTCAAGTGGATAACTTATGTCGTATTTAGAATAGGCTGTGGTATTTACAACCCAGAATGTCTGAGTTGTAGGATTAATTGATGTGAACATTGATGAAACTCTTCTTAGGTCAAGTGGTGTTTATACTGTAAGCCTATAAATGTATGGTGGCATGCACACTGTTGCCTAGGCTGTATTAATCACTCAGCAGCGTGTGCTTTGGCCATCATTCTGACCGTGACCAGGAAACAATCAATGGGGGTTAGCATGTCACTTTCACCACACAGTAAGGCCCAGCACACATACGGGTTTAGAGTAGAACTTCATCTCAGCTCTGAGCCTGGCTCCACCCAATGGAGGCTGAAAGGGGGACCCCCATTAACATTAACGTTTCAATCTGATGATGTAGGAGCAGATGAGGAGGACTGTTGGAAACCAGCCAAGTCCTATGCCGACTTTTTAATGCAAATGGCATGTGGAGCCATCAGACCATGAAATCCAGATTTTTATCTAAACTTTTTGTGAAATGTTGTCAATATTAAAACCAGAATGTATATTCAGGCATGTGTCTCATCACAGTGCAGTCCTTTTATTTAGTTTACAGCTCCAAAAACACATTTAGGTAAACCATCAACTGAATTTATGGCTTAGCAACTGAGAAATAATTATACATATATACAGTATAAATGTTGTCTTTGTTATTCATCTTGTAAAACAGCAATATCTGACTGAACTATTGCTACTGTAGGCTCTCTCTCAACAATTATCTTCTTCTCAGTATGAAGACAAAGGATAATGCTTTGCAACGAGGCCATGAAGACACTATTGGCTTCCACAAAAGGGGCAGGATGCATCCCTGTGGGGGCTGGTCGATGGTCCAGACCTGCTAATCCGTGGGTAAGCACCCATGAACAAGATGGCTAACTCACTATTGTAACGTTTCACTTAGATCAAGACAACACGCAGCATGGGGAGAAACGCACAGGTGTTTTAATGGCGGTAAGCACGCAAGTAATAACCTGCGAGAACAGAGAACAAGAACAGAGACAAGTTATAAGCATGCAGGCTGATTAGTGAACACAAAACAGGTGCAGGAACAGGGAGGGGAAGGGCTGTCACGACGCCTTGGGCGGTGGTTAGCGCCCTGACGTGGCAGCGCGCCGGCAGAAGGAGAGCCTGGTCACACCCCCGGACCTGGGTGTGACCAGTATTGGGCAAGTTACTCAGGAATTGCAATAAGTTACTATTTACGTATGACTCCTTCAAAAAGTAAAACATATTACTTTACTTATTACAGAGTATTAAATGTAATTGGTTACGTTACTTGTTACATTAATATAGGCCCTATCTTACAAACGGCACAAATGCAGTGCAAAGCGGGAAGTCGGGAACGCAAGTGTCTTTGCTAGTTTCAGACCGACGGAGTTGTAATTTTCTCGTCCAGCGCCCACGTTGTCTGAATAGCAAATGCACTTGCGTCCATTTGAGCGCCCGTGGGTTATAGTCTAAACATGAGGTGTGGTCTAGAGTATCGCTGGCACATTGCTATCTTGAGGAAGCGGAAAGTGATTGCACGATTGACCAGGAAAAACCTGGTTTAAAGTCAGCGCGAGCTGCATAATCTATATAGTATCGCCTATGGCAGGCGGACAACGTGTGTACACTCTGCTTGTTACACATACAGGGACGTGCAGGAGCGCACAACTATGCACAAATATAAGGATAAAAAAATGTATAGAGTACAATGTGAAATTTCATTAGTGTGTAACCTACATCAACATATTTTAGGGATCTCGGTATTGCGTAAATGGTTTGCTCCAGCGCTTTCATAAACCCACCTGTATAAAAGGAATCTGCCAAAGATGGAAGCGCGCCAGGAAATGTAAAGGGAATTGGAGATGACACTTGGATTGGTTGATAGTATGTTACGCCCAAAACACACCCATGAATAATGAAGAGAGCAAGTCCAACCGTCGTTTAAATAGCACACGTGGATTTGGACACGTTGTCCACCTGCTGCCCCCGCGTCTTAGAGACTGTTGTTACCCAGCAGCGGGAGGGTGGGGGGCAGACAGGACAGGGAGAAAACAAGGACTGGAACAGAGTGGAACAAAATGGAGGTGGACAACAAACCATGAAATAAATGTTTTCTCCTTGTATTGTCCCTGCCTTCACAACCATGCAGGAAATCCCATAGTCTAGTCATGTTGTGTTAAGTTGTATAGTCTTGTTAATTCAAGGCACATAAAACATTTATGTTCATGGTTAGGAGAAGGGTTAGGGTTAACCCTATAGTCTATTAAAGTTGTATAGTCTTGGTTAATTCAAAGCATATACAACATTTATGTTCATGGTTAGGAGTAAGGTTAGGGTTAACCCTATAGTCTAGTCATGAACAGTGTTACGTTGTCTTGGTTATTGATATGGCATAAACATTATTTTAAGTTAGTGCATGTAAAAAAGTTATAAAGACCTCCGATTAAGCTCTTACAGAAATAGCCATGATGACTACCTGCCTTTTAGACTGGCAATTTTTTTGTATATTGTTTTTTTTGTGTATTTTATTTTGATGTATTTTAACAGGCAAAAAAAACACAATGCCCTGCTATTGAAAACTCTGATGTGCACCAGTACATCACCCCAATACAGCATGTCTGTATAGAAGGATTGTTTTTGACTGTATTGAAAATTATAAAGTCAATACTGTATATCTAAATACCGTCGGAATACAGTGATACCGCCCAAGCTTAATCACAATACAGCATTCATTTTCAGGAAAAGCCCTGCCAGTCACAATGCCTAGTGTCAAGTGTAAGCAGCCCCAAGAGCACTTTGCTTAACATTCTCTTCAGTCTAATTTGAATGTACAATGTCTTATTTTAGACTCCTCCTGCAGGAGATATTATGTGAGTCATCCCATCTTCTGAATGTTAAATGACGCAAGACATTAAGGAATCTAAACGTTCTTCATCCCTTGAACCTCAAGTCATACCGCATGTCCTCACATCCCCCAAAATTCCTCTTCAAAAAGCACACAGAAGTGAAATCTTATATTGCTTGCAGAATCTCTTGTCTCAATCCAGGAGCAGATGTTATCAGTTTAGGATGATAGGATACCATCAGTTATGGTATAATAAAATAGGATAGGATCAAAACGCTATGAGAGAGACCAACACATTTACCTTGTTGCCTTTTGCATTTAAGAAAGTAGGTGTAATGTTTTATCTTCTATAGCAGGTCTATTCAATTAGTGGCCCACGGGCCAAATGCGGCCCTCCAACTTCCCTCATGTGGCCCACGAGGGGATTGCAGCCTTGACCACTATACACTAGATGACATTCTGTTTATAAATGTAATGTAGTAGTCCAGACCTAATAATCAATGCAATGGATTTAGTCTGAGTGACAAGTCCATGTTTGCGCCCATTGCTCCCCTAGCTCCTGGGTTGGGCATGGTACTAGTCACATTTGACCTCATACCGGTAGGAATACCTGGAATTTGGTGCCAATAGTCTACCCAACTATTGGTTTTAGTAGTCTTTACTTTGTCTAACAAATGTAATTTCAGCTGAAGAACACTGCATTGCAAACTGGACGCGTGTGGGCATGACTGTTATTTCTTTATGTGAATCGGAATTGTCTATAGAAAACCTTCGCCATTGACGTGACACATTGAACATTACTCAAGCTGCAGGGTAGATGCTTTCGTAGACGCTCTCGTAGACGCTCACTTAGCTCTCTCACCTATATGCCCACACATTTGACACAGACTGATTTCAAGTTTCTGAATGCAAAACCCATGTGTAGGTTACTGCACAATGTATTTCTGTTACCAAATAATGACTGTGCCTTTATACCAGCCTAAAGCTCAAATATCGATTAACATTGCTTATTAAGATTTGTTGTTTATTTTAAATAATGTTATATAATTGCTAAAAAGTGAAATTGCTGCTGAAAATATGTGGCCCACCTACAGTTTTTCTTTATAACATCTGGCCTACTTGAATTTGTAATTGAATAGCCCTGTTCCCTAGTTTTTTGATGGGGTGAGGTTGTGAGAGAATGAGGGTTTCTATGGTATAGTATGCATTTTGGGTTTGTTGTTCTGACTAGTCAAAGGTCATCCAAAGTCCTGACTTGTCATTGAGAGTGGAACACAACATGGGAACATCAGGACATGAGAAAAACATAGTACTGTATATTTAAAGAGGAAATCAGAGAGTGCAGTATGTTGAGGCCGTTAGAGAAACTACACTTTGCATTTCAAATAGAACCCCTCCCATGTGACTCTTGTGCACCAAAAGCACCTTTCTCACTCACCCAAAGCTCACTCCACCGCCATTCCCCCAAGCTTCCAACGCTTCCTACATAGTTTCCAAACAGTTTTCAAAGAAAGCAGTAGCAAATTAGAGCTACTTCACTTTTGGGTGGCTCTATACACAGTGGGACAATATGTCCAATTGTTCCATTAACTGTTTTAAAATATATCTCCATAATGAATGTTTAATTAGCGGCCAGCGGGTTTGATATTTTTTTTTATTTTTTATTTCTCATCTTTTTATTATTCAATATTTATGGTACACCAGCAGATGGCAGTAGGGATAATGTGCCTCTAGAGAGCAGCTAAGATGGTAATGAGAAGAAGACAAAAGAAAAGGCCCTGAGATTGCAGACAGGTGTCCACTGTCAGGACACGTGAGACACGTGGTGAATTTGTGATACATACGGATAATACACACTAGGTCTCGAAGGGCAAATGTCTGTGTTTTTGTATAGACACATGTGCATATACACACACACACACACACACACACACAAATGGTAGGCTTGATAAACCACACAAACACGCAACATATTGTGCAGGCAAAGGGGACCCTCCCTGGCATTGCTCTCAAGGGCTGTGTAGAGGATGCGGGTGGAGTTGGCATTAGTGCCAATGTGGGGCCCAGTCAGACAGATGGGCAGAGCTGTGCGCATATGCTACGCGCATTACATGTCCCACTCCTCTTCCCCAGGTAGGGGCCAGCCTGATCACATAAGGCCCCAAGTGGAATATCTACGTTCCCAATTCAATTTGAAGGAGCCATCGCTGGCTCGTGAATGAGCAGCGTAGACAGTTCTTCGTAATGGATGACGAGCAAGCAGGGAACATGCACATTTGACCTAGAAAGTATTATTGTACACATGAAGCAGTGTGTGCAATGAAAGACATCAGGGTGTTTATTTGCTTTAGCAGGATATTAAACTGCATTAGCAATTCAACTGTGGGTGTTTATTTGTGTGTTAGGTGAATTTAATGTTCCTCATTAGGATAAGACAAAACTAAAGGAAACTATTTGCAAAACAAAAGTCTTGTCTGTCGGCATCTATTCCACACTACACACATGCAATCCACTGCATCACATTGGTATGCCCCAAGCCCCCATGACCAGGAGGGAGGCTTGCTTCCATCCTGGTATGGTGGCCATCACCGGTACTGCAGTAAAACACTGTTGGAGGGCTGTTACAGTCTCGGCTCAAGGGAGGTAAAATGAAGACACCAGAATACCAAAATGAATCTGAACAACATGTCAATAGGAACATTTAAAGGCAGGGTAATTCTCAAAAACACTTCCTACCTTCAAGCTCAAATTATAACAATATCCCTCAGTTGGCGCCCCACACACTGAACAACACGTGAAGCACATTGTGAGGCAAAGCGTAGTACTACGTCTTTGCTGTTGTAAGCGGTGTTCACCACTTAGGTAATGTTCCTAATTACGGAGCCAGGTACCAGATATTTTTGAGGAGATATTTGGTGAATTTTACATAAAGTATATTAGCTTATATTTAGCTTGCAATTGCTGTGATATATATATATATATATAAATAACTATAATGATCTAAAATAGGAACACATACAGAGGTGGCTGGCATTGATGCTACAGACCAATGCTGGTAAATAGAGGGCATTTTTATAGTATGGCACAGGTGTGAGAAATCAACCCTTATTGGCCTCAAATACACCGCAAGACAAAAGGAGCAAAGCCTTTGTATTCCTGATGGCTCTTACAAAACATGTCTTTAAAATGTACCATTGCTTGAACAGAACACTCCAACACACAAGATAAAACAAGTATTCTTTTTATCAGTTTGCTCAATTATTTATATTTAATTGCAGAAAAGCTAGTTATCTTCTATTATTTTAAAGACAAGGCACTAGCATGGATCTTTTGGATGCGTGGTAGGCACAGAAAACACTAATGTGCATATTTGGTACAGTACTGTATTAGATTAGCTTCCAACACTTGAAAGTCATGACAATTAAGTTCAGTCCTTCTGCATGGAGCACTTTCCAAATAAGGTACTGTACATTAGTTAGCTATTGCAAACCAATTGTAAGCTAATACACTTGTCAAATTCACCAAATATCTCTTCACATTTCGCTATTTTACAGTTCTCTTTGCGTGCTGAAACAATATTCTGGTACTACTATACAGCCTTGACTCCATAAATAGGAACAGAAACAAAGTACAGTTGCGATATCTTGTTGGCCTATCGACACCTTTTCCATCTTAGTCATCCATGAGGGGTGGAATCCTCCCTCTCTGGTCCCTTCCCAAAGTTTCTTCCCTTTTTTCGCCATGGAGTTTTTTATAGAAGTTTTTCCTTGCCCGTGGGGAGGAGCAGGTTAAGGTTGTTTGTTTCCATGTGAGATGTACAGTAGGCTGTACAGCCCTTTGTCATGTAATTTATTTATATAGCCCTTAATCACATTACAGTCTCAAAGTGGTGAACACAGCTCTCGACAACAAAGCAGTAGTAGACCTCACAATGCATTTCAAAATGTGGGGGTTTATAGATTACTTTATTTTTTCCTCTGGAAATATTACATTTATGGTCACTGTTTTTACATGTCAAATCCATTTCGCATAATACACCGATGTCATGATACAGTATACCCACAAAAGATGCATTTAGTAAAAAAGTACACACATAGTAAAAAAAAACAACTGAATTTTACTTTGCTTTCTGACAACATATGTGATACTTTCAATTGAAAGCTGGAGAATGTAAATCTCTAGCTATTATTATACAAATGTAATACTATTAATATAAGAGCTAAAAGCTAATACCAAAAACTAAAAGCATTTTTCAGGTTACCACTCACCTTAAAGGCGGCAATCAGAACAATATACATGTAGTGGCCCAGGACATGCATTACGTAGAATATAACATTATTTTTGAAGACAGACAGTGTGGAACTCATCCATAGCTGAAGCGGAAGCATTTTCGGTAGGGGTGGGCGGATCAATCCCAAAATGTTGATAACACAGATCCTAGGTCTTGATTTTGAAGATCGATTCTAGTGTTAATAGGATCGATACCAGTTTCAGTTTCTCTCTTCTACACTGTACCCATTTCATTAGAGTAGAACGTATGTGCAAACAACTAACATTCCATTTTGATGATCACAAGAGTGCATGCGCTGTTTGCTTCTCCAGTCTCCACTGCTGTTGTGATATGCACACTAAACAACGAACATACTGTTGCACACATGCAGCACATCGTGGCGCGCACCCTGACTACCGATGCCAATCCGACACGTCATGAATGCAGACAGTGATTGCTAAACAAAAGGACCATGCTATGATGATGAAAGAAGACAATTTGTATTTTATTTCTTGCTTTGCTTGATACTGTACATACTTCTGTTGGGAATCAAACCTGGATCTAACAGATGGCAGGTAGAAATTCTAACACTCACCTTAGGCTAACTGTTGGCAAATAATTTTGTTGTTGATGCATTCACCTCAAAAATTATTATTACTGCTCTCCACTAGCCACTGGTTACAAAAAGGACATGTACTGTACAGAATGTTAACGGTTTAGCTACATTTTCAGTGTACTTGCTCGTAATTTATGTTGCACAATGGGTAAGTAGGCCTACATTAAGCTTTTTAGACTTGGTAATGAAGTTCTTGGTATTTTTCAATCTCATCAATCAACCGGACCTCGTCCATCTTGCCAAGGCTACCTGGCTGGCTACGTCTGTATAGTGAGTTTTATCCACCCCGCCCCCATGCTCTCTGTAATTTGCAGGCATTTCAGGCAAACAGCAAAGTTACCGGCTAGCCTATAGGTTTAAATAGGACGTTAACCAACTGGTGAGTCGAGGAAATCTTGGGGGAAAGGGGCGGGCGGGGATGAATACAAGAACCTGTTTTTATTTTTAATTATTATAGTGGCCCGATTTGTATTGGACTAATACGCTTGAAAAACTTGAGCCAAGGTGGGTGCGTGCAGCGTGCAACGGCCTATAGATTTCATTTACACTTTGTTACCATAAATAAGACAACAACTAAATAGAGGATTATTAAGATTATCTGGGCTGTGGATTGTCACATTATCCTGAACTACAGATGGAAGCTCAAACGCCGCAGGAAAACAATTTCATCCCCCCCCACCCTTTGACATGGCTACCAAGCCAGCTTGCCTTAATAACAGTTAAGGCTTGGTGTTTCCATGACAACCAATGCTTGATTGCTTGCCATAATCTTCTTTAATGTGGCTTAATGCTGTTTGTACCTCTCAACACTTTGCTCTAGCCTATTTCTCTTGATATATCACCCCCCCCCCAGCTCCTCTCTTCAAATACAGTTCTGCAAGCGTGTTACTCAATGGCGAACACGCTTTGGGTCAGGAGAATGCAGTTCCCTTCATCACATCATTGAGATCAGAAATAACCACCTGCTGTGCTGAGAGAATGTTATTTTCAGACGCTGTCACCACTGGGATGTGGATTGTCACATTATCCTGAACTACAGATGGAAGTTCAAAGGCCGCTGGAAAACAGTTACCACCCCCCTTCCCCTTCCCACACTCACGCAAGCAATGACGAAAAATAGAGTAAAAAAAAATGTGTAAAAAAAAAAAGTAAACCGATTTAAAAGTAACCAATTTAGTGTGCTAGTCAGTAACGCCAGTGTAGTGAGTTGCCATGTTGTAAAACACATGGCATACTAACAGAACAAAGCTTCTGTCAACACAGAGGGGTTGAAAAAATGAGACCTGCGTGGCTGATTCACGGCCGGTATGAAACATCGGCCTCAGGTGTTCCCAATCCAGCACTCAACTCAGCCAGGAGTTAAAGCGTACAGGCCCTGGTCTCATCACAGCTGCTACACCGGGATGGAAACGTGTATTAAATTAAACATTCGCTTCCCTGCGAAGCGCCATGACGATAACGTTTAGTACTAGTGGCATAGACAAATGACATAAAGTTCTTGCTCATTGTCTTACCCATTTCTGTACATCACTGTCTTCCTTTACTGTACTTGACATTCTATGTCTTACTGTATAGTGCTGCTTTACATGCATTGCGTCACTTTGAAGATGTGTATGTTATAGGGATAACAATATTGGTTTATGAGTATTCTAATGGGATGGGTTGTGCCAAATACAGGCTAAAACGTTTTTTTTTTTTTTCTTTTCTATTTTGATAGTTTGCAATAAACCAGAGGTTTTGCAATTAAATACACACAGACACCTAAAGGCACAATTCAAATGAAAGTGAGTCTGCCAATCTCTCCAAAGACCTCAAGGTATGAATGCTGAGATATTAAATCAATACTTATATATCTGAAAACACCCACCTAATCTGCCAGACAGCCGCTAGATCTGATGGAGGTGGCAATATTATCATGCAGATCAATATATTACCTTATGTGACATACTCAACTGATAAATGATGATAATAACCATGTAATTACAGCATTACTATATTTTAGAAACACAATCACACTTTTACACAATTACCTTTTCTCTTAGACAGTTATAAGCACAGTGATTACATTTAACACTTATAAACTGAGCAGATGAGGAAAGAGAAAGCATGTTTGACATCACAAACGGTTAAAGGTTAAAGGTGCTTTATGTTGTCACATACACATCCTCTGCATTTAACCCATCCCTCAAGGGAGCAGTGGGCAGCCAATGTGCAGTGCCCGGGGACTGCACACTGGACTGGGACACTGGTCACATGACACTAGCTGGAGAATGACATGTTTTTTTTTTTATATTGACTCTACTTTTAGGCCTGCTTAGTAGTCCCTCCAGGATAATGCTGCAAGTATATTTGTTTTTACTCTGTAACAAAATACTTATTAGCGGCGTCTGTCTCTAGAAGTGTGATGAAATGTATAGGTTGTTTGTGGTTCTTTTGTACTGTAGATACTGTAAGCACAAAATAGTAAATTACATTTCCTTCACACAGAATGCAGTGGTATTAATTTGTTTTTCTGAAAATCCAAACTGCCTTTCTGCATGTTAAAATACATGTATTTACATAATAATACAGTTTACTTCACCGTGGTACACACTCGAAAACTTTAGCCTTTAGAATATATGTTTATTTTCATATAAAGCCACAGATTATATTAAATGCATAATATTAACAATTGACTATTTCAAAGTACTATCATTATACAACATATTATTTGTCAGTGAAAAAGTTAACTGTTTACAGTTGTGTTGTTCAACCAATCAAATAGCCGTTTGATTGCCAAGGGCAGTTTAGATTAAACGTTCAAAAAGCTGCTATCACACAGGAAGCACTCAGGTTCCAAAATGCAAAGTGCATTAAACTTCCATTTTATTATTTTTTTTGTGGCTATTTTGTGTAGAACCGGCAAAGTAGCCAGCTAGCTAGCATTGCTGAATCAAGGTTTGAGCATACAAAAAATATTTACAGTATTTTCAGCGTAGCCTATTACACTGTGCTTGTGAAACTGTTTAAATTTATCTAAAAAGTATTTATAAAATTGCACTAATAGACAGCTCCGATCAGGGATGGACTGGCCATCGGGACGTATTCACGAACAGCCGGTCCGGTAATACTTTCAATATTAAGGAGAGATTTGAGTGAACCCTCCTATCTTGGACTGATCTTTGTTTATGCAGAGATCTGATTGGCCCATGAGTTTTCAATCGAATGCAAGGTGGTGTATGAGCAATTTTTTTCATTTTAGTTTCTTATTCAAATAAATCGAGTTCAAGCGAATAGATAACATATAGAATTTTTTTTAGAAAGGACCAGCACTCCAAGCTTTGCTGTCAAATGTAATAGACAGAACACACAGGCCTATGTTGCACCCAAGCCAAGTGACAGTCAGTGTGACCGGCTGTGTCTATTTATGTTTGTGTGTGTGTTAAATCGTGTAGCCTGCGTTGTGTTCTGTTAA
>JAODTR010000001.1:3163979-3173979 GCA_025399935.1 Amblyopsis rosae | reverse complement strand
AATAGTTTGTTCATCAAGTACAGCCATTCATTCACAGTGTGGTTAAATCAGTCCCTCATCCAGTTGTAAACTCAGTGGGTGGTGTAATTCCACCTCTGGCCAATAAGGGGTGCTAGTAGACAGTGGGGATTTTTTTTTGGTGGAGGGGGGGGGGCTGGCAAAATGCAAAGATTGTGATATTGTGATACAGAATTTAAAATACAGCAGCAAATTTAAATGAAAGAATATGATGGCGCAAATGTATGTTTTATTAGCTACACCTAAATTAATCCTCGTATAGACAAACAGGGTGTACAGTATTTACAGGGTGCCAATCCTGTAGATTTCACTTTATTTGCCATCCATTGGTCACAATGATACATATCATACAATACCATTTTCCAACATGGAACTCCACTGGACTGCGATTTTCTTACTACACAGAGTTTCGATAACAAAATTAAATACCATTCATTATTATAAAATAATCTAGGAGCAAAGTAGAAGCAAAGCAAGACATCAATTGATATTATTAAGACATGCAGTGAAAATATAAAAAAAATAGACATTTCATTTTATTTGTCTGTACAAACATACACGAACACATATAAATATGTAGAGGAGTAAAAAAGAGTGTATTTTTAAAATACAAATGTCAATTCTACAATCACATTCCGCATAACAAAGATGTGCGACACACCACGATATCACGTCGGTTGGCTTTTTCTACAGACACTGTACAGTTCTGTACACTGCAAAATGAAAAAGACACAAGACAACTGTCGGCGGTTTGCCTGGCGGAGGTTGTTCACATCCGTGTAAACATTACAAACAAAGGCTCAAGTCTCGTTTGTATAATTCTGTTCTGAAGTCCTATGTTCAAGCGAAATGCCCACGAAAATAGTCCGCTTGCTTGTCTTTAGGCGAAGTCACTCGGCGCTCCCATCGCTTTAACTCACCCTCTCATCTTTAGTGTCTGGCTTTTACAAACGCACTGGGAGAGAGTTCAGTGATAAAAAAAAAACACAAGTCACTGGGACAAATGTGTGTATGTGTTGTGTGTGTGTGGGGGGGGGGAATGTGGGGGGGGGATTAAAAAGATCACCAGTGTACAGGCCGTAGACAAGCACTATCAGTGCTTGGAGGGAGAATCTGGGGCAAGGGGATGCTGTTTCCTCACAACACTACGCGTGTCTCTCTTAGCTTTGCCGGACGTCCTGCAGCAACTTGTTGATCTCGTTGACCAGCTCGCTGGCGTCCACGCTGCCCTCGGGCCGGCTGTCGCCGCGCTTCGCCCCCTGGTGGAAGACGCTGTCGAAGTCGTCCTCCTCGTAGTTCTCCGGGATCTCCTCCATGGCGGGCAGCCACTTCAGGTGAGGCGGCTGTCCACTGGCGGAGGAGGAGGACGAGGAGGTTGAGGAGGAGGAAGGGGTGGATGACACGTGATTGGCTCCCACCGACCCGCTGCCCGGGTTCAGGTAGTGGGTATTGGCGGCCCAGGCGGCCACACCCGGTGGGTAGGCGAGACCTTTCCCGCCCGGCAGCGGACCCTTCCGGCTGTCCTGCGGGAGCCCACTGTTGCTGTGGTTACTGGCGCCGCACGCGCTCCCCCTCTCCAGAGCCGCGGAGGGCGCGGGCGCGCTCGTTTCGTCGCACTCGCCGTAGGAGTCCGCGCTGGCCGGGAGGAGCCGCTGGAAGACGCTGTTCATCTCCGTGAGGAGAGAGCCGGCATCGCCGGCCGCCCCTCCCCCTGCGGGTGCTCCCGCGGCCACCGCCGCCGCTTCCTCGCTGGCCGACGCCTCCTTGCCGAAGGTGGAGAAACTCTTGCGGCGCTCCGAGTCCAGGGAGGCCTGGTCGTCCTCCGGAGGGGGCTGCTGGGCGGACTCCTCGCCGGGGATGTACATGTTGTTGCGGTAGTCCGAGGAGGAGGCTGGGGACGACAGGGGGGGCATCCAACACTGGTCCGAGTGTCCCAGGACGCGACACTCGTCCGTGCACAGTCTCATAGCTGTGTGGCGGGGGGGGAGAAAAAAAGTGATTTCTAACTTTTCCAACTTCATCGTCTGTTAAAGTCATCTTTTTCATGCGCCGCTAACAAGTAATAATAAAGTAGAATAAACAAGGTTGGGAAAAGGAAGAGGCACAGTCTTACAAAAGATTGCGTAGATATGCGCTTGGAGGCAGATGGATTTTGGTAAAATCTAAAATATAAAAAAATATATACAGTATATATTGTATATAAATAAACTATCTTATACATATCATATTGCATTGTCATAGAAAATGTCTGCATATTATGACGGTATAATTGATGGTTACGGGCGGAGCTGTAGCTGGGGGCTTGTAGCATTGTCTTTCAACAGATGTGGAATTAAAGAGTTATTGTCAGGGTGTATGCTGTGACAGATTGCAATCTTTAGGCAGGAGAGACAGGAGCACAGATGAAAGAGGAAGCTGCAATAATACCTCCAATAGCACTCCCCTTATATCTGTACAACTGATGCACAACACCCATCTATCCATCCATGTTTGAAGCAAAGGAAATTACAGCATACGGTGCTTTTCAAACCGCCACGTCAATCGTGTGCTGTCACGTAGTGTAAAACTTTGAGGGACACTGTATTGTCTAAAATGGACAAACATGTTTTGAAGGAAAGATGAGACTCAACATAGTCTTTGTTGTTAGAAGAGGATTTGCTCAGTGTAAAAATGTGCCATATCAAATATAAGTACAAATATATTAGTTATGCTTATGCTTAAAACAAGTGAATGTGGCTGTAAGTGAAATTAACTTGATAAGAACTTGATAAGTCTTAAACTAAGCGCACATTCACTTAAATTAGGTCACTAGATAAGCCATTTATATTAGAAACAAGTCCAGCTAGATTTTACATCTAAAAACAAGATGATCACACTAAGTTAGATGCGGTGTTTGCAGTGCCTGAGTATCACATAGAGAAAGAGAAATCACAACAAGTTAAAGCTTTTATTAAAGCACAAAGAGGGATAATCCTGCACTTGTCCCATTATCTCTTCATCCCCGCCCATATTTCACATTTCCATAAAATGATAAAGAATGAGGGAAGATGTGGAAGACTGGGAGGGAGGAGTGGCGTAGATCACCGTTAAAACTTTGCCTTTCTCCATTCAAAGTGCACAGAAGGAATAACGAGAGAGAGAGAGAGAGAGAGAGAGAGAGAGAGAGAGAGAGAGAGAGAGAGAGAGAGCACAATACACAAAGGAACAGCCATTCTTACACCTCCCACCCCTCCATCTTTTCCATTGTGGTAAAGCAAGGGAATATAATAAGAAAAGAAGGGAAAGAGTGAGTGAGTGAGTGAGTGAGAGAGAGTAAGAGTGAGTGAAAGAAAAGGTAGAGAGAGAGAGAGAATAACATCGTTCTGAAAGCAATTACTGTGAATTCTCCTCAGTTCAGACATGAAAGCGCGCCACTGTCACTCAGCAGGGGGAGGGGGGGGGGGGGGAAGGGGCGCAGAAAAAAAATTGTACCCTGAGACGCATACAGATGAGTGACAGACAACTCATCTGTGCTCCAGGGAGGATTTTACAGACACAACTCTATCTTAGGGGCAGATAACGTGCATGCACGCATGCATGCACACACGCACGCACGCACACACACACACACACACACACACACACACACGCGCGCTTGCACACGCGCACGTTCTCCTACACAGCCACAGAAGCGCACGTACATACACGTAGAAACAGCTCACCGCATAGTGGCGTCTCTCGGAGCGATAACGAGCTTGGAAATGAGGGCTATGTGGAAGAATAGAGCGGCACACAATAGGGATTGTGTTGGCGACAGGGTTAATAGAGTGGCTGTATAGGCAGTTGTAGAGAGGAGTAATGGTCTGAGAGCCACTGCAGGCTGAGATGCAATAACCAGCGTGTTTATAGGAGAGGGATGGGTGTGGTCTGATACAGCAGTTACGCCAGACTTATTGGATTTTGTTCGCAGTGAGAGAAGGAGAGGTGTAATTACTGCAGCTATACTATTGACACATGATAATCAACCTTTTAACTCAAATAGGCCAAATAGGTATTGACGTTAAAGGCATGCATAGTCATTCTTGAGAAAGCTTGCTGAAGCTCCGCCCCCCACACATTGTAACGCGTTGCGAAGTGTTCGCCACTGTTTATTTTCTTGTTTACGGAGCCAGGGCTATACACGGTTCTTTTTTCAGCACGCACAGAGAACGGTAAACTAGCGAAATGCGAGGAGTTATTTAGTGAATTTGACAAAAAGTGAATTATCTTACAATTAGCTTTCAATAGCTGACAATATCTCTAATCTCTAATAATTGTTTAATCTCTAATTAAACAAACTTCTAAATTATACCAATGTGTAAGAGCCATTATTCGGAATGTAATGTAAATAATTTAATTAGATTTGATAATGTGGTAGTTGCTATTGTGCATACAATTTACATAATCCTTTACTTCTATTGAGTTACTGGCCCTTTAAGATTATTGCTCTGATGTGTATTACCGTCTGATTATTCAGTCAGAGTTAGTGAGCCCAAAGAGCAACACAGTTTTTTGACCGAAGTGAAGAAGAATTGAAGAAACTAAAAATTACTAAACTAAAAATTATTGTTCATTGTATATCTTATTTAATTTGCTTTTAATTACTAAAGTTTAAGAAATCATTGTTGGCTTCCGGAGTTCATTTTGCGTCAGACTTATTGCTGAACAGTGTTGACCACTAACACCATAGATAGTTACATTTTGAAGACGAGACGAGTGCAACTACACAATGTGTTATGTTTTACTGTAAATGCACCCCTCCCAAGAATTACCAACTGTACTGTATGTAACAGTCTTTTTTCTAAAACCAGACTTATGAGAGGAACTAGTTCCAAATGGGCTGAACCATTGGAGCAGGGCGTGCCAGTCTACGCACTGCCTCTGGTATCTCACAGCTGTCCAGCAGATACATTTACGCTAGGCAGATGGAAAATGTTTTGTTGTTGTTGGTCTACGTCAGGGTGCTGCATGTCAGCTTACCTGGGTGGAGTCGATGGTGCAGCTCAAGGTGAAGCAGGTCGGAGAAACCTTCCCCCAGCAACAGCCTGTCCACGGGGGACTCCCGTCCCATGTCATAGTCGCTGTCCCCCGCCTCGCTGTCCCCACGACCACTGTCTTTCAAGCTGAACTTGTCCATGTCCTGCAGAGCATATCTGAGACACAGAAGGAACCAGAAACACACGCGTATTCACCGGTTAGTCATTAGCTAAATGTATTAGCGGTTAAATAGTCCTAACGGTTAGTACATATTTTTTTAATTTCTGTAAAAATAAATGTGTTGTATTTATTAATTGTGAGAAATCCATTGCTTTGCAGGCTGGAATAGATTCCTCAAAGCTTAAATCTACCCATAGAGGACCCATATGATAGTGAATAATGTATATCTATCATACCAAACTTCAGATGCTTCAGGAATCAATCAAATCCCTGGGCAAGACTACTGCCGTCCTACACCCAAGTTGGCACCATCAATAAATCTATCACAATAACCACCAGGGGACATCAATAAATCTGTCATATAATATGCCTGGGGTATTTGTCAAGTAAATCGATTGATATCAAAAACTGATGGATTTGTATCTCCATCTCGTCTCAAGCACTCTTGAGCATGGCCAAATCCTTGAAAAGTTGCCGGAAACTTCATGTGACATTCAGACAAATGAGCTGCACTTCAAAACAGAGTGATATTGGTGTAATAACAGCTTGTATATGAATAGCACATTAACACGCCAAACAAACACAGTGATCTGCACATACAACTGAACAGCCCACAGGTTGCTGGAATGTGGCATACACAATGATAAACAAGGGGTTTAAAATGCAAATAAAATTCTAAATCTCTCTTCTTTGGGGGGAGGAGGGTGTGCAAGCGAGGGTGGGTTGGGGGGGGGGGGCAGCAGGGTAAATTACCTGTAGCTGCGGGAGTATTTGTTGCCACGGAAACTGGGTCTGGGCTGGTACTGGCCCTGATGGAGCATGGACAGAAGCTGTGAGACTTGCTATATCCAAAATAAAAAATAAAAAATAAAGCAAATAAAGAAACGAAAACAGGGATGGATAACAGATGGGAGAAGTAAAAAAAAGGGAGAGGGAGGACAAAACACAAAATAACGGGTGAGTAAACACAAAATGGATGGTGGCAAGTGATGAAAATGAATTAAACAAAATGGACGACATTAAAACAAGTAAGATGGGAGGTGTGAGTCTGCATGAATATGGAAACAAATGACTGAGGGTTGTGTCATGGTTATGACGGACATAATGATGACAAGGTGTAAACAAGGTAAAGACAAAGACATCTATAATCATCAGCAATATTAATGGGCATCACACTGCACTACAGGGCAATGTTGATTAAGTCACTGTCTTATTATGGAGATTAACTCATTTGCTCAAACGTTGAGACCTGTGCCAGTACGTGGGCCTTGAGTATAATGGTAGAGCAGCAATCTAGAAGGACAAAGTGCAAAGTGCTTGTGTTTGTGTGTGTACACTGTACATGTGTGCATGTGCGTACCCATGCTTACCTCTACAGGTGGCGTTGCGTGTGCCAGTTCCAGTGCAAAGCTTTCCGGTATGTGATTGGAGGATATGGTCACCAAGCTGTTCAGGGATTGGCGACTGTGATGGCTTTGTCGACTTCCCATTGGGGCCCTTTCCAGTGGGGGCGTGGTCGAAGGCGAGCGGTGGTGCGCTCTGATTGGCAGGGTCCCGTTCACGGTAGGAACCAGCGTAATATCGCCTTTGTGGATCTGACGTGAGGGCTTCTTGGGATGGTGCTGGTGGGTGGATTCGGCTACCCGGCAGTTGTAGGAGTGCCTGGTCTCTTTCTTCTCTCGGTTACAACGTGCGGCAAACACCACCATAATGACCAGGAGCATGGCACAGATGGCCCCCAGGGAGATGATGATGATCAGGGAGGCATCCACGGAGGATTCCCCCTGGTCCATCACCTGTACATGGTTCTCCATGTTCTCATAGAGGGTGATCTTCAGGAGGGCCTTGGTGCTGAGGCTCTCACTGCCCTGGTCTCGAACCACCACGGTGAGATCGGCATGCTCGCGAGGGAAGTTCTCCAGACTGGCATTTGCGTGGATCTCACAGGTCCGGGGCTCCATAAGGAAGAAGCCCTCTTCGTTGCCGCTGGCGATGGAGCAAATAAGCTCGGCGTTGACGCCAGTGTCGCGATCCGTTGCCCTGACGACTGTCACCAGGTGGCCAGTTTCGGTGAACTTTGACACGGGGACGTCCGCGGTGAAGTTCCACAGCTGGGGGACCACAATGGCTGGGGGGTTGTCATTCTCGTCTAGGACGTTCAGCACAACGGTGGCGTTGCTGCTCATCGGGGGATCCCCAGCGTCTTTGGCCTGGACTACAAAAGATATGCGACTGACGTCCTCGCGGTCAAACGTGCGTAAGGCATAGATGGCCCCATTGGAAGGGTCGATGGTGACATAGGTGGAAATGGAGCTCCCGTGAATCGAGTTCTCCAGGATGGAGTAGCTCACCTGCCCGTTGGCATCGAGATCAGGGTCATTGGCCACTAGTGAGGTCAGGTAGGCTCCCGGAGCATTATTCTCCGATTTGAAGATCTCATAGCGGCCTTTCTCAAACCGCGGAGGGTTGTCATTTTCATCTGTGACATGCACAGTAAAATGCTTTATGGTGGAGAGACTTGGCGTTCCTCTGTCCTCTGCTACCACAGTCAGACTGAACTCTGACCTTTTCTCACGGTCCAGCGTCACGTTGGTCAATATCATGTAGTTGTTCTCATAGGTCTTCTGTAGTTTGAAATACCCCTGGCCATGAAGTTTACACACTACCTCCCCATTCAACCCTGAGTCCAAATCCTCCACCCGTATTAAAGCCACAAATGAATCAAGAGGAGAAGATTCGGATATATATGCTGCATCCTCCTTCCCCTGAGATGACATGAGATTAATGCTGATGTCTGGTTTATTGTCATTAACATCGACCACTTTGACCAGGATTTTGCAATGTGCAGGCATAGAATTTGGACCCATGTCTTGAGCCTGTACATCAATGTCATATGAGTTGATGGTTTCATAGTCCACCCGTCGTATAAGGGTCAGGAATCCAGTATCAGCGTTAATTTTGAAGGTTTCCATGATTTTGGGTGACACGTGACTACTAAAGGAGTAAACGATTTTGGCATTGGTGCCCTCATCTGCGTCAGTAGAATTCAAATCAATAAGCAATGTGCCAACAGGTGAATTTTCTGGCAGATTTATTATATATGAAGATTTTTCAAAAATAGGACTGTTATCATTTGAGTCCGAAACACTGATTTTTAAGAGGGTCGACCCCGTTTTCAGCGGAACTCCCCTATCAGAAGCCGTGTATTGCAAATCATAAACTGAGCGCACTTCCCTGTCTAGTTCCCTGAGCACCACCAGCTCGGCGTATTTAGCCCCATCGGCCCTGGGCTGAATGTCAATTTTAAAGAAATTGTTGGGCTCTAAGGCATACGTATACAAAGAGTTCTCCCCGACGTCGGGGTCTGTGGCGCTGTCCAGGGGAATGCGCGCTCCCACTGCCGCGCTCTCAGAGATCTCAATGGGAATGACGGAACGGGCGAACTGGGGCGCATTGTCATTTATGTCCAGCACTTCTACCTCGACGTGAAATAGCTGTAGGTGTTCAGTAGGAAGTGTCAGTACGTCGAATTGAATAGAACAGTTTAGATTTTTTTCACAGAGTTTCTCACGGTCTATTTTGGTCCTGATGCTGATTTCTCCGTCCTGCTCTCGCACGGCGAGGAACGATGAGCTCCCTCTTTGCATGGCTCTAAAGCGCAATGAGACCGTGCTCGGAAGTTTGGTCAGAACATCAGCTACGTCTTCTTTCAACCGAGCAATAACAGTACCGACCTTCTGTTCCTCGTAAATCTGGTATTTCAACGTCTTACCGCTGACGTGCTGTGCCAGCGCTAAAGCAGCCATAACTTTCCACATTGTGGTAAAAAAGATCCCTTTCGTCTTTCCTGGTTCCATTTTTACCACTGTTGGCAGTATATGTATCCAAATATCTTCAGATTTCAATACACTTCAATTCCAGTAAAAAAATAATAACAAAAACTTAGCCTACTAATTCTTGCGTGCCCTCAGTTAGCGGTTGCATGCCTTCTCCACCGAGCGAAAAATAAATGACTGCAAGAAATGTTTTACAAAAGATAGACTGCAAGGTGACACTCATCCCATTTAAATATCCATCGCTATCCGTGTCCTCGCATTTAACTCGCATTGTCATACAAATCTGTCGCGCATATCCAGTGTGTGGGAGAGACTCCGTTGAGAGCAGCAGAAATCTGTGCTTATTTCTCTTTCTCCTTCCCCAGTGAGCTCTGCGCCCGCCGTGTTCTCTCTGTTGCTGGCTCCCTCCGTTTGAGCTCCCTCAGCATACAGGCTTCCCCAAATAGCCCGCCTCAAACGAACTGGCCGTATACAGCAGCCACGACCCCCTCTGCATAGGAAAGACGCTTCCTAAATCAAAAGCTGACTGGTGACCACTCAAGGCGCAGTACAGTGGAGAGGAGGAGAAAGAGGGCAAAAAAGGGGAAGGGAAAGTAGGGGTAAAAAACGCCCTTTTTGTCCACTTTCACCATAGCAACCTGTCGCCCGTGCCTAGTACAACAGCCCGCGGAGAAAGCAACTGAGAACAAACTTATATTTGCAGAGGTTTATTTATGTGTAAAGCGAGTTTCACGTCCGCTTCACGTCTGTCCAGACAATGGGGAGGCAAAAGTCTCCATCCTAAAATTAATAAATTGGTAGGCTACTAACCATCAGCGTGCTGTGGTACAATGCTGTAACAGCCTGCGCCACATACAGTAAGGTACTATCCATTTACCATTTAGCCATCAACGTTGCGCCTTTCTGTATGCGCAAAGGACATTATGGTTTGTACTTGAATATGCAGGAGCGGGGGGGGGGGGGGGGGGGGG
>JAODTR010000001.1:3128787-3161729 GCA_025399935.1 Amblyopsis rosae | reverse complement strand
GGAAAGAATGTGTGAGTTTTCATAGAAAACATGAAATTGTCTGGGTGACCCCAAACTTTTGAACGGTAGTGTATATACACACATATACACATACATATATATACACATACATACATACATACATACGTACGTGTGTATATATATATATATATATATATAACGACAATCAACCAACTAAACAAATTAAAGTAAAACAATTTAAAATAAACTTGACATGGCATGTTTGCAAATAAAACAAAAAACAAAGCTAAACAAATGTGTCATACCTTTGAAAGTTGAGGCACGTCCGTTTTTACAGGGGTCATTTCTAAGGTGACACAAAGGCATTACTAAGACTGATTTGTAGGTTTATTAGAATATACTGGACAAAAAGTGACAAATTGGATATTTAATGGGATAGCATATATCATCACTGTGCATTTTTGGTGTTTTGGTGTTTTTTTTTAGATTATGTTTACTGTTAAAATATGATTTCACAAATGGCCCGATTCTTCATTATTGCAGGGTGGACAAGGATTGTAAATAATCCATCTATTGTCACCCAATTATCTTGAGTCGGGCAGCAGCAGTTTTCCGGTTTTCCAGAAACACTTTGGTGCAGACCGAAAGACTTCCTCCACGGCTTCTCCGAAGCTACACTAAAAATGTAACACGTTGTATTAATCAGAAACAAAATAGCAAATAAATAACTAAATGCTTAATGTCAAGCCCTGCATATAAGCATGTGATCGGTAGCGCTGCTATAATTAGAAAGACAGGGCGGTTGAGCGGTGCATCTGTTTTGAACCTTTTGCTTTAGGCATTTTAAGCATGTTCAACGTAGCTAACAGTAGCCTGCCTCATGTCATAATGAGCGGTGAGTGATGATCTTACGTCTGTTTCGGAGCACCGAAGGGAAAATATATAAATCGCCATGACCGCCCTACACTCAAGGGTTCCTTTCAGTAAAGGTTCCAGTGATCCAGTCCAAGAAAATACATATCTGGTCTTATTTTTCGCCATGCTATTCCTCCTTAGTATTAAATATTCGGACAACATGCTTTCTGTTTACAACCGCACGCGCATGCCCAGTGTACCTGCTCGGTGTACATGTAGGCTCCCCAGCGTGTGTAAGTATCAGATAATTATACGGCTCTAAAACACACATTATTTTAATGTGTCTAAGTGGCACCGAAATCTGCGCTTTAATTCGGTCCCGATCGGACAGTATAGGCATTGGTACCCAGCCCCACCTACTAAACATTGGCTCTATATTTTATAATATGAATGAATACACAACAGATACACTTGTAAATTGTGAGCAGTGTCTAAATAGAAAGGGATAAAAATCAATAAACATAACCACATACCGAATGGCCTCTGGTTGTTCACCATAGTTCTATGGCAGTTGTCTAGACTGTTGGCAACAACATTAGGAAAATGATGAGTGGAATTTGTTTGATAGAACTTACAATGCATCTGTAGTCCTATACCTACATCCGATATGTTCTGAACAACAGATGACAATAAGGTCAACAAGTGAGATTCTAAGTCACTTTAATGCATCAGGTAATCGTGTTTCACAGTGCTCACTTGAAAGACTGACAAGGCTGTTTCTGAGCTTGCCAACTTGATGGTCCTCTTTGTTGGGTGGGAGGTGCAAGGCCTAACCTCTCGCTCAGCTTCCTGGAAGTGAGAAAACAACTGGCTTTTTCCCCCTCAGGTTTATTAGAAATCACTGTTACATTTGTTATATGTATTTTTGGCAAAAAAAGAATATTGGAAAAGCTGACAAAAATAATACTTAATTCTTTCATTATGAAGTTTAAAATTGCCACATATTTAACTGATCGAAACAGCCATTTCATTATCCAGCCAACAGAATTACCAGAAAGGAAACTAAAAGGTAACACTGACTGGTACTTAGCGATGAGTGTAAGTAATTGTTTTGTGCAAGATGTCAACAAGATTTACCAGATTAAATGAAAGGCAGAGGGATAGGCCTCAATTGATACCTGTAATCTCCCAAAGCACTGCAGCCACCAGAGGTTCTGTAGGACCGAATACCTTTTTCTTGCCAGCCTGACCCACCACGGCCTGATGGCTGACGGAGAGAGAAGCTGGGCTTTGCTGCAGAGGGTACAGGACGGAGAATAACATGGTGGAAATAAGAAACAGCAGGGTAAGGTTTTGAGAGGGAGAAAATGGGAGGGAAAGAGGATGGAACAGGCATATGATAGAGGGATGTTTGGATAAAGAGGAGAGGATTGGGGAGGAGATGGCAGCACACATGTATAGAAAGAGGATAGCAGGGGGTTGATGGAAGGCGGTTTAAGGAGGGAAGAAATGAATAATGTTTTTGAGTATCCTGGAATGGCTGAATGTCTTGAAAAACTGCAAAGAAAGGAAAAATTAGGAGAAATAGGATAACATGAAAAAAAACAAGATCATTTAAAAAAAAAAAAGGTAAGAGATGTGTGGGAAAACAGAACTCAAGACAAATAGTGTGAAATGGAGGCAGAAAAGGCTTTATGTAAATAAAGCAAGCCCAATTCTGAAGCCTACGGTATACGTAGGTTGATAGATTGTGTGTCCACTATGGAGCTACTTGTGCAAATGACATAATATTGACTACGACGCCATTTAATGAGGGGAGAGAATGGTGGTTATATAAAAATGTTTAAATTAAATAAAAATGCCCATGTCAATTGCTTGACCAACTAGACAGCTAGGGTTTGGGATCTCTGATTTTATGCCAGGCAGCTTCGAACAGAACAGCCCAAATCAGTTTTCCTACCATTGTACATATATGGGTTGGAGGGTTTGGCCCGCATCCTGCAATTGACTAGCTGAGAGCGACCAGGTTTCTTGGAAGTCTTCTGTCTGGCAACCAACACCGCGATGCCAGCTGTCTCTTTACTAACTGCAGCAAAGCATTTAATCTAGAACAACACGTTCAGCAGTTAGACAACAATAAATACTTTTGAGTTCATGTGAATGCAGGTTTATATTAAATGACCCTTCAGTTGTAATTCTACCAATTTAATGTCAGTTAAGTGTAATTAATAGTTTAACAGTAATATACTAGAAATGCAAAGATGTAGGTTTAAATCCCGTTTCATTATTAAATAACTTGCACTATATTTGATTTCACATTTTGTGGCCCAAGTTGTTATTTTTTAAATGAAAAAAAAATGTTAAAAGTACAGTTTGGAACCGTAAACACAGCACGTACTCTCTCCTTACCACCCAACGTAGTTTGTTGTTTATACTATTACAACATAATTTAAAGATTATTTGTGATACTGTATATTAGCCTACCTCCCCCATGCGGCGCTCCATGCGGACCACGGAGGGGATTGTGTTGAGATACTCCTCCAGGCTATCGCAGCCCATCTTTTTGAACGGGATGAACTCTCCGCAAAGTGCTCTGTACTCTGTCTGCAGGCGGCTAACGGCCACGCCGTCCTTGCTAGACTGCAGTACAGACCGCAACATTTTCTTGATCGACTCTCCGTCCGACATGACGACTTAAAATACTGCCAAAAGAGAATCAACAGGTTGATAACTAAATATCTAACAACGCAGTCCCATCCTATTATTATGATTGGTGACCATAATAATAGCTAGCTAACCGTCAGTTAGCTAGCGGTAGCTATATTTAGCCACGTATTGCACGCGGGTGGTTGGCTATAAAATTAACGTTTTCGCTTTACATTACTATATTGCAAAATCGCACATAAATAGGGATACTATTTTACATGTACAATCATCTTGAATCGAGTTTAATGTCATATACACATTTTGATGTAATGAACTCTACCTTGCTGAATCTCTTGAAACTTTCTCGCTACAACGTTTCAGTCACCTGGATGGACGCTACCGTACTTCTAAAGGTCACCGCGGGGTCAAATAATAGGGTCAAATAACATTTTTTTTTTTTACTTTTTAAAATATTTATGTAAAATGTACTAAACACCCCAATCTTACCGGTAAAGTAAAAAAAAACAATGTAGGAAGAAATATACATTTTTAGATAATCCATTAGCACCCCCTAAACTTTGTAGGATATATTTTTTTAAATAGAATACAAATCTAAACACAAAATTGTTTAATGAAATTCATGACGCCAAAACACCTGACATCAGTAAACTGTTACATCTTTTTTATGCAAAAATGTATCATATTATAACTTTGTTCACATAACATGTCCATCTGGTTTAGACAGTCTTTGTTTCCATCACCATCAGACTATTCAGAAAGCCAGTCATAATATGATTCACCACCTTCTAATGCAATAACAGTAAATTGATTTTCTAACAATAGCACCCAAAAATAGTCACTATGACAGTGAGCACGATGTTATAAAACAATTAAGGCCAGCACTTGTTAACTTTTACTTTTTTGTACCAACTAGTTCTTTAACATTTTCCATGACGATTTCAATGAAATGGAACAATGAAACATAATAAAAGTTCTGTCCTCCTGTCACAGAGGTCTGCCAGCACATGGTTTTAACTTTTAAAAGCCATAAAATGTAGTCTTCATCAGTTTTCCACTTAAGTGACTGTTTTCTCTGGTGAATCTGGTGTTGCTGCTTGGCAACTCTGTGTCTGGGAGGCCAAAACCCAAGTATGGACCAACATGTTGTGGTCAGGGAGCTTGTTGTCCGAAATAGGAGAGGATGGAGACATAGATGGTTGATGGTGCTTTCTAAGGAGGATAAGATGAGGGTTCCTCAGTAATGTATAGAAGAGCATCCAACGTGTCCTGGCCCTGCTGTTCACCAAGACATCTGGGGGAAATACAACACGAGAGGCAGAAGTAATTGTAGAATCTATGTATTATAGCCTGTCAAATATGTTAGTATGTCTAATTTTCATGTTCACTCCAAGTAGAGTGAACTATATTAGCTGAAATAGTGTTTGGAAGCTATACAGTTAAGGTTATCTAATTAAAGGCTGTAGACTGTACAGGTTAGATAGTTACCACTGTTTGACATCTGACAGCATGTGGCAATGTACACACACACACACACACACACACACACACACACCAGATGGTGTATTGTTAAAGGCAGAGTACGACGTGTCAGGCCATGTCACCACAGACTTGGATACCAGCAGCTGACAGAAACACATAATAACTGGATTGTTATGGTGATGGTCGGCAAAGATCATTCCAATCCATGTACTATAACCTGAAACACAGGATAGACAATAAAACATGAATGAGCGCATATAGCACAAAATTCTCAAGTCTCATTTACCGGTACTTGACTGGAAAGTATGCAATAGTTTCATAAACAACAAACAATCTGTGGCGGACATTTGACAATATCTTTGAGAAGAAATACATTTGTTTATATATTATTTTATTGGAGGCAAAACACAAAGTACACATCACAATACCCTGCCCAAAATGTGAATATGAAGCTATAAATATACTGACAAAATCATGTAATGATACTAGACCACACAAATCTTCATAATATTTAAATTGGCACAGTAATCATGGTAATTTTAACACGTTACTATCAACTTGTGTCATACCGGGATCCATGACCTCATATCCACGTTGCATGATGGTTCTGTCGATACGGGACACCAGCCATGTTCCTACGACCACGCTGGTCATCAGCCTCAGGATGCAGTTACTCAGGCCCATTATCACATTGTAGAAGAAGAAGAAGTAGTTGAAGCAATGGAAGCCTTTTCTGAGATAAGATGGGAGAATTATCCTCAGGCTCAAGCTTTAAAAAAAGCTCCAGCCTTCTACTCTATTACTGGAACACTGAATGTTATTTAAGTTTTAGGACTTTTTACCTTCTCATGAATTGGATTGCATGAATGAAATGTGTTAGAAACACCAATTGATTGATTGCCAGTGTTCTTACATTTCCAGATACGTTTTAAAACTAAGATGTCCCCTCAGGGACCAACAATCTTATATCTTATAAACTCACACATGCATTCTGAAATAAAAAAAAAATCAAGAAAAAAATAAGTTATTGAGAGCCATGTAATATGTTTGATTTAGCTATAATGCTGATTATGTTTTAGATCTGAATATAGTTTGGCCTAATTTACTTACTGATAGGATTATTAGGCATGTTACAGGAAAACGTACATTTGTAAATTGAAGGTTAGAGTGTGGAAATAAAGTTTAGCCACTGAGAGTATAACTGCAAAATAGACATTATTGATAAGATTTCGCCACGTGCTAAATCAAAGAGAAGATGTTAGAGTATGATTCGTGGACCAAGCTATATTAGCACTCCATGTTGTTAGCCTGCTACCATTGATCTCTAATGCCTAGTCCACTGGCTAGGGGTGCACAATATTAGCCTCAGGAGACCATTCTGATCTCGCAAGCTTCAGTTTAATTTCACTGTGAGAATCAGTCTGGAAAGCTTTTGAATGTGTCTGAGTAGCAACTGAACTTTTTTTTTTAAACGATGCAGGAAAATCGCAGTTTAAACAGTATCCATGTACGTGTGAACAAGGCCTCAGACCCAGTTAGTGTTCAACATACCGGTTGTTAAGTGCCAGGGGTTTGTGTTTATCAGTGGGAGACACCTTGTCCTGGAGGAAGAAGACCTGAACTAGCGTCACCTGCAGGATAACCAGAGCAACTACCAGACCTATAGTCAGCCTGAGAAAGACAGGTACTGGTGAGCAAGACACACACACAGTAACACGCATGTACATGCACACAGTATATCTTTACATTATAATGGCCAGGTTGGTGAGCATGACACACACACACACACAGTATATCTTTACATTATAATGGCCAGGTTGGTGAGCATGACACACACACACACAGTATATCTTTACATTATAATGGCCAGGTTGGTGAGCATGACACACACACGCACACACAGTATATCTTTACATTATAATGGCCAGGTTGGTGAGCATGACACCTGCTTTTCCATGTTTGACAGGAAGAACCAGGATGTAGACGAACATCAGAGCAAACAGAAACTGGACAAAATGGATAATCAGGAAGCCTGGGAACAAAAGCAGAAATATACAACATATCATAAAATCAACAGTTAGCATTTCTAATATTATAAAATATTCTACTAAGCTACAATTTGCGAAGGCAAGGTACATTTTTTTAAATATTGTTTTGCCAACATATATGCATGTTAAATCTTACCCCACATTGTAAAAGCTATCTGCCAGCCTGAATATCTTGCAATAGCAGCCTAAAAATAGAAAAATCAAAATGAAAACAGTATGTGTATGAGTTTGCATGTGTGTGTGTGTGTTACTCACCACACTGACAGCTGCGCTTGGCTTGTGAAACTTCTCAGGGAGAAAACCCTTCTGGCCAGCCCACAACCTCTTCAGGTGTTTTCTATGGCAACGTAAAGAGATACAGACATTAATACACACGCGCACACACTCGTTTAAAAATATTTAAAATATATACATTTTATTAATATTTTTATATATTTTTATAAATAAAATAAAAAAGTTCAAATATAAATTGATACAATATAAATAAATCGTTTACATTTTATAAAAGCAAATCAGAGGAACTGATGCAGCTTTTTTGAATTTGACAACAACAAATAACATTGAGACTTGCCAAATACAATGCATCTACTATAAATAATACTATTATAAAGCTGCAGAACCTTTGCACATCCACCTTATTGTATGTCTACCTGTAACAAGCCAGGACATGGAAGGTGAACACAACCGATATGAGGCTGGCAGTGAAGGTAGTGACAAACCAACACTCTGGACAAAAACAAAACATTCTCTTACAAAATGCTCTATGCAATATTTTTAATATGAAAATATCAACAAACAGCTATTTTCGGTGTAAAGATATACTGTAGTAGAGATACTTAAAAATCACACGCCCTCTGTGTAGAACTGTCAAAGCTCCTCTGTTCTTTGGTTGCATAGCAAGCTGTGTGTGTGTGTGTCTGTGTACATGTCCGTGTGTGTGAGTGTGTGTGGCCGACAATGCATTTTTTTGGGATTTGAGATGCTGGTGTTCTTAGTGTGACATCTAGTTTGTAGAAAGGCATATAGAACTAAAAAAAAGGTGTTTAAGCTCAATAATTTGACACACACACACACGCACACCCACACACACAAACGCACTCCTTGCCACATAGGTGAACTCGTCCAGGTGTGGAATGATGTCTTGTAGAGCTCCACTCTGATTACAGGAAGCAGCCAGATGTTCCAGGCGGACCTTCCACATGTCCAACTGGTCAAAGGCAAGGTCACTAAAACTGTAGTCTCCCAGGGTCATCTAGATGGACGGACGGACAGACAGACAGACAGACAGACAGACAGACAGACAGACAGACAGACAATTTGAGTGCAAAACTAATCTGATTTGCATTACATATCAATTAAATTATATCTGTCATAGATAGGGCAACATATAGACTGAGGATGTTCACCTCACTCTAGCCCATGTTTGGCACATTTGGTGTAAATATATTTATGTTATATATACACAGTATATATTTATCATTTTAGATATTTTAGACAGAAGCCAGCAAAACCTTGTTCCTGCTGCCATTCATGTATTTAACAGTGATTTATATCAATGCAACTTCAGAATAATAAAGTTAAATTTTGATTTTAAAGTCAGACTGTCAAACATATTGACAAATACTGTATACATACACTATATATATATCCATCATCTATATCTCTCTTACTATGTATAGGCCTATGAGTGATACGACAGCTGTGCCAATCATTCTGTTGGGGAACTTGAAGCAGGGGTCCCACTCATACACCCTGATCTGGAACCAGCTGAGAGACTCACGACTGCACAGAAAGATAGATTAACACAGTTTGTGTGTTAATATTATGAGTATGAGTATGTGCGCGCACAAACACACACACGCGCGCACACACACACACACACACACACCTGTGTGCGGGTGTCTTCCTCAGTAATCTCTTGACATGTTGAACCTGGTGTTGCTGCATTAGTTCATCTGGATCCTGATAGCACACACACGATTAGTATACCGCAAAACTGCAATTAATAGCCCAGGCTTTTATTTTCTTCAATCAATATACTCAACCGGCCTTAATTTGGCCATTCATTACTTTCAAACAAAACCCTTGCTAAGAAAATAGGGAAATGTTATCAAATTGGGACTCAAACCCACAACCTTTCAGTTAGGAGTCCAACACCCAGACTGGTAGACTATAATCAAAGTCATAGACAAGCCTCGCCACTCGTAGCCATCTTTGAAACGCCCCGGGCAGTTATTTAGGAAGACAGTACAAGCATGTGGCTTACGTCAATGCAACCACACAATACTGTAGGTTCATGCTTGGTTGCCATAATTTTATTTCAGAATTCTCCCTTAGAGCTCTATTCAAAATTCTCTAAGTGGCATGTCTCTCCTAAGCTATACTGTCCATCACAACACTGCATTTCAAATACGTGTGTTACGGTGTTTATATATTTTTTCATGCCACAACACTGCATCTCACACAAACCTCATGTTCCAGTTTTAGGTGTATGCGGACACTTTTAACCAGCATGTAGATGTATCGTCCCAGGAGGAAGATTAATGAGATGATGCTCGGCCACTGAGCGATCAACTTCTGGTAACTCCCTAACACCTAGAAACACACACACAGAGGACACTGAATCCTTTAAGTAGTTACACTCTTAAAAAAAAAAATGATTGAGCAACATGCAGTTGTGCTACAAACATAAGGAAAGTTTTGTGATCGTACAGGTAAAAATAATTACTAATAATTCATTATGATAATTATCAAAACTCAATATGATGTTAACAACATGTTAGACAAATTAATTTCTTCAAACATTATTTTTTTCATTTAATCCAAAATGGTATTTATGTTATGCTATTTTTTATATTATAATCTACAGTATGTCAAATATATTATATAATGTGTTATTTAATTAAATACCACAAGAAAAGGAATATATCCACCATGTGCCGTGTAAGATAGTAACATGTGTTGATGAAGAAATGCATTGGAGATTTATACAGTACAGGTGGCTACAACTAAAACAGATACTGTATGTGGTTAGAACTTTCACTGGAGCAGATAATAGTTAATAATTCTACTGGAGTAGATACTGTACATGTTGACTAATACGGTCAATACTTCTGGGAATGTGGCCGGTCCACTTTCTGAACATGGCGAGAACATATTTGTGAAAGTAAATTCGAAGAAAAAAAAGAAAAAAAAGCATTGTTAACATAATATAAGCACTGTTACATGTAGGATGTTTATGGATGTAGTATCCCCTACCTCACCCCCAGGGCATGTGACCGTGTCCCAGACGGTAATAATGATCCTACAATCAAACAGAGAAAATAAATGCATTTTGAAATTTGATTTGATTATTTGTGTAGGTATTGAATGTATCATCATCATCCATCAATTCATTAATTTGGTCACCTTATGTTTTTGTTTGAGTGGTTTTTAATATTATTGATTTGGGTGCATTATGTGTACCGGGTGCATCGGGTGAAACAGGTTAACCACCTTTCATTCATTCTATTTTGCAACAATGTTGTGTTCCCACATAGTTTAGATTACACATTCATTTCTCCAACTACAATTACATTGAAACGGCTAATATTTACATAACATGCCATCTATCTAAACTTTAGTATATAATAGCAAATGTCAGTAGGCTACCAAAGTAACAATTTCAGCACCTCTTAACAGCCAGTGAATTAAAGAAATATGTACAGTCAGGGGGACCATTATTGGCATGAAACATGCTTAAAGAGATGATTACTGTTTACCAGGGTAGAGAGTAGAGTATTCCCAGAACTGCCCCAGCACCTCTGAAAGGTGTAGACAGGCAGGCAAAGAAAGGAAAGTGGGCCAGGCCGACCTCCAAAGCTCCAGCCAGGTATACTATGGCTGTAAACAGTGAAGTGAAGTGTTACAATAGGCTACCGCTTTCTTGGATATGCAGTTTTATCTCCTAACAATAATTGAAGCACAAATCCACATCAAACTATTTGGTTACTTCAATGCCTAATCTAATGGTGTTAGGTGTATCTTTCTTTGTAGACCTATACATTTTTTACAGCACGTCTCTCCTTGCTGTAAAATACACTAGAAGTTGGCATAGGCTACCTCTGGCCCAGGGCGGGACACTGAAGGGGATATATCGTTCAGAAAACAGCAGCATAACACTGGCAGACACGGACCCATACGCAAAGCCATACGACCAGCGGTTACTGAGGCTGCCTATAGTATCCAGCGGTCTGGCACACAAACAACAAGCTGTTAGTGTATGAAAACTTATATATATATATATATATATATAAAAAATATGATACAAATACAAAAACACAATTTACACTACAAAACCAAACCGTCCATTAAGAAAGAGCAGTCTGTGATCAATAGGAAGACGCCGTGCTCTTCTTTGCAGCAATGACAACACCACTATGATCACCATCTGCAGGACAACAGACATTACAACAAAACAGTAGCCCACAGCTTACCATTATTAAAGCACAAAGAATTTAAAAATGTAGGTGGCTAGGCTACACACACACACACACACACACACACACAGATGCCTACTGCATAATTATGCCTACTACAAAATATGTGTGTGTATATGTATGCATACTTACATTTGTAAATGTAATTCTATAATAATTATTAAAAAAGGCACAAAAACTACACTGACAGACACTGTATTGGGATATGGGGCTCTATATACTTACTGCTGGGATTAAGGACAGATGGAGAAAAAACCCCAAAGAGATTCCATTGTGACAGAGATCCATGATGTTCCTTTTGAAATACAAGTAGAGACTTTTACAATATCAGTCAGCAGCACTAAACATACAATAAATAACCTATAGTAGATAATAATTTAGTAGGCTATTTCTACCATTCGAGCAAATGATATGCAATTGTAATAGATGGTATACATCTGGATTAGATAGATCTATATTTCTAGTGGAAAGCATTGGCTAGATGTTCATTCCTGCTTAGGGTAGCGTGGGGTAAGGCCCCCCCCCCCCCAGCTATTTTCTAGGATGGTAGTGACCTTGCTAATGTTAAAAAAATAATAATCAGATGATTTTCTATTTTAATAGTGGAAGGAAATTAAAATAAAGTATGTACATTCCAAGTGTGTGTATGTAAGGACATACACACACTTTATTTTACTGTTAATATGAGGATCGTATAGGGTAGTGCATTCATTTGAACAAAAAATTATATACATTTTTTGTTATATTTGAAAGTGTAAGAGTAGTAAGTATCATAACACAATGTAACATCATATCCAAGAAATATAAGGCTAATTGGCTGTCATGTTATGAATAACATGGATAACAGTATTAGCTTGCTGTTATCTTGAATTATTCGCTAGAGCATCCTTGGTTAGTTTACATGTGTTATGTTGCTCTTATTTATTATTATTCTTATGCATAAATAACAAGAGGCAGGTTACCCATCATCGGGGAAATTAGATCATTTTCTAGATTTTACATTACATTTAGAATAACAAAGTTGTAGTCTGTTATGATTTTCTAATGCTCTAAATGTGTTTACATAAGCATACTGCTTGTGTACATTAGGTTACCTCGGTATACTATTAAAGAAAATAGTATTTTTATTTTAGAGGGGCGTCTTCCCCTCTATAGTTGTGGAGCAAAGATGCATTGTTAGCATAAATTCTATTGGCAGGCGCGTTAGCAAACAAATGCGTGTCTGGTACTGCTACTTCAACACACATGGTTGGTAATAATAAGGATATATAGTTTAAAGTAGATAAGTACTGTAATCCTATATATACTCACTATTGCTGATCCATGCTTCCATTCACTGTAGTGATAATAACGTTTGTTGATAACACACACTTTTAAAACTGATGTACAGAACAGAGTAGCTATGAAGGAATAAATAACTTCTCCCTTTCCTGGTTTCAGGCATGTGACTCATTAAAATGACCTTTACCCCTGTCTGTCAGTCTCTGCTAATCCTCTTGCTCTGTCCAGCACGGGGTTTCCTTCACAGGCAGGTTGTACATTTTACATAAGAGCGGGTTGACTCTGATAAGGACCGATCAGTCACCTGCTGGCTGCATTCCACAACAAACATCAGTTTCCCTTTCGCACACATCTTATCTTTAGCCTACTTTTGCATTTGAAAAGCTAACATTGATGCCCTCTAAAGCAGTTAGTTCCATTTTCAATAAATACCCAGGCCTATATGTCTATATCCAATTCGATGTCAAAAACAACAAAACCAATTAATACATATTTGCACATTTTTATGCCTATAGGTGAAATAGGTGTTTATAAAGAGGCATTTCGCTGCTGAAACATGTTTATTGATCATGAAGTTAATGATAAGACACCAACAGGATTCTGATTGTTTCTATTGTTGTGGACTTCCTGCTGGGTTGCTTAGCAGCTCTCCTCCTTGGCAACCAAAATGTCCATTCTAGTTTCTCTAAGGGGAAAAAAAGGGCAAGGTTATATTGAGGTATATTCACTAAGATCTCCTGACTTTAACCTTGATTGTTCTGGGAAAACGTGATTTTATGTTTTTCATTCCAGTTCATTGATAAATCCAGATATAAAGTATTTTGTGAGTTAAATACAGCAGGACATGAGGTGGAAATACCTATGGTTAAATCCTTTGTGACTGATTGACACTTTTAAATGATTATTTAGGGAGAAAATCTACAGATATGTAAAAGCATATTTAATAATTTGTTTGCTACTTTTCAATTTTGGGAAAAGGGAAGGATCCAAAAAGGAAAATTCATATGGAAGTGTACGGTCTATTTGACTTTTATTTTGTACATTTAAAAACAGAGCACCATTAGTCAACAACACTTTTTCAAGTTTTCAGCAATCCCACCCCACCCAATCACAAATACTCAAAGGGAGCGGTAATTGCCCCGTGGATGTAAACAATTACAGTGAGGTAACCAGGCCACCCTAACCACTAGAATATCCTGCCCCTAAATGGTCTGATCATTTACCCAAAAGATGATAAACCTAAAGCGAAGGATCAATGAAAATATAGTTAATACAAATACACACAAAATAGAAAATAAAACATCTCTATGTATTTCAATAGTTCTTACTTTCACATTTCATGAACACTATGCTTTAGTCAGAGAGCATAGTGTATAGTAGGAGAAGCAGTTTAAAAATTAAACTATGGCTGCTGGATTACGCAAATATAAAATCATAATCACGATTATTTCGAACGGTTACTCATTGACTGTGGAAAGATGTTGCAGTTACTGCACTTAAAAAAACAATGCAACAAAACAATGAGAACACTTTCAACTGTAAACCTCTCAATTAATACTTTTCCCATTTATCTTTCACTTTCACCCTGGGAGGGGCAAAAGTGCACATGTGCTTATCATTCAGAACACAAGACAAAATAAGAGTTTAGTGAAAAAATGTAATGTGCAAAATAATACCCCCACCCATTATTCTCAATTTCATAGTTTTTGTGATTGTTAGATGAAATTAAAACCTTGACAAAAATATGTTAAATTGCACAGCCCTGAATCAAACTACCTCATTGTAGTGTAATGTCACAAGAAAACGAGAGCAGCAACAATAGAAAGGTAATAGAAAAGTATTTGTTCAAGGAGCTGGTTGTCATTAACATGACATGCCAGAGGAATTGTTGTCACAAGTCCACCTGGGGAGCCGTACATGGAAACTGTTTGTGAATGGCTGTACTTTCAAAAAAATACTTGAGCAGTTGATTGGATGAACCATCTGGTCTTTTTCGCGGTCGGCACACCTAAACCACGACCGTATAGCTATGAACACGACGCTGATTGGAAAGTTCACTTGCTACTCAGACACATTCAAAATAATTTGCAAGGCTTTCCAGACTTATTCTCACGGCGAAATTAATCTGAAGGCTAGGTTGTCATGACAGACAACTTTAAAAGTCATTTAATGTTTTCAACTGGCGTTTTCCTCTTGAGATCATGCCAATTACCGAAGCAGAGACGGTCAGGAATTATACACAGAGCGACACCACAAGACCTGCACTTGTAGATGGTCTTGTTCTGCTTTTTTTGACTGAGGCAGTGGACACAGTACTTCCTCCCTCTTGGCGTTTTTTCACTGGTGTCCGAGGCACGAACATCACACACCGGCACGGGAAAACACCCATTCGGGCTCGTCTCCTCATCATTCTGCGGCTTCTCCTCCACCTTGGGCTGTATAATGACCAACGGCTGCTCGACCTTGACAACCTGTCCCCCGTAGTCGGCCAGCTGTAAACAGAGGGCCTCTCTGAAGGTCTTCTGGGTCATGGGCTTCTCCTTCCTCTCCAGCGCCATGCCCTTATACAAGATGTAGCTGTTGACGATGGCAATGTCCACGTAGTGGAGGAACAGCTTCTTGTACCAACGCATGGTCTTCTTCGCCACACTGAAGTACTTGATGAGGGCGTCGGACAGGTCTACGCCCCCCATGTACTTGTTGTACTCCAGCACGGGATCGGGGACCGGCATGGTCCGCAGGGTCCAGACGCCGTCCGGACCCTTGACGCGGCGCACCACCGTCTGCCCGCTGTAGGCCTTGTGGATGTTGGAGCACATGGTGACCTCCCTCATATCCTTCCACTTCACGTAGAGCAGGGGACCGTCCCTTAGCCAGCGTATGTCCCCGCGCTGGGAGCTCCGCGGGAAGACCGCCCGGCGGTCCCGCATGGTGCCGCAAGCGCCGTAGCGGATGTGGTGGAGGTGGCGGAAGAGCGCCGTGCTGGTGTAGAAGTTGTCCACGTAGACATGAAAGCCCGTGCCGAGGTAGGACACTCGCAGCAGGTTAACCACAGCGTCATAGGCTACGCCTTTACCACTTGGAGCATAGGCTTTGCCCTGGTACAGATGGAAGTCGCACGTGTAGCCGGACCTGCTGTCGGCCAGGACAAACAGCTTAAAGCCCCACCTGCACGGTTTATTCTTCATGTACTGGATCATCCCGTGTCGAGCTTTTGAGGCTACCATGCGCTCGTCAATGGACAGATTCTGGTACGGGTGGTAATACGCCCTACAAGCAACCAGGATCTGTTCTTGTAGCGGTTTGACACGAAACAGCGGGTCGTACCCGGGTTGGCCTTTCAGCCTGTCATTGACAATATCTTCTGCTGGATCGCTCATGTGCAGCATTCTGCCAATGACCTCGAACCTGTAGCCAGCCAACACACTGGTGGGAAAGGGAACACTGTGAAGCCGGTCTCTCCGCCACATATCTCGGACGGCAGAGGGCTTCATAAGGCCGAGGTAGATGAGCAGCGCAATGTACCGCATTATGTCGGTAGGATCCACTGGAGTCCAGGTGGCAAGCGACCCCTGTTCATGCATGCGCTTTGCATTCCGGTTTGTGTTCAGGCACAGTGTGTCGACCACCTCGTCGCTGAAGTACAGCTGGAAGAGCTCCAAGGGGCTGTAAAATCTCAGCTTGTCCAGCTGCACTCCAGGGGTTCTCTTTGGGCGGAAGATTAACTGCCGAGGCTGCTTATCCTCAACATCTTTATCGTGCCACCCGGGCTCGGGCTCCAATAACCTCTTTTTTGCAGGTCTAGGCAGCAAACGAGATGTGGAATTCCTCCTTACCTGTTTTTCGGGACTCCTGTAGGGAGGAAAAAATAAAGTAGGTATAGTATGTATAAGGTTAATATCTGCAACTCAATTTATTTTCACAACTGCTGTTCTGCTAGTGATTACATATGCAGCATGCTGGCTTTTATTTTATTGACGACCCCCACCCCCACACACACACACACTCCATGTTTTCAGGACATGAATGCTCCCCTTAGATCCCCTCCCCCTATAGTTCGTACCTGTGTTCAAGGCAATCTCCTCATTTCAAACGTGGTGAAAGGAGGACATTTTATTTCCCTGTTCACACCTCATCATGGCATTACTGGTATTTGGAACAATTTACTGTTAACTATGGAGTGGGGGGCCTGGCCATATATGGTCTAAATGTAACCACGACTAACCTTTAAACACAAATGCGTCGTATTCGTAATTTCGCAATTCGGAAGGCGGGAATAATCTACTGTATGAACTGCGTGAATGATGTCGAGCAGGTTACCGTATACCTCTTGCGAACATAAAATGTGGCACTCTTTAGGTAGCCTAAATGTTACCAAATTCGAAGGACAACGTTCAGTGGAGGTACCGTACAGTAGGTTACTGCCCGGTATCGTTTTGTGGCGAGACTGGTTCTTCTAAAACCACACTGTCGTCACACGCAGTCAGTAGTTGATACGAGACGGGTTACCGTACAACTACGTATCATACCATTACAGTGGTTTTCAAAGAGTGACGGGAATGCAACATATCATAAATATAATATCCAATAAATAACATACCATTCTTCATCTGGTTCCTCTTCTTCAGAATACACGTTCTCTGCACCATAGTCTTCACTGTCGATAAAATCCTCGCCACTACTAAATTCCTCCTCAGAATCGTCTTCCATGATCTGGCTTTCCTCAGTCATCATGGAGTATTCAACACAATCGACCGTAACTTCGCGGGTTTTCAATGCACAGTAAAACAACAGAACCATGTGTGTTATGCTCTCTGCCCTGGCCCAGTGCCGATATGTGAACGTCTTCTTTGCTAAGTGTTAACGGCAGTTGGCAAACTACAAACGATGCATTACCGCCACCAACTGATCTGGAGGGTAACAATTAGTTTACTATCATCTGAATCGCACGTCATTGCTTTTCATTGTGCTTATCAGATTTTGTGTGTGCACAATGGTATGTATAGCAACATCCACTGAAAATATTCACAGAGCTGTCTTGTAGGGCTGTCATGAATACCTCTTTACAGGTTTCAAATACTTGATGGTGTTTCAAAAACACCATTAAAACTCTCAACTATAATTAAGAAGTATAACAGAATTAATCTTTGATTCCTAGCTTCAGTGAGCACACATGTAAACATAGCCATGCGCTCAAAATGTCCACTTTGATTGACACGTCAATTTACCCAGTCAGAGCTATCAAATAGCATATACTGCCTTTATTACCCAAAAGAGTTGAATGAATAGCCTCACTCTCTTCTTACAAACAGAACCAATTGCAATCAATTGTGTTGATGACACTGTAGGGCAGACAATTACATTTCAACATGTGGGTTTATATGGAGACAGTAGGGATTAATGGGAAAACATGCATGCATAATGTGAAAAAACAAATACCCGAATCCCAATATTTAAATCGAATACATACCCAACGAACGAATACCCGAATAATCAAATATTTGGGGCCAGCCCTACTGTCTTGCCTATTTGTGTCACTCATGGAAAAGTTTAGCACAGTAGCCTATATATACACTCACTGTCTCTGGACACACAGGACACAATCATTGGCATACGTGTTGCCATCACTTCCACACACTGGTGCCAGGTTCATAGGGCACGCCACGATCTCCTCCACGTCAGGACAAGATGGCTGCCAAACATAACAGCAGAACAAGTAAAGCAACTAAGACACGTGTTTTCCTTAACACTGGATTCAACCACAAGGGCACTGGTACACAAAAAAAGCATACTAGGCCTTCCTTGTCTGTATTACTGTAATGTTACACTGTTAGCAGCAGTTGGTTGCCTGAACAGCATTTTCTATTACTATTGAGTTCCTCAATTATATTAATTGCCTTTTATGCTTAATCTGATCAACCAGCCAGTCGAACGTATTCATAACATTCATGTATTAAAACATTAAACCGATCACTACACATAGATATGTTATATTATGGCATGCATTATTCACCTTTCTCAATATGCCAGAATTATCCTCAGCATCTATATATGTGCAGTTGAGAAACAAAAACACTGTTAATACTTAATTACTGTTTGACTGTATAATTCCTAAACCATCACTGCTCTGTCCCAAAAAATAACTCAAACATAAACTAAGAAAGAATCTCACCTGTAGCAACACAGATGAGCAGGAGCCAAAAGAAAACTACTTTACCAGTCATGATGTTAGTGGGTTAACAGGCAGGATAAGAATGTCCCTTTTTACAAAAAAGCATGCTAAAGTCTATGGGAAAAGCAACATGTGCGAATGGATACACCCACTTACCGTTGCACGTACACAGATGGACAAACAGACGAACAAATATGGAACTGACAAGTGCACGTTTAGAATGACATGGTAGTCATGACAAAGGCATGCATGCCAGATGCCCATTGCATATATCATGCTCCGTTCATGCATTTACTGTACAACTATTTTATTTTATGATGCTCATACGTCAATGATGGTACAATCCTTAATGTGGTTTTCTTTTTCCGATGATTTTTTAAATTGGTTTATCAGTGTTCTTCTGGATGTAGTCTATCAACTATAAACTACTAATTAATTACATAAGTTACATATATAAGCATTATGTAGTTACTTGTCATTACCAGCAGTGGTCAGCATTTTTCAGTAAGAGCAGGACTATAGCTCAGCAATGTTCTACTCATGTACCTACAATATTAATAACATGGATGTATAAGATTTATCAGGTGCTCTAAATAAGACCACAGAAACGCAACATACTGTAGGCTATGTTACATGTCAAAAATAAAATCGAAATATATAAACCTTTGTTCAGCTTCAACCTGATCAAACCAAAAAGATTGTGGAATCTCCACCTCAATCAGGCTAGTTCAGCTCAGAAATATTGAAATAATGTAATGCTGGTCTGTTAAGTTTTGTACTTCATTATTTGCACATATGCTGGAATTTGATATATTCCTGAATTACTTTTTATTTTATTTTTGTTTATCTTCACTGACTTTTATTGTTTCCCATACTTATTTTGCTACAAAGGCAATTAAGGTCTCTCCTTATGCTTTGTATTATCATGTCCAGCAGAGACTTTAAACGCTTTTTTTGCAATGAAACATTGGAAGTCTGTGAATGTTGAAATACAAAACAGTTTGATGAGCTGAATTACTGAGGGAGTTTAGTTTTGACCAGGTAGTGGGAGAAAACCAATAAAAAAAATGATTTCTTTGATGACTTTGATATTTTCAAAATGTATCAATTTATTTATTCATGTAAATAATGCAGCTATACACGAGTAACAGACCCAAACAGCCTTTAATACTTAAAAATGTAAACAAATAAAATTGAGCACAAGAGGAATCACAATGTCTATGTACTCAAATCTGGTTTGATTTCACTCTCGCTTTCTTTATAACTTCTCTCAGGTAATTTATATTTTTCATTTTCTATTACAAAAATACCAGATGTATTATATAGTAGTGATAGTCTAATGAGCTCTGTTCCAAATCTCTATTGTTAGAATCTATACTATAGGCCTGTCAAGTGCTCATTGGGCAGTTATGAATTGGCCCATATCCAAAACATTCAATAGAAACCCTAAAGAGATAGACACCATTGAGCACCCATGAGAATTGGTTAATCTAACAAAGTAATCTAACAAAGGTTGTTCGACTTTGTACTTAAATTGTTGTGGTCCCTGTTTGCACCTTGCCTGCTGTTTTGGCTTGTTGACTGACTGAACTAGCTTTGTAAATACAATTCTTAGTCCTTAATTTAATTTAAGGACCACTTGTATTTAAATACAGGACGTCATGATTATTAATTGACCAAATGGAAGGCTATACCGATGCTCTATTGTCGACTCTATCCCATTAAAAAACAAACAAAACAAAAAAACACATTTTATAACACATTGTAGACAGTTAGGAGAAAAGGGTTTTCAATACATGTGAATGTGGCAACTGCACTAAAAGGCCAAAGCCCCTGGGAGGTGTCTGCCGTCCAACAAGAGACGAGAAGAGTTTTACAAAGGAAGTTTGTTGTAACGGGGCAACGCCTACTGGCGGAGTCTGACTCATGGCAACGCCAGTGTTTAGAGCACGGCTCTTTTTCTAGAGCATCAAGGCATGCAATGAATATGCAGATTTTGCAGCTCCTCAATCAAATTGTCTTTACACTTCAAACGTTATTACAGTAAACGTGCATTCCTTGACCCCGCCAGTGGGTGTTAGCCTATAAGAGAAACTTGTATTTATTCAGGAAACAATAATAATTTAAAAATTTAAATAAAAACATGTATGCTGGTTGCTCATACCCAATTGGCTCCTTTTGGCACAGGTACAGTGCTATAACCTTTTTTTTTTATCCATAACATTTTTTACTAGACAATATTACAAAAGTGATACCCAACATCTAGATCTGTGCTGGCTTCCAGTGTACATTGATCAATGTTACAGTGACCATCCTGAGATCCCATGGAGGATGCTAGCCAAGCAGAGGAAAGTCCTGTGTACTGTAATGCAGATGGTATATGATTGTATAGGATCCAAGCCTTCACCTTGAGCATTCCAATTGGATTCAACATCATACAATACAGAATTTTTTTTTTTTTTTTTACAATAGATTTTTCAATTACACTCCACTACATGTACTGGTTATATGACCAACAATGATACAATTAAGCCCCTCCCCTTCTCCGTCTATCATAAGCATTCATGACTAGACATGCTTTGGCACACACAGTGTTGTGAGGATTATCCAAGTGTGTGGCTCAGTGGGAAAGCATGCAATATGTATTTCCAACGCATGTTCCTAAACCATTCAAGATACCCACAGATCCTTTTCAAGTCTCAAATGGCAACTGCAAATGGTCACTTTAAATATTGTTTGTACTACCACCCATTTATATCTGCACACATTTGTACGATCAAGGACAGAGTTTTTAATGCAGTCCTCTTCAGATCCTCTTCACCAAAAGAGTGGGTGTCATACACGTTCCTTAATAGTCTCAGTCGGAGTGCTCCACCTTATATAGCCGCCTTGGTACAGTGTAGGCACGGTGCTGGACATTTTTAAGTACTGTACATCAATATGTAACATAACAGAAAATGTTAAAGAAAATCCAACACAAATCTCAATAGCGGTTATATCTGATGCTTTTCATCATCAACAGAGAAACCAAACGGAGCAAATTAGTATTTTAACAGCTAGTCATACTACATTTCAAAGTGAATTTGGACTGAGAACAACTGCACATGGTAACGAAGACATTAAGGAAAGATTTGACAATCCATACAAATAAAATAAAAAAGTCTGCCTGATTGCAGCTGGCAGTGAAGAATAGGAACTTTTCTTACATAGGCTACATGCCATTGCACATGATGACATATCCCAGACTCCCAAAATGTCACCACCAGGGATTTAAACCCATGACTTTGTGTCTTGTCAAAGTCAGGTCCAAAAGCACTGGAAAGATCTGGAAGCCTTCAAGCCAAGCTCACTATAACTCAAGGCCATTCAAGTCTTTTCAGTCTGTGCATCTTCTTTCTATCTTTCACTCTACTCTGTGAAGGAGAAGCACCAGTCTTCTACCCTCACAGAAATACTTTCCAATTTGATTTAGCTATACGTTTGCACTTAAATATATACCTAAATCCTTTTTGTTTTTTTGCATTGGTTTGCATTGAGTTTCCATTGCTTCAGCATCTGAATCCTGCAGTCCACAACATCTTTTTCAAAAGCCAATGTGTTTATTTGCAGGTCCACTGAAAGAATGATATTTAATAAAAAAAAGAGACTAAAAAACAAACAATGAAAATGTGCCTCTTCTTGTGGCAATGGTCCATATTTGTTGCTAGTTTGCTGTGCCGCCTAGTGGTAGCGTGTGGAATCACACGCAGCTCTCTCTGGCTTTCTCATCCACGAGGAAGTTACTGAGCTTGGAGATGTCCACGACTACAGCATCACGCTTGTTCATGTGGATTTCCTTCATGTGGTCTTCATCACTTTGGTCCTTGGCAAAATTAACAAACACCTGGAAAAGAATAATTTCTCAAATAAATTAAGTGTTCCATTTCACATCTTATATGAGAAAAGTCCATTAGACAAGAAGGATTAGGTCAGTGTTTCTTAACCCTGGTCCATGGGGACCCACTGTCCTGCATATTTTACATGTCTCCCTGCTCCAACACACCTGATTCAAATGAATGGGTCGTTATCAGGCTTTTTCAGATATTGCTAAATACCCATTCATTTGAATCAAGTGTGTTGGAGCAGTGAGACATGTAAAACATGCAGTGGGTCCCCATGGACCAGGGTTGAGAAATGCTGGATTAAAACAGTCCATGCTTACTTGGTCTAGCGTGGTCTGGGACACGGAGTAGTCCTCTATGCTCAGGGCCTCCTTGTTCTTGGAGAGCAGGGAGAAGATGCGGGCGAGGGAGGTGAGGGAGGACGGGAGCTGGTACTGAAGCATGTTGCGGTGCTTCTCCTTCAGTGTGCTCTTCGGCAGCTCCCGCTCGATGAAGTCCATCACCGGGTGCAGGTCCGGGTTGGGTCCAGCCACGCGTAGGATGATGGTATATCCATCACCGAACCTGCAGGAGAAACGATATTGGTTACACTTTATAGACCAACTAAACATGTTGTTTTTTTACCCACAACCCCTAGCAAGGAGCTAGGGACTCCTTGTGATGATTTCAATGTTTTTAATAAAAACATTTTGTGATTAATGTAACTTATTTCCTTTAATAAAAAGTGGTGTTTATGCGTGTGACTACATTTCTGTAGCTAAATTAAGTCGTTCATAGTTTGCTATTAGCACATTATTCATGTCCTTAGGTCAGAAAAAAAGCAAACGTTCCAAACGAAACACATAATTCAATGTGGAAGCTGCTTGTAGCTAACACGGCATGCTAGTGGCAATGTGCTAGCTGCAGCATGTTCTTACCTGTTCTTAAGGTGCTGTACGCTGCCAAGGCAACGGAACCTGCCGTTGACCATGATGGCCATTCTGGTGCACAGCGCCTCGCACTCCTCCATGCTGCCGTATGGAAACACAGCGTTAGAATGATTTTACTTAACTTAACCAGGAGGATCTACACAGTGTTACATTGATTTTACTTAACCAGTAGAGTCTACACTGTGATAAGACTGATTTTACTTTAGCTAACCAGAAGAGTCTCACAGAGCAAACAGAGGTGCGTTCATATTTGACAAAGTGATGCAAAATTTGAAAGGTTTTGAGTAAACATTATACATTGTTTAGTAAACGTTAAGAATTAATAAGACGGCCTACAAAAACTATACTTTCAGAAATAATATGAACGTAACTGTCAAACAAGTTAAAGTTTCCACTATTATTTTAAAAGAAAAATACATTTAGATTAAGCATATTTTTTGTGTGATAACTCCATCTACAGTAGGAACACATCTCCAATAGGCCAGCATCCATGTTTGTTCGCAGGTAACTACCTCCTCAGACAGTGCGCATACGTAAACATGTTTGAAGTGAACTCAAAGCAAAAGAAAAAAACAGTTTGAGAACATTTGCAAAAGTTTTCCTCTGCACCTATGTTAGTGCACGCACACACACACACACACACACACACACACACACACACACACACACACACACACACGCACACACACACACGCACACACACACGGGCAATGTAGCATTTTAAATGCGATTAGCATGTCCCGTGCTAACCTGTGTGAGGTGAGCACTACAGAGCGGCCCTCCTTGACGATGCTGAGGATGGCGTTCCACAGGGCCCGCCGGGCCTTCGGATCCATTCCTGTTGTGGGCTCATCCTGCAGACACATACCAACACACATCTTCAGCTACTGAGAGCACGGAGGAGCCCGTAACGCAGCCGTCCTTGCTGTTTACACATGGCTTATTGTTTACATTGTGGTTGGTCAACTTAATGTGAAACACTTTCCAAGTGATACACAAATAAAGTATAAATCATTAAGTACTTTGATGGTATTTAATTATGTGTGTGTGTGTGTGCTACTGACCAGGAAAACCACAGGGGGACCACCTATGAGGGCCATGGCGGTGGAGAGCTTCCTCATGTTTCCTCCACTGTAGCTTCCTGCAGCCCTGTCCACATACTTCACCAGCCCCAGCTTACGAATGCCCCACTCTGCCACCTGGTGGGCCGGAGGGAATGTGTCAGAATGTGTCATAATGCCATTGTGATGTATTGTACAGTATTTGACGTATCTGACATCCTGTGTTTGTGTGCGTGTATAAGTCACACATACAGTGTGTGTACAGCATAGTGTTGTGTGCGTGTGTGTGTGTGTGTGTGTGTGTGTGTGTGTGTGTGTGTATAAGTCACACATACAGTGTGTGTACAGCATATGTAGTGTTGTGTGTGTGTGTGTGTGTGCATATAAGTTACACATACAGTGTGTGTACAGCATAGTGTTGTGTGTGTGTGTGTGTGTGCGTGCGTGTGTCTCACCTCACAGACTTCCTTCTCCGGCACTCCCCTCAGGATGGCATAGAACTCCAGGTGCTCCCTGCCTGTCAGCAGGTCGTTAATGGCATCAAACTGTGGACAGTATCCCATGTTCTGGTGGACCTCGTCTATCTCCGTGGTAACGCTGGAGAGTGGATAGTTTGTTTGTTTGTTTGATGATAAACAGAGGTACAGACACTGTGAATTTGACTCAGACAATACTGTACAGCAGAAGCTGTTGTTGCACTGCCCTCTAGGGGTTATAACATGCATGTTTGCACTTCTGACCACTGTGTATCTATTTTCCCACCTCTTGCGAGCCAGGTAAGCCTCTCCACTGGTCACCACACAGTCTCCCGTTAACATTTTGAACGTGCTGGTTTTCCCTGCTCCGTTCACTCCCAGAAGACCAAAACACTGCAGAGAGAGGAAGAGAGTCCGTGCTGATTTAATAATAGTGATACTTCAAATCCTGTAACCTTCGTTAATTACAACATACGTGCAGCTGTAAAGCAATGTTAACAATATTAAAAGGAATGAATAATAAAGAACATTTATTAAAGGCAGGGTTAGTCATTCTCGAGAACGCTTGCTAACGTCCGAGCTCAAATCAAAACAAACTCCCTCAGATGCTCCGCACCACACAAAACTGAAGCCAAGCAGCGTTGTTGGGTAGCGGTGTTCACCACTTTATATTCTTATTTACGGAGCGAGGGCTGTGTAGAAGTACCGGATAATTATTTTCAACAAGCACAGAAAACGGTAAGCTAGCGAAATGCATGGACATGTTTGATGAACTTGACAAAAAAGTGTATTAGCTTACAAATATCTTGTAATAGCTGACTATACCAGCTGATTGTACCAGCATTGCTCAGCATCCCAACAGGAGTATGCCAGGCTGCGTTATCTCACCTCTCCACGTGGGATGCCAACACACAGGCGGTCGACGGCAGGCTTCTGCTTCCGCTTGTACACCTTGGTCAGCTGCTTGAGCTCCAGGATGTCCGACTGCCCACCACCACTCAGGATCCTTTGTCTCTCCCTGGCCACATCCTCGTCCTCCTCCACGATGGGCTTCAGGTGACTGCTGGAGGAACTGGGAGACACACCGCCAAGGTCACACTCCGGAATGACCCGGTATAAACCAAGTGAGTTGATTTGAACTGTTTTCTGACACCCACCTGTTCTTGATGCAGAAGCGGTATTGGATGAGGACGGTGATGGTGAAGAACACCAAGCCCTCCACGGCCATAGCAAACAGGTTCTTCCCCACCATGTCCCAGGCCAGCGGAGAGCGGAACCGGTTTTCTCCTACAGAAGCAGAACCGAACAATGAGGAAGCGGTAATATACTGACCGGATGCAACATGTAAACACAGGACGGCATGTTGTAGCATTGTTGCAGTTGTTGAAGTCGTACATACCAAACCTCTCCAGGGCGTCGGCCATTGCCTGGTTCTTCACCATGTCGATCAGGCCTCGGCCCAGGCAGAAGTGAGGGAATATGAGGAAGACGTTCTTCAGAATGTCATTCAGTCCTCCCTCCTCCTGCAGCAAAACAACAAACCTGGTCACACCACCCGTTCACAGAGAGGGCTGGCCCTGGACGTTTGGCGTGAACAGACCACTTTATTCTATGACAGAATATCCCTCATGTCAGACAAATTAGACATATGAATGTATTACCATGAAAAATGTATCTCAAAGCTTTTAATATAATAACATAACAAAGAGAATTAAAATAGGCCAGCCTTGTTAATGAACAATGCTTGTTCAGTGCTACAGTAAACAATGCTTTTGGATACTGACGACAGCCTCACTACTAATCAGACTGGATACTGCGCTCACCAACTGAAATATTGCAGTAGCTGGCACATATTTACAGAAGAGGCCACAGGATTTATCTAAACTGGAGTGTATATTTACATTGCTTCCAAACAGCTCCAGGACAAATGTGGACACACTGCCGTTGATCCCGATGAGGATGTTGACGCTGGTGAGAACCACGTAGGCCGTACTGGGAATCTTGAAGAAGAACGATGCGGGGTACATCAACGGTGTGATGGACCACCTGCGCAGACACACACATTGCGGAGAATGAATTAAACAATAATGTAGATGCGTGGGTAGGTTACGACGCTAAGAAGAAGCTAGTTTGTGTGCGTGTGTGTGTGTGTGTGTGTGTGTGTGTGCCTCACCCATACAACAGCAGTAGCAGGGCCAAGACAGGCAGGTTGGTGGAGGAAACATAGGCGTCTTGTTGGAAACACACAAAGATGATGATGACCAGCGTGGCGGGAACTACGTAGTTACACTGTCAGAGAAGAAGAGACATGACGGACACCTGTCAGACCGATCTGACAGACAGTCAGACCGGTCTGACAGGTGTAACAGTGCGTTACACGTTCCGATTGTTCACAACGACAATGGCTTTGGTTCTCTCACCATATCCCAGACGAAGTTGGCCAGCCAGTAAAGTAACGGCTGCACTCCGCTGATGAACTGCATGTGTTTGGCCTTGTTCACCCTCTCCTGGATTAGGAAGACCACGAAACTGGCCGGCACAAAGGACATGGCGAAGATCACGCAGATGGACACCAGCACGTCCACTGACGTGGTCATCCTGGAGGAGGTGGGAAGGCAGTGAGACAAAGAAGAGCACGCATGCTTCTTAGATTCAACACATCTTTAAGGCAATCCATGCTCTACTACAATGAAAGGCTTCTCATGATTGGTCAAAAGTTCTCAGATCATACACTAGTCTGCCTGGCCTGCATCTATTCCCACAATGAAGACGGCAGGTTTTTATTTTATTAAATGTTTTATGTCAAATTGGAAATATGTTCATGGACTTCATGTAAAGTGTCCTTCAACACTTACAGCGCCACTTGTGACAGTTGCTCCTTGGTGAGGTTGAGTGGGTGGTTGAACGCTGTGATGCCAAACTTCCTTGGGTCCTTGCCAGCTGGCAGGCTGGCCCTCAAGATGCCGTTGTTCATCACATTCAGGAAGGAACCCATGCTGTGCCAGCCCTTGTTGTTAAACCAGATCTGTGGCGAATGAATGAATGGATCAAAGTAACATTTATTAAAATGAGTCCAACTGACCATGAATTAGCATCAATTAGCATAATTAGCAAAAACTAAACTTAATCTAAATAAATCTAAAATTAAAAACAACAAAATAATGTCACATAATCGGCAGCATTATCCAGTTAAGTTACAGAATGGAGAGTGTAAATCTTATCTGGACTGTATGTAGTAGTATGTACCAACCTTGACATTATTCTTGGTGTCCAATCCCTGGATGAAGCTGGATAGACTATGGAAGAAACGATCTGCTGCAGTTCCCTGTTAAATGGCATAACGATAGAGGGAGAGAGAGGGAGATAGAGAGAGAGAGAGAGAGAGAGAGAGAGAGAGAGAGAGAGAGAGAGAGAGAGAGAGAGAGAGAGAGAGAGTGAGGAAGATGCGTGGCAATGCTGAATCAACAGTGATCATTGTGCTTTGTCTTCATTATGAACCAGTGGGGAGTCAGGCCTACGCACACACACGCACACGTGCGCGCGCACACGTGTGCGTTCACAGTTGTGTAAGCGGAAGTACCAAAACAATCCACTCAGCAAATCAGAAGGCCTACGAAGAGAGAAAAAAATCCACACCTCCACAAGACATGCACATTCTTAGTGTACTGTATTTGCACTGCAAGGGTGTACTGTGTGTGTGTGTGTGTGTGTGCGTGCGTGCACCAACCTGTTCGGTACTAAGGAGATAGTGTAGTTTCTGCGCTTGTAAGAGCTTGTCTCTCTTCTCTTTCTCCCTCTGTAGATGTTCTCTCTCCTTTGTCTGCAATGCCTGAAGTGCATCCATACTAGTCCTGTATGACGCGCACACACACAAACACGCACGCACACGTACACGCACACGCACACGCATTCATTTATCATTTGCTAATATACAATTTCTTTATATGTAATCACATTTTATAACAAAGAACAACAGGCGATTATCGTCTGCTTGGTCCTTTCTAGTCGCACCTATACATGAGTCACTCCTTAAGTTCTCTAGCTCTGCCAGCACCGAGTACAGCCACAATATGCGGCTCACCGTTTCAAACCTAAACAAACAACAGCAATGTTTCCACTGCACGGGTTAACGCCAGACTGCTGTTAGGTGAGCCCGGTGGGTACTTAAACCATTAACTCCCTGAGCTGTCCTTCACACTGGTAACAAATCACAAAGACAAAGAAACACACGCATGCGGAAACACAGCACTGCAGACGCCAATACAGTGAGACTATATTGAGAAACAGAAAGAGAGAGCCAGAGAAGAGATGGAGGGCAAGGCGCTCTAAGTGGGAGGATGATGGATACATTTCATCAGTGCAGCCAGGACAAGTCAGTGCGCGACATCTGTTAGCTGAGGCTGGTTAAACAGGATGCATTAAAAGCCCATATGCAACAATCTCATTCAGCAATCACATAGCCTTATTGCTGCACGGGGGGCAATAACTTAAAGTGGAAATAAGAAACAATTACTACAGTAAAACACATATGGTAACTGTGGTGGGGAAACACACACACACACACACACACGCGCTCAAGCTTAAAAGTAAAGCAAACTAATCCCGCAGCGCCGATAAAGAGTTGCACTGCAGCTACTGCTGGTTTGCTCCGCTGCTGTTTTCTCTGCCAAACTTCCATCTTTTTAAAATATCTCCTTCTTTCTCACACTCAAGGTTTCAATTACCAGCCTCCACAGAGGTGTCAGAATATTCATAGTGTGCGTGTGTGCGTGCGTGCGTGCGTGTGTGTGTGTGTGTGTGTAATGGAGGGTTAACACATGCCCAGGCTAGTGACATTTAAAAAGAAATCAACACACTGTTCCTTTTGCCTTTGCATTCTCATTTCTTCCTCAGCGGCACCAGATTAAATTACAAAATAAATGAAATATGCAGAGCTGTGTGCGTGTGTGTGTGCGTGCGTGCGTGCGTGCGTGCGTGCGTGCGTGCGTGCGTGCGTGCGTGTGTGTGTCAGTATCAGTCTGAAGCAGTAATAAGCAAAAAAAGAAATGTATGTGTCGATTTATTGCATGCAGAGGTGTGTGTGTGTGTGTGTGTGTAGTGCACTGAAAAATGCAGGGTAGCATGGCCCCTATTTGGCCAGTGGAAATTGCTTATTAATATAAAAAGATGAAGTTAAGGTTCATTGTGAGAGAGCCTGCTTCACACACTAACAGCTAACTATGAATGTGTGTGTGTGTGTGTAATACGTAAACCACAAGCTAACATGCTTTCTGGGTTTTGCTACTGTAGGTGCTAGCATGTGTGTCTACGTGTATGCATGCGTGAGTGTGTGTGTTTTAGCCTGTGTGTGTGCGTGTATGTGCGGGTGCCCATGAGTGTCCGTGTGTGCGTGTGCGTGTGCTTGTGGTTGTGTTTGTGTGTGCGTGCCCGTGAGTGTGCGTATGTTTGTGTGTGTGTGCATGTGTGGTTGTGTGCGTGTGCATGTGTTTGGTTGTGTGCGTGTGTGTGTGCGGTTGTGTTCATGTGCGTGTGTGTGTGTGTGTGTGTGCCCGTGAGTGTCCGTGTGTGCATGTGCGTGTCAAGTTGAGTGGGTGACCTTTGCTTCCTAGCGTCCAGCCCCAGTGTTATTAATTGCTGTGTAGTGGACAAAAGCCAAACAGATTTGTAACGGCTGAAGGCACCTCGATCTGTGTCGACCCAGCCAGCCGCCACAACATACAACCCTCATTAGCCCTGATCGGCAGGCTGCAAGCAACCGTGTGCGTGCACGAGAGAGAGAGAGAGAGAGAGAGAGAGAGAAGACAAAGCAAAGCGGTATTATTAATCAACATTTTAGTATTATTTACTGCATCGCATATTCCACTCAATGTACGTTACCTATAGACAATATTAATTAAGGGTTGCACGATATTGATAAAATGTTAAAAAAAATTAAATATGCAATATCGATATTAATTTAAATGTTTTAAAAATAAGTTAAAAACACAAAGGTTATGGGAAAATGCATCAAAATATATTCATAAAAACAACACATTTTCAAGAAGAATATTGGACTGGTACAACAGTAATTCCAAGCTATCGAGGAGGCATTCTTTTTGGCCACTAATGTTTCCTCTTCGATATATATTATGTGGTGAGGCAATATTAAAACAAGAGATTCAAACAGGTTAACAGGTTAAAGAGTTTGTCATGCATATACAACTGACTACATGCATACAGTATACTACTGTACATGCAATACACTGCATTGAACAACTGAATACCTATAGCTGGGCTATTCAACTCCGGTCCTGGAGGGCCGCACCCTGCATGTTTTTTAAATCTCTCCCTGCTCCAACTCGCCTGATTCAAGGTTGTTAGAGGCTCTGATAACGACCCGTTCATATGAATCAGGTGTGTTGGAGCAGGGAGCGATATAAGACATGCAGGGTGAGGCCCTCCAGGACCGGAGTTGAATAACCCTGGCCTACTGTATACACTATTACAATTCAAGTTAATTTCTTAAAGATCCGTCAGTGCTCCACATGAGCAATATGTAATTGCATATGTAATGCTGTTATACTGTGATTCTGTATGGACATCACTTTAATATATACAGATGTAATTATAGAATGTTTTGGCTGGTTTTCAATAGACTAACTAACCTTAACTGACGTTGAGAGGCTGTTGAGATATCGGTGAGACATCACAAGGTCAGCGCCAGCGCAGCTAATTGGCCCGAATGTTAATATTTAATGAAGGCGTGACCCGATTGGCTGTAGTAATTGTTCCAATTAAATGATTCAATAGCTCACAAGTAAATGGTACTCAACCAGTCTATTTAGCCAGGGACCCACTCAATGAATTGAGCAGTTTATTGGGCACACGTTCACGCACACAGTACACACACACACACAAACCTGTGATATAGTATAGTACTACTATACACTATAAGGTACAGTACTAATATGTTTATTGAGGAATTATTAATTCAGTCAATTTATCTTACTGATTTACAGTAAAACTAAGAGTAAAAACAGAGTAAAAACAGTGAATTAAGTTATTCCCAACTCTTACCAGAAGAATATCGACACTTTCACTCCCAATTTCAAATATCTTTCCCCCCTCTCTGAACAAAGTAATATCCAAGAGAAACAGATTACACTCCAACACACACACACACGCAGACACACGCAGACACACACAAACACGAGCAGGCACAGGCACACACATCCAATCAAAGCCCGCAGAAGTGAACTCGTTTCCACCCCAGCTGGATCAGAAAGGGAGGAGATGTAGAAGAAAGGGAGAAGGTGGAAGCAGAAGAAAGGGAGCCGTGGAGGAGACAGGAGCGTCGGTGGAGCAGGCCCGGCTCTCTGCAGCGACACAGCTCTGCTTTCATCAGCGTCCTTGAGAGGGGCATGAGAGAGAGACAGAGAGAGAGAGAGAGAGAGAGAGAGAGAGAGAGAGAGAGAAAGAATGATATTGAGAGAGAGATGTAGAGAGAGAGAGAATGATAGTTAGAGAGAAAGAGAGAGAGGGAGAGAGGGAGAGAGAGGGAGAGGGAATGATAGTGAGAGAGAGAGAGAGAGAGAGAGAGAGAATGATAGTTAGAGAGAGAGAGACAGAGAGAGGGAGAGAGAGAGAGAGAGAGAGAGAGAGAGAGAGAGAGAGA
>JAODTR010000001.1:3095318-3122859 GCA_025399935.1 Amblyopsis rosae | reverse complement strand
CATTTTTTTGTTGTACCACCCCCCCCCCCCCCCACACACCCACACACACACATTCACTGAACTATTTGAACGTGAGAGCTGCTTTGCTGAATCCCTGCAAGGAATTCCCTCTCTGAACACAGGCGTCTGCATTAGTGTCATACAGTATGAAGATGCCATGCTTTAGCTTACACAAACTTTAATATCAAGGACATTATGTATCCTCACTGACCACTTTCCCATTTGTTTAGCACTGGAATGAGGGCGTTATTCCAAACCGGTTACTTGCTTCCTACTTCCTCATACTATATTCATTGTGACTTGTAAAGTAGGATTATGCACTGTAGGGTGTTAACATCAGTACAAAGAGAACCAGCATTTTAACCCTTTTTAGGATCTGAAAACTGTCTGATTGTTGGTCAACCAATAATGTGGGGCCTAATTTTAAAATGTTGATTACTTGTATGTTCAACATTTAACTTATCACAAATGTTTTATTTACACCATCATAAAAAAATGCTTTCTTATACTATTATAAAATGTATAATGTTCATAAGTTATAAGCAGTATTGCATTTGTTAGACCCTCAATTACATATCCTTCCCCCAATCTCCACAGGTAAAATTATATTTTTTCCTCATTATGCGGTGAACTGGAAGCAATATAAAATAGTTTTCATACATAAGTTTTTATTCACCATACTGTTTTTGCTCCAAATAAATTCAGATAAACCTAACCAACCAAATACAAGTAAACTTTTAATGATAATTATTTTTCATTTTTTAAAGGAGTGCATTTTGCAGCAAGGCAAATGTTCTCAAAAATTATTGTACTGTAGCGTAGAAGTATCCACTTGTTACGTGAAACAAATGTGTGTAAGACTAGATTAGAGTTATGCCAGATGTTCTGGAATCCAGTCATTGCTGCCATCAATATTTACCAGTACTTGCCATGGTTATACTGTATAACTGAAATGGGTATAACTGACTGACCTGAGTCTAGTTTTGTGTTGGAGATGTTTTTCCCCTAAATGCTCCAGAATTGTAATTGTTAACTAGGTTGACAAACAATAGCAAGTTATGTAGGTTCTGATAAGCATTTGTGTGCAAGAATTATAAATCTTAAGATCTACATATTGTACAAGAAACAACAATGACCACTGTTGAATGAGGTGATAGAGATATATATACACATCTCTCTCGCCTGCTACCACTACTAGTTGTGTTGAAACTACATGTGCCTGGGGTACTGAATGTCATTTACTGTTTTACTACTAAACAGGATAATAGTGTTCTGTTCTCTTAAAGTCAAGTGATTTGAGCAAGATGGAAGCATTAAATCATTCAACTTTTTTTCTTTATTTTTTGTGCAGGTGGATCAAAAATACATAGTGTAATAATACATAGGTCAATTTATTGACATGTAGGGGAGAATATATTATAGTACCAGGATATATTTATGCTACTATATTTATGTAATTTGAGAACAGATTAAAAAAGAAAAGCCTGAATATCTTAACTTTTCCTGATTACAGCCTTATTGCAACAGTTGTAGAAATGCACTTAAAGGTGATCAAAGATTGCTGTAGTTGCAACTTTAATATTTTAAGCCATACATTTGAATACATATGAATTTAAATCTAGCTATACTCTTGATAATTGTACATGTACAGCAATGGGAAGCAGTTTGAACAGAACAAAAAAGAAAGTACAGTACATACTGCTTCAATGCTGTTGTGAAAAACAGCAGTTACAGGCAACAGGACAAATAGGTCTATAGATTTACAATTATGCTTGTGCTAAAATGTTTTCTAGAAATACCCAGCTTTGCTGTCAGGTAAACACTTTAAATTACATGTAATTAGATGCACCCGTTTGTGTACAAAACCAAATGTTAACATGGTAAATTATGCTGTAAAAGTGTAGAAAAGGAACAGCAAATCACACAGTTAAAAATAAGTACCAAAACCTTTCACGTGATATTTTGAAATTCTATTTCCAAGCAATAAGCAGTTTTAAGTAAGAGTTGAACTGGAATTAGAGAAATACATATTGCAAAGTGATACAGGACAAGACAAAAAGGATCTCAGGATTTGAAATTACTCAGTTTATGGCCAATCTGCCCTGTTCCATTTGGTAATACTGAAGTCTCAGTTGGTGTCTAGATGCCCTCATCTACTCTACAGATTTTGTTCCATTATAGTCTCCTTGGGAGTCCGCCTCCTCCTCAGAGGCATCGTCGACGACCCCCCTGCGACCTCCTCCTATACGCCGGGGTGCGCTACCAAATGAGGGCTCATTTCCACGCCTAAAAATCAAAACGGAGACACAGACGTAACATGACAAATACAAACGCATGCCAACACACGACTTACATGGGAAGGGTCAAGTTGGTTAAACGCCACCGAAGTAAAGAATATAGAAGTTGTGCTAAATGTTACTGATTAAGCCTGCCAGATATCTTTTTAACTCATTTGACTCCTGGCCCAGGGAAATGAGTTTGGTTTAAGGCAAGTAAACCAAGCACTGAGAAAAATATGGTTACCAGTGCAAGCCTAGTAAAGTATCTTTTGCCCCCTCAGCCAAATAATCATTTGGTACTGGTAGCTGGATGAACCATATTTCCCTCTGTAAGCCTTAGAGAAATCAGAATGAACAGAGGAGAAGGTTTCTTAAAGTTAAATGGGAAGTAAAAAAAAAATTAATGTATATATAAGGTTGTGGTAACTTTCATATGCAGTGGTACCTGCTGTGTTACTCCTTGGGTTCAGGGTTGCCTCTGTAATAGAGATGGACAGTCGTTTTGCTGGTGATCAGTGGCTGGTCATGCTAAATTAATTGTACCCAAGTCAATGATCTTTGAGCCACTAAAGATCATGTAAAAACACAATGAATGAATAGCTTGTATTGAAATGATGCATGCGCCACATTTGCACGTGGAGCAAATGTTGACTACTGTTAGAAAAAAAAAGATACAAGTCCAAAGCACAATGGGTTATGGGATATGATATCGCACTGAAGTAACACTCTGGTTGTGAGCAGTATTGCACCGATATCATTTAGGCGATTTGTCTAGCCAAATAAGCTACAGTACACAGTGGCCTGGAATGAGCTCCAGGTAAACCTCAAGCACACACACATTACTATAACCGTCTTATAGAATAGTGATAGAAAGACGATCGCTGAAACTGTATGTTAAATGCACTTTAATCCTTAACCCGTCATGCCAGTGTCGGCTACATGCATCTCCGTCACGCTGCTGGTGTACATTGCTGTATGACTACACCTCATTATCGGCTACTGCAGTTTATTTCCCCTGTAATTCCTTGTGATGCCTTTACTGGAGGGGCCTTCCCAGCTAGGTCTCCCTTGTAAAAGATTCCATCTCAATGGGACGTTCCTGGTCAAATATTTATAAATAAAAAAAAAAATTAAGCTCACCTGAGTTTACTCTTGAGGGAGTTGACCTCGCGACCCATGGCGTCGTTAGCCTCGGTGGCTTCGTCCAGCTCCCGCTGCAGCTTCCTGCGGGCGGCAGTGGCCCTCTGGGACTCCTCCTCGGACTCCTCCAGCTGTCTCTTAAGCTGCTTCATACGAGCATTGGCCTTGTCCGCCTGGCGAGAGGAGCAGAGGTGTTTCGTGCCAGGGCACAGGAGGACGCCTCACCAATAAAGCTCCCCAATGCCGTGTAGTCAAAGCACTACGTCGTATAAGCAACTTCAGAAGTGGTAGTTCATTTTTATTGGCTGTTAGCATTGTCACTCCCAAGCATCTAATTTCGGTGCTATGCATGTTTTTTTTTAATTAAATTTTTTAATGTATTTTAAGCAGTTGACTCGTTACAAGACCTGCAAACCAGTTTAATGTTAGACTTTGTCATCGAGTTACGTCGTCATGCATGTCAGTAAAAATGCTTCTGTCAAGTATCTCGACATAGTTAGCCAGCGCTGTGTCCCTGTGACCGCACGCAAATAGACTGGCTCTGTGTGAGACTAAAGCAAACCCAACCCAATCACACTAGCACTTAATACGCTGTATCGCACAGTAGCAATATAATAAAAAAAAAGTACTTATTTTACCATGAGGAAGCCTTTAAGACCTGCTAAGGACTCTGCTTATCCTCATCAGTCAGTGATGTGCATGTGCTGCTCTGCCTGTTAAGTGTGTGTGGTGAAGCGGGTGTAGCTACCTGGTCCTTGTGCTGCTCTGCCTGTTTCCGTTCGTCCTCCACCTGCATAATCAGGTCCTTCAGCTTTTTGTCCTTCTGCCGCACACTCTTGGCGGACGCCTGCTTCTCCCTGGAGAGCAACAAGCGAGGAATGGAAAGGGTTAACACAGCCCTTATTCTGACAGGAGCATCCAGGGACGAGGGGAGCCAAGACCTGTCCATCATGCGTCAATAACCAATCAGATTACCTGATTTTCATAAACACCCGATGTCCCACGAACAAAGCAGCTATTGGACGACTAGTACGCCGTGGGATAGATTAACCTTCAGCATACGTGTTCACAGGGCACTGTAAGTAAATGAATGCTTGGGCACCCTTATCAATGTGTCATTAGGTGTGCTTCGGTAACATGCGGTTCCAACGGGGTATCACGCCAGAGTCAGACTATAGTGCACGGTACCGTACAGCAGGGAGCTCGTCCTCTTTTCTAACCAGAAAACAGTTGGATAAACTATAGTTCCGGTGTTTCTTCTAGTGGGACAATAAAAGACTCAATACAAGAGAGAACATATCATAGGATGTCCTACAAGCTACAGAAGTTTATGGGAATTTAGCAACCGTAACTACGGATGGCACGATACAGTTTTTTTCCAGTCCCGATACAGATACTTTGGGTATCGGCCGATACCGAGTACCGATCCCAGTGTTAAATTAAGTTGAAAAGTAAATGACAGTCACTCTATTTGGGCACTTAGATGCATGTTATAAACCTGCTGCTGATAGTGTGGCCTGGGAAGGTTAGACATGACTGATGCTTGACAGTAGACCTACGCATGCAAATTAATGTAAGTGGATCAGCCCCATGGATCAGTTACAACTGTCCAATTGTCACCGATCCAGGTATGCAAGTCAGTATTGGACCGATTTCCGATCTCAGTATCGTATCAGTGCCATCCCCAACAGTAACTAGAGGGGACGTGTCTTACTGCCCGAGTCGGAGAGGTCTATTGGCAATAAAATCAACGCTAGTATTAACATTACATGGTGTGACCCTGGTCTATTGGGTGTTTGGGGATGGACCAGACCTGTTCTCCTGCTCCAGCTGCTCCTCCAGCTGAGCCACCTTGGCCTCCAGGGAGGTGATGGAGGCCTTGAACTTGGACTTGACCTGGTTTTCCATCTCCTGCAGCTTGGCCTTCAGCTCCTTGTTCTGGCGCTCCATCTGCTGCCGAGCGCTCTCGTTCTTCTGAGAGGCGCCGCGCTCCGCCTGCAGCTCGCCGTTCAGCTGCTCTACCTGTGTGTGGGGGGTGGCATCAAATTGTAACGGCACCGTACAATGTATTCATTTTGAGCTGTAAACTAAATGTCTTCACGGTTCCTCCGAGACCCGACCGGGTCCAACTTTTCAGTGTTTGACTCGGATCTGGTCTGAGATAAATGCTAGATTCTGGGGAAATCGATTTACCAGCCTATGCGTTCCCCAGCCAGCTTTTCTGTACTATTCCTTGACTATTGATGCAAACACAATTTTAAGGTTCTGTTTATTCTTTCTGTACTAGACAGGTATGGGTCAGTAAAAAAATTAAATAAAAAACACATAATAAAATCCACGGTACTTCTTGGGTACGGGTTTGTATGTTGTCAAGTCCGTTCAGAACGGATCTCAATCTATACGTTTTCAATTTATGCAAATTGGGTCGGGTCCAATTTTTTGGACCCATGAAGGCCTCCACTGTAATCTAGATAAGACTGAACTGCAATGAGACACACTGGGGTGTCAATATAGACAACAAATTCAGTTTTTCATTATATTTTCTGGGTTGAAAATGGCTCTACACGTCATATACCTAATCTCCCCTCACTCAGCTCCTTGACTACGTTTGAGCCTTTATCAAAGTTGTGCAGTGGGTGGAGTCAGGCTCAGAGCTGCAGTCCCTACCTGCTGTGTGTTCTTCCTCAGCTTGTCGTTGACCATCTCCATGTTACCCTGCTCCTCCTCCAGCTCCTCCTCCAGCTGGGAGATCTTGGCCTCCAGGCGACGCTTCTCGTCGGACAAGGCCGACCTGGGACAACACACAGGGGAGGACGACGGCCTGTGTTCAGGGCCTTGGCGCGAGCGCTAGCAGCCGTTAGCATGAACACGGTGTTGCATTAGAACTACGCGACTCACTTTCCTGAGGCGTGGCTGGCCAGCTCGTCGGACAGCTCGTCTCTCTCGCCCTCCGCTTGTTTCCGTGCACGGTCAGCCGCAGCCAGCTCCTACAGTGAGCACACACACACACGCATTAGAATTCTTTATTGTCATTGTACAGTACAACGAAATTCAGATGCTTTTTCCTGAGCTGGCTCTGCTAAGACTCACACACCGTCCCCAACTCCCCAATATGGATCTCAGCAGCTCACCTCCTGTAGCTGCATAAGCTCAGCCTCCAGACCCTTGGCCTTCTTCTCGCTCTCTTTTGCGGTGGTCAGCACCTCCTCCCGTGCTGCGCGAGCATCCTCCAGCTCCCTCTGGAAGTCCTTCATCTGGGCCTGAGAGGGAAAGAGTTAAATCGGGGGTTCTGGTATTCGGGAACCATTTCGGCACATACATTACATTGGGAAGCTCTGCGCTTATTAATGGAATTAACTTTGTCCAATCCACAACCGCTCATGAACCCTGCCAGTTATTCAAAGCTCAAAGAGAGTTTGAATGCAGATGCCTAATGTGTACATGGGAATGTAGGATCATGTCAACTTATTATGGGTACATCTACAGTACTGTAAGTAGCATACACACACGAAACATGATTACTACCACCAACTTATTTAGACTTTTGAAGAATACAAGGCAACAGTAATGATTATGACTATTCAGTCATTTAGTGAGTACATCACGTGTGTCTGTGAGAATATCGTGGCGTCCACTACACCTGTAGCTTGCGGAGCTGCTTGATGGATTCATCTCGGCCCTTATTGGCCGTCTCAATCTGGCCCTCCAGGTCTTTCATGTCTCCTTCCAGCTTCTTTTTGGCAGCTGCCGCCAAGGCTCTCTGCTTGCGCTCGTCCTCCAGCTCCGTCTCCAGCTCACGCACCTGTCACTCAGCACGTGCACTCATGTTACAGGTGTGTTTTGTGTCTGTATTTAGTCTGCAATGTATGGCTATCAGGGCCCCCCCCCCGCCCCGCCCCGCCATTAGGAACAATATAGAAAGGTCCCCGAAAACTATAAATGCATGCTGCGTGAGATTTGTCCAATAGTGTCTCAGAAATACATTAAAACAGAATTATTTGCTGAATGTAGTTTCAATCCAAAGACTTCCATCAAGACAACATTTGTGTTACACGCTATGCTTTTATTACTACCCTTAGCTTTAATACTACCTTAAGCTTTAATACTACTTTAACTCTACCTGCTTGACCAGCTGTCTCTTCTTCTCCTCTCCCATCTCGTCGCGTCCCTGGAGGTCTCTGTCAAACTGGGCCTTGAGGGCCTGCATGTTGACCTCCAGCCGTAGCTTGGCGTCCTCCGCGGCCTGCAGCTCGTCCTCCAGCTCCTCCAACTGGGTCTTCATCTCCTCCACCTGAGCTTCAAGACCCCGCTTGGACTTCTCTAGCTCGTGGACCTGACAGCGGCGTGTGGGTGATGGGGATATTAACAACAACCTGGGAAGGCCTTTCAACAAGCTAAGCATCAGTCCAAAGCGGTGTCAATTGAGCTGGGTATGTAGATTCCCACACAATGTGGACTTATCAGCGAAACTGGCAGCGTTTTTAAACTGTGTGCACTTCAGACCGTTCAACCATGTTTTGGAGAGACCGTTCAGCTAAAATAAACTCACATTCTTGCCCACGTCGTCCTTGGAGCTAACCAGGTCCTCCATCTCAGCCCTCAGGACTTTGTTAGCCCTCTCCAGCTCCTCCCGAGAATCCTGGGCCTCCTCCAGAGCCCTGGCCAGGGACAGAGCCTTGGTCTCCTTCTCTCTGGCCTCAGCTTCGGCACGGTCTCTCTCCTCCGCGTACTTACTGGAGATGCTCTTCTCCTCAGCCAGCATCTGGACAACGCGGGGGCAGAGAACCACAAGGGTGGGGGGGGTTGTTGTCTAAGGGTTCTAGGTATTTGTTTAACACCCAGCCAGAAGGTTGTGTGTTTCCTGGAATTGGTCTCCGGTATTCCTAAGCAAGTCGCCCAACCCCATCTGCTCCTTGCAATTGTACTCATTTTGTCGATTTGGATAAAAGCATCTGCTCCATTTTGAATATCGCATTATTTAATAAAAAATAAATGAAAAGGTATAGGCCATTATAAGTTAATGCACACTTTGTCAAATTCACCAAATGTCTCCCTGCATTCTGCTCTTATTATCTGCGCGTGCTGCAAAAATAATGCGGTACTGCTACACGGCCCTGGCTTCGTAAAGAGGAACATCAACTAAAGCAGGAACTCAAATAAAGTGGCGAACGGCGCTCACAATGCCCTTGGCTCTGCAATGCATTTCAATGTGTCGGGCGAGGCTTCTGAGGAAGGTTTGCAACCATTTTGTAACTGTTGGAACTCACCTGGTCAAACTTCTTCTGTTTCTTCTCCAGATTGGACACGTTCTGCCGCTGGTTGTCCAGGTCCATCAATATGTCCTCCAGCTCTTGTTGCAGGCGATTTTTGGTCTTCTCTAGCTTGTCGTAGGCTGACGCCTTCTCCTCAAACTGCGTGTTGGCTGCCTCCAGATCCCTCTGCAAACGCTTCTTGCCCTCCTCCAGAAGCTCAACATTCCCTGCCAGTTCCTCAAGCTTCTTCTTTGAGTCCGATAGCTGTCAAGAGAGAGGAGTACTTTACTTGGAGAACAGCTATATGGATATCCAGTTTACAGATCCAAACAACTTCCACAAAAGCAATTGATTGAAACTAAATAAAACAAACATTTAAAAACACCAAATTATTTCGTTTTGCTAACCTTCAAATAACATCTCACCAACAGTAAACCACCATGTTTATATACACACACATAATTACTTTGGAACTAAACTACTCTTTGGTGTGACCTCTGACCTGGATGTTGAGGGTGGAGACGTGTCTCTCTACATTCCTCTTGGCCTCCATCTCTTCTTCAAGCTGCTCCTGCAGGCCGTTCCTGTCGTCCTCCACCTGCCGCAGCTTGGTGGAGAGCTGCAGCTTCTGGCGCGTCTCCTCGGCCAGCAGCTCCTACAGCGGCGACACGTTCCGGCCACGCTTAATAACAGGGTCATTGGGCCATTGTGCGACTGCAGCGATGCCTCAGGATTCCCCCCCCCCCCATGTCGTTTTACCCTACCTGCGTATCCTGGACTTGGGAGGTGAGACCGGAAACATCTTTGCTCAGTTTGATGTTCTTGCCCTCCGCTTCGTTGAGAAGGTTAGTCACGCTCTCCAGTTCAACCTGGAAGGACATTAGCAGAATTGCGTTTAGGGTCAATTTAAAGAAAAACATTTGAATTTCTCTCATATTGACCTTTGTGGTTAAAACCAAAACTACAAATGCGCCATTTTGGTTGGACTAGCACACACCCTCCTACACAAGATTGGCTTACATTCCCCTCTACCCATGCAGCTCTCAAAAGGCTTGCACCCTTCTCTACCCCACATAGAGCAAGTATCCATGCTTTAGTGGACATTTGTGCTTGTAGTAGTGAGCTGAGGCAGATAGTTGGGGGCGCTAAACAATCAAGCTCTGTACCGTTAACCTACGCAAGGGATGGGGCGATGCAATCAATGATTTTATCATTGATTGCAATAGTTTAATTATTGTGACGTTATTTTTTTGGGATCATTAATATCATGAATAAATAAGATACAGTACGTGTCATGAAAAATTATACAATAGTTTCAAAACAAAATGTAAGATAAGTGATTGCCATTGTATTATAATAACAAATATTTTGGATAACCCTGACATTCATTCTTCCATATTGTCTAATGCCCAGCCTGCATATTGTGTTAGTGACGATCAAGTTGAATGTTTAGCCAACTTCAGTAACTTCCTCAGACCAGCCACCTTCCACTCGTTCTACAACGGTTTCACACACAGTCATATACACGCATTTACAGATGATCTCTTACGGTGATCTTTGAGCATCGCTCTCCTAGCTCTGTCTTGTGCTTCTCGCTGTCGTGGAAACGCGACTGCAGCTCGGTGACCTGAACCTCTAGCTTCTTCCTCTTGTGTTCCAGGTCCTGTTTGGCCTGGGTCAGTGAGTGCACCTCCACCGTGAACTCTGCCGTCTCCTTCTCCAGGGTTTGCTTCGCCTTCTCCAGGGTAGACTTCACCTGCGGTGGAGCAGACAAAGTGTAATCAGTAAAGGTCAAAGGTCAAGGTCTGTTAACGCCGGATAGAACGACACGCTCTTCAAACTACCACCAGCATTGCTAAATTGAACACAATTCCTTTATTAATACTGTATTTGTAAGTAAGTTATAAGCTGTCACTTTAAAACCAAACATCGATTGGCATTTATGATATTTAGCTCAACCTGTCCTCTCTGGGGGAACAGTTAGTTTCAGACGTCACTACCGGCGGTACACCAGATTATACAGACAGAGGACATTCACAGGCAAATGGACCGGCGTTCATGAAAGAGCAACATGTTGAATCAAGTACAAGAGGTCTCAACAGCGGGCATGGGACGATATGAAAAATTAATGTTACGATTATTCTGGCCAAAATAATTGCGATAGACGATATCGCCATAATTGATTATTAAGCTCTTAAAATGGCACTAAAACATGCTGGAATCGCCATTTTAAAATGTAAGAAAAAAAATCATCATGACCTTCACATGCCACTCGATCTTGTGTTTTTTTTTTTCCACTAGTATATTAACAAATCTGATGAATCATTTCTATGTGGGGGACACAATGGGCAAGCCGAGCCTTCAGCGTTGGTGGTGATTGACTGGAAAGATGCAGGCCAATACATCAATTAGCAAATCAATACAGTTTGACTGTACAAGTGAGCTACACATCTTTTTTCCAAGTCACTTGTGACTTACATTTATGTGAGGATATTCATGATCATTTTAGTCGCAATACATTATAATATCGTATATCGTCCCATCCCTGCTCAAGTGTGTAAAAGGCGTAACAGAGGCCTACTTACACGCTTTGACTGCTCAAGCTGCTCGGTGAGCTCTTCCACAACCTGCGTGTGTTTCTGTCTCATCTCTTGCACCTGGGCCTCATGCGTCTTGTTCTCATCCTCCATGGCTCGCTTCAGCGTGGTCACCTCCTGCTCTCTCTTCGCTCTGCAACAGACGCGCAATAAAATAGGTCACGCAACAAATGTTGCCGTTGTAAAAAAAGTCAGCTATTGCAAGCCAACTGGAAGGTAATACACTTGTCAAATTCAATAAAGATCGCCTTGCATTTCGCTAGTTCACCGTTCTGTGAGTGTTGAGGAAAAAAAAAAAAAAAAAAAAACTAAAAACAAAAACAATACTTCTATGGAGTCCTGGCTCCGTAAATAGCAAGATAAATGAAGTGGTGAACACTTCAACAAAGCTGTAGCATTACGCTGTGCTTGTGTTACACGTTAGCAAGAATGACTGACCATACCTTCAAGAGCCAACTGACATAATACCTTCCGTTACGGTGCTAGTTTTCACAAATTGACATCATGTCCCATTTCTCCCAATAGTGTTTGACACAATGGACTGACCTGAGCTCCTGTTGGGTGGCAGTGCTGTCCAAAGTGTCCTCGAGCTCAGACTTGAGAGCCTCTAGCTCCTCTCCGAGGTCTCTCTTGGTCTTCTCCGCCTTGTTCCTGGCTGCCCGCTCAGAATCCAAGTCCTCCTGCAGGTCAGAGATGTGTCCCTCCAGCTCCCGGATCTTCTTCAGGGCGTTGTTCTTCTGGGCCGTCTCGTCCTCCAGCCTACAAGGTAGGCCCAGTGGTTTAGGACGGTGACACGCAGTCAAGATTACATTTTGTTTGAAAATGTATACTACAGTAATATGCAGCTATCTTACTGATCAGATCTGCTACATCATGTGGATAATTAACCTGACACGCCAGATGGATTGTTAGTCACAAGTCCATCTGGGGTGCCATCCACTGTTTGTATAGGGCAGGAACTTTCAAAGAAAATACTTGGCAGTTGATTGGACGAGCCAACTTGTAGTTTTTGCTGTCATCAAACCTAAACCACGCTTGTATAGCCATCGACGCCACGCTGATTGGCAATTTCTAATAAGGACGGTCTCGGTCTAGGCTACAGGATAATTGGAATGTACAGTATGTCAACCCTAGACACCAGATATAGGATCTTCATTATTATAATGTCTAAATCAGTGATGAGTAGCAACAAAAATCTACATTGAATCAAAAACTTTAAGATTGTAACTTTAACATTAAAATAATGACAATAAAAACACAAAGATGTTACATTCTATGGCCACGGGTAACCTGGTTACAGACCTGGCCAATGCGGTCTGTAGCTCCTCCTCCTTCTTGGCGAGCTGGGCCTTTAAGTCAGCAATCTGGGCCTGCAGGTCCGCTATTTGCTCCTGTAGGTCATTAGACTCCGCCTCCAGCTTACGCTTGACCTTGTCCAGCTCCTGACGACCCTTCTCCTCTTTCTTCAGGCGAACTGGGAGCATCGGCAAACATTAAACGGTCAAAGACACTTCTAGAAGGACCTTCACAAAGTTTCTCCCTGCCTCGAGCGTGATATTGGTAATCAAAATAGGATTCACAAGGTCTTCAGCCATTGGAAAGATGGAAAAACATTTACCCTCCAGTTCAGAAATCATGGACTCGTGCTTATTCTTGAGTTTAGTCAGGTTCTTGGACTTCTCCTCTTCCTCCGCCAGGTTGGTGCTAAAGTCTGAAATCCTTTCCTCCATCAGCTTCCTCTCCTGAAATAATAATAATTTATCCTTACGAAATATACGTAAAACATCACCAACATCTAGATATTACCACCCAGGCCAGTGCCTGGTGCCCCACCCCAGTATCCCCCTACTGGTGAGAAACCAGCGGTGCCGCACTGCGCACCTTGAGCAGCTTGTTGTTCTGGTCCTCCATCACCAAGACGTCATCTTCCAGCTTTTTGATCTTGCCTTCGCAGGTAAGCTTCTCCAGCTGCAGCTTCTGGCGAGCGTCCTCCTCCTCCTCCAGATGCTCCTCCAGGTCCTGTGGGAGTATTCTCCATTTACTACAACTGGCATATTGCTCCAACCCGACCCCCCAGATGTATGGTCTGTTAGACACATCCATCTGGGGTGTCGTCCATTAGAAACCATTATATAAGAGGGCAGAGTGAAAACCTATTTTCCACCGAGAAAAGCCTTTAGTGTGGTAATTTTCCCCTCGAATACACCAATGCTGATGCTATAATGCATCATCTACGTTAGCCTCTGAAGGACCCGCCATTTGTGTTTATGTTTAAGTCACCCTCGTCAACACCTAAACCACGCCTGTAGCTGACGGCACGACACAGATTGGCGCCTGAAACAACGATTTACAAGCTCTCCAGTCTGATTTGAGGCAAAGTCAAACTGGAGCTTAATGTTTGGTTGGAAGTGAATAGAGAAAAACACTATTGGAGAAGACGCCTGACCTGCATCTGCTGTTGCATCTTCTTCTTCTCCACCAGCAGGCCCTGTGCACGGTCTTCCTCTTCCTCCAGCCTGGCTTCCATCTCGTGGAGGATCTCCTCCAGCTCCTGCTTCTTGGCAGCCAGACGCACCCTCATCTCCTCCGCCTCGGCGTAAAGTTCCGTCTCTGCCTGCAGCTGTTCCTGCAGGGTGTTCTTCTCCTCCAGAACCTGGAGACAGACAGACTGCTCACACCAATGGACCGGCGCCTCGTTCCTCAATAAAAAAAAACGTGTGCACCATTTCCACAACACGTCTCGCTCGAGCGATGTTCTGTTTACGACAGGGGTAAAGTTACGATGCTGCTAAATGCTCCTTAGTTCAAACAAGAGAAAAAAAAATCTAACAGGAACACAAAATAGCGTCAATTAGAAGATCTGCGACAAGCAAGGATAGATAAACAAAAGCTACATTATAAACATGCATTTATAGCCGTTGGTGTTCAGGACTGTCCATTACCGACGTGTGTTTCAATGTGATTTCTTTCAACTCCGATTCAAACTTCACAGCAACTTCTTTGGCCTTCTGCAATTCCTCATCCTTCAAACCCATTTCCTCCTCCTGACGGGTCACTTGTAGAAGTGGCTTAACCTAAAGTTGAGAGCAAGGACACAATTATATATTTAAGAATAATAAAATAGCACTTCATTAATCCCAAACTCTGTTTAAATGCACTGTTTTATTGCATTTTTGTGACCCCAGAACCCCAAATCACGTGAAAAATGAGTGTCAAACACTGCATAATACATTTGTATTGTTGCCATCACAATGACGCACATTGAGCGCATCTCTATATGTATGCCTTAAACTGCATATTACAACAGCGTATATATGGGCATTGATAGAAACAATCATCTGACCTTGGTGAACAGCCTCCACCACTGCCAGTTTCTAAGTTTGAGGTAGGCAGCACAGTTCCTCTGGATCACCTTCATAGCCATCAGCTGCTGTTGCCTCTTGGCAAATGCCCTGTAGAAGATGAGATGAATTAGTGTGAAGGCCCATTTATTGATAAATAAAGAGAACTAGCAGGTCATTGGTTGGCACAGGATCCCCTCCATAGGAAATAAGGTGAATTACATAATATCTTTATTCATCCCCCGGGGGGGAATCAAGGTATTACAGCAGCAGCAAAAAGTAAAGGATAGATTTAAAGAGCCAGATAAAAACAAACAATGCAGGATGACTTACAATATATATATATAGTATTTAATAAATACAGTAACTAATAAATAAGTAGTGGGGGGGGGGGGGGGTATGGTTAAAAGGTATATATAAATATATAATTAATTCAAAGGAGGAACATGTTTGGAGGATGTCAAGAGACAGGATATGCATACTTTCTGGCCAGGAAGCCTCTAGCCTGGGACTGGAAGGCGATTATGACCACAGTAATCTTCAGATCCCTCTCCTCCTCCAGCTGGGCCAGTACACCCGTCCTGAAGAAGATCTTACTCTGTCCAATCCTGTACAGGTTGGGATCCAAGTCCAGATGCTTGATCTACACATACAAGGAAATCCCTTAATAGCTGTTGGTTTCTTCTCCCCCCACTAAGGGCATTCTAGCCTAGCAGTGACGACAAGCTTCAGAGACATCATACCATGAGGCAGCAGGCTTGTTTTCCATCCATGAAGCCTTTGGGAATAGCATTGGCAGCCAATATCTCATAACTGAGGTGGAAGGAAGAAAGAAACAGTGACTATTACAGATTGAGTAAAAAAGTATAGTATATACTATACTATAACTATAGAGTATAATGTACGACTGGTATGCATTTTAATACTTTATTCCTAATGCGTGCCACTGATAAGATACAAATCACACTTACCGCTGACGAAACTCCTGGAAGACTATTCGGTTGGGGAAACCTTGTCGACAAATACGGATCCCTTCCAACACACCGTTACATCGCAACTGTTCCAAGACTAAATTGGCGTCCAGCTTACCTGCCTGAAGGAAACAAAATATTCCATTTGTAATACATCTACAGATATATGTACAACTCAAAAGGCAAAGCATTCCTTTAATAACAAGCTACTGAAATATTGTCTTTGGTCGTTCTTGTCTCCATGAATGCATAGAAATAAGAGGACAAGATAGATCCTGCCATAAAGCAATAGATTAACATAACAGTCAATACTCGGAACATAGTACTTCCTATAAGATAGTTCATTACATAATAAATCCCGTTCAATCAAGTTTGTTTAATTTTTACTTATACCTCAGAAAATATCCCCCCCACAATCTCTCATTGCAAAAGCATTAATATAGGCTTTAACATCAACCTGCTAACTACAGAAGTTAGTGACTGCACTATTCATTACCCTCTTTTCGTGGTTGGGGATTATGCATCTGACAAAGTTGGGCTGTGTGTTGTGCAGAGTCGTCATTAGCTTAGCCAGAGACTCCTTATAAAGCTGCCCCACGGTCCGGAACATTCCCTTCTTAGTCTTGGAAGCACTTGGCATTGAGCTGTCGGACATCTTGGCTATAGTCTCAAGGCCCACCACTCTGTCCGCTGTTGTGACATTAGACAGGTTTATGGCATTCCTGGACAGGCCATCATTGCGGCATTACCGGTGAATGACAAGACTAGTTATCTCACCATCTTTCCAGAGGTCCTGCACAAACGGACTGGAGGAGGTGTTGAGCAGAGTTGTGACATTGTCATTGAGAGGGTCCATGTTCTTTGTCAACCAGGCTGTGGCATTGTAGTCCACCTGAAAACACAGGCCATCATGTTTATTCATTCCTGTCCTTTAATAGTAATATTTAACATTTGCATTGTGAGATTCATGTTTTGTCAAGCGCACCCCCGCGCCCCCCCATGTGAATTGCATTCCATTACTGAAGTTATAACATAACAGTGTTAAGAAACAAGTTTTATATTAACCTTTCCAGCATAGTGAAGCACAGAAAACTCGGTCTTGTCTTTTAGCTGTTTAGGCTTGGCAAATTTCATGTGGTTGCCCTGTGTGTTCATAAGCTTCTCCACGAAGGAGACATCTGTGGCTTTGGGGAACCAGCACTCCTCATCCAGCAGAGCAAGGATACCTGGAGGGTTGTTCTGCCAGAATGTTGACGGATAATTAAGACCCCCAGTGCCGATCCAAGAAATTTAACTGGATTACATTATACACTGTACAAGGAACAGCATGGGAATATGTGGCCTTGTGTAGCACTTATACAAGTTTATAATAAGATGAGGTGACTTGTGAGCTATGGGTTCACATTACATGTCCGTAAAAGGTCACTTATGATTAATTCAAATAATGAAGAATAATGATAAATAAATGTAGTAACAAAGTTGTCCCAGGACCTCTTAAAAGCATTCCACGCATTGCTTTAAAGGGTGACGTGAAAGGAACCAAGTAGCACTGCATCATCTCACCGGTCTCTCGATGAGCTCGATGCAGGGCTGCAGGTCCAGGCCGAAGTCGATGAAGTTCCACTCGATGCCCTCCCTCTGGTACTCCTCCTGCTCCAGGATGAACATTGTGTGGTTGAACAGCTGCTGAAGCTTCTCGTTGGTGTAGTTGATGCACAGCTGCTCAAACGAGTTGTCCTGCCAAAGCAAGAGTGAAGAGGACGTGGTTAAAACTACGGTCTAGCACTTTACAGTAGCTCAGTGCGATGACACAGCATACAGACACAGTCTACAGGAAAACCACAAAGTATGTATAGTTTTAAGAATGCAATTGTTTGATATAATAAAGAAATAGAGAAGATTTACCTCAAAGATCTCAAAACCAGCGATGTCTAAAATCCCCAAAAATGAAGCTCCCTGGCGTTTGGTCTTGTCCAGGGCCTTGTTGACTCGAGCCAGAATCCAGCGGAAGAGGCGCTCAAACATGGCTTTAGCCAAGGCCTCCGTAGCAAAGTCAGCCTACAGCATGGTGAAGTTGGATAAAACGGTTAGCATGTGTTTTAAATAGGGATGGATACTGAGATCGGAAATCGGTCCGATACTGACTGTGACAATTGGACTGTTGTAACCGATACATGGGGCTAATCCAATTAATTCACATGTGTAGGTCTACTGTCAAGCACCAGCCATGTCCAACCTACCCAGGCCACACTATCAGCAGCAGGTTTCTAAAATGCATCCAAGTCCTAAACTGGAGATTGGCTGTCATTTACTTTAACACTGAAATCAGATCGGTACTCTGTATCGGCTGATACATAAAGTGCCGGTATTTGTATCGGGACTGAAAACTGGATCGTGCCATCCCTAGTTTTAAAGCTTAACAAGGTGGTTTGAAAGAATGAACATGCATAGCACATCAGATTTTAAGAATCAGATGCAAGAAGACCTTCCCTACATGTCCTCTCACGCAGGGAACCTCTTAATCACAAGCCTACTGGCAATTATAGGTATGCAAGTATGTATGGTGTGCACTTCTACAATAGTCTTGTGGCAAACGCTTCAAAGCTGCCTACTACAACGTTATCTTGTTCATACAGCATACACTTTAATGTTCTCATCTTACTTTACCATTAAACAGTCTCATAACCGATTGTGTGCATTATAGTTTGTTTATGTCATTTATGTATTGCTTAATGTTAACATGATGTCCTCACTGCATATACTTGTTTGAGTGTTTTCATGCTGATGCAAATGTGAAGCACACTGAATTGCTTTTAAATGTATAAATTGTGCCATGTAAATAAATGTGCTTGCAGCCATTACACATGTGTGATGTGGGATTAAGTACCTGCTCTTTAGTCTGGGCCTTCTGGACCACCTCCCTGCCCACTTTGATGCGCGGGGTGAGGATGGCTCGGGTGAAGTCCGTCACATTGATGCCCTGCAGATGGCACACTTTCTGGGCCGCTGGAAAGGGAACGGGCATTGGTAAACTGAATGATCCATCTCAAAAAAGTACCGTACACTCCCCTCAAATGCACGAGTGCCCGCCTTTACATTTTGAAACATTGTCAAGCATGTAGGGTATATAGAAGATGGTGTGGGATTAAAAGCTCGGGACAGCGCCTTTGTTTTGCTAAGGTAGTAATGCTAACATGCACTACAAACATCGGGTTTCTTTCATGCCATGATCCATTAATTAACAGGTCTAACCAGTGTTGTCCGGCATGGTGGCTTGTTCCTGGTTCCTCTCCTTCTTGAACTCTATGTTTCCCAGCTGCATGACACTGGAGCACACTTTGAGGATGCCTGAGAAACACGGGACAGAGTTACGTATTCTCTCCGACCAGTGTCCGGTCACGGCACACGCATCTCTGACGAGGATGGTTAAATGCTGGTCGTTGAATGAAGCTTTTCATGCCTTAACCACACTAGACTTATATGGAATGGAATACAACTGTGGAAAACAAGTCAGAGAAGCACCGCCTGCTTCACTCCTTATTACTTGCATAGTAGTATTATTACTTCTAGTGGTAGCAGCAGCAGCAGCAGCAGCATCATCATCATCATCTATTGCGCTACTCTTCCACGCCACCCTGAAGCAGCTCGGCTAACAAGATTGAAAAGTGGTACTGTACCTATCCTCTCATCCTCGGAAAGGCCCATGATCGTCATGGCTTCCATGGTTTCCTCATACATCTCGTCGTCCTGCTGTCCTGCGATCTGCACGTGACCTGCGCTCAGGAAGCGGTAGTTGCTGAAGGGCTCCAGCAGGAGTTCCTCTGGAAACAACACACACAGTAGTAGTCAGCGTCGGGCTCCAAGCTGAAGGATGGCGCTTTGTACTCAGAACACAAAGGCCATTTGAAAACCATGTTAACGTATTTCTCTCCTCTATAGCTCTTCCAGGCTTATCCAACTCTCCCCCCCTGCTGTGGGCTTGTCAAATGCTGGTAACATCTGAACAAAAACACACTTAATCACACACTGGACCTTCATCTTACCGCGTAACTTGTCCTTGGCACCAGAAATCATGTAGTAGAAGATGTGGAAGGCCCGCTCAGTTTTGGCCTGTCTGATACAGCGAGACTTCTCCAGCAGGTCTTATGGCACACATCTGGTTAAGGACAGTATGGGGCATGTTCCTCCAGAACACAATAGCCACGTTATGTCTCCACTCTGCTTCATATCTACAGAATACCTGCCATGATTTATGACATGGCAGGTCCAATAAGCAGTTGTCTTCTGGAAACCATACACCATTACTACTATAATGTACACTACGAACAGCACTACCTACCCCACGTGAACAAAAATGATTCTGTAGCTACGAATCAATTTACATCTCTCTCTTGTGATACCTATATAGTTTATAATCAAATACAAAAAGGGACCTTATTTTTTGTCTAAAACATTACTTAATTCACCTTTAGAGGATGTGAGTCTCTTATTTTTGTATACCAAAGTAAATGTTTAGCCATTAGAACGTGGATTTATTCATTCACACAGCATCATAACATGTTGTCAGGATACAAGTCTCAATGTTTGCTCCAACAATGTAGCCAGTGACATCAAAATTGATACGGATAAATTTACCCTGTGGACATATAAATGGGAGGTTAAATAAGAATTCAACATAATTTGCAAAATAAACAGTCAACAGTTCCAGAATTATTTTCAGAACAAAAGATTCCAAAACCTGTATACAGAGCTACATGTCTTTGATAATGTCATTCACCGTAGTGAATAATACTCACAAATCGGGAGGAATTGTCATTTTTAATAGTCTTGGCATTACCAAAAGCTTCTAGAATTGGGTTGGCCTGCAGGAGTTGCTTCTCTAGCTCCCCCTAGTGACAAAAAGGGGATAGATAAATGTCACAATTAATTGTGTAATAAGTAGGGTCTATTAAAACTGGGGTGGGGTAAAATGTAGAAAGGTGGGGTATTCTAAAAACCTATTGCAGTACACTGCAGCATTTCAGGCTAGCATTTAGCCCCATGTCAATATAATAGCCATGAGTCGAATGATAACAGAATTACTATCAATTTAACTCAGATCAGGGCTGGATTGTTACAATCATTTTAGTATAAGAAGAAGTACAAAGTGAATGTCAACAATAAATAACTGCTGTAACATGTAAACCGTACTTCATAGCTACTCTGCCTCTTAAAGTATATAGCCTTTCAGATGTCAGGTTTTGTATATCCAGCATGACTTAACATGTTTTGGGGCTGTGGGTATACAGAGAGATGGGCCTAATAATCAGTATGTGAACCAGACATTGCTTCACTTTGCTTCAAGCTAATCCACCTAATCAAAGGGACTAAGATCAGCCAACCATCATGGTCCGGCACAACAGACCTCTCTCTCTCTCTCTCTCTAATGTTATAGTGTGTGCTTCTAGAAGGAAAGTTAAACTATATTGTTGCTCATTTCACTGCATCTGGGAATAAAATATAGATCAATCTAGAAAAACTAAATGGGGAAAAAAACCAACAGACAAACTACCTAATTTTAGAAGTCACCACAGATCTGTTGGCATTTCAAAAGTGAATAGATACATAGAAGGAAATAGAAGGATCTTGTTCATTTTAGTCACTGAAGGGGGATAAAAAGTAATCCGGAATGGCAAGCAAACAGTTAAAAGGAAAGATCATTCTAAATTAGAAGCTTTACATTGTTTAAACAGAGATAAGAGCAGGTAGAAAGACAAAAACAGAAGTATAAACAGAAGGGGGGGAGAGGGGGAATAAGAGAAATCAGTAAGATTAGAAGAAGAGCCAAGAGTTTTAAATCTTATCCAGTTCATCTGAGGTCAAATTCATTTTACAGCTGCAACACTTCTCCCGAAGAACTAAAACAGAGTTGAACAGGGAAATGTTAAACACTGCTCTGACCAGTAAGTGAATCACTTCTAAAAGCTCCTCGAAACCGGCCAGCCATCAACTATGACCAGGCTTTAGGGACAAAGTCATGATCCCTGCTGATGTGCTGCTCAGAGTTTCACATCGTCAACCTTTGAGTCAGTGACTGGGCAGGCACACCAAGCATGTGCAAAATTGGGTGGTGAAAAGTTCAGAAAAGGTCTCAAACTCCACACTGTGCACACCGCAAGGTCCACCGAACCCTACATAGCAGGACGAACACACCGCATTGGGTGGTGGAGATGACGTTGAAGTATTGACAGACAGGAAGATTGGCATGCTCACACTGTGCTCGTTGATCTGTGATGGACGCTTTCACTGCCAGCAAGGTGTCAGTTTCGCCGCAATGGCAGTGAAAGCGTGATCTAGGACCATGGTACGTATCTTGTCAGCTCAACCAGAATTGGGATATATGAGTCAATAAACCTTGTTTGTTAAAGATTAAGGATTTGGTTTATGTTTGATCACTATTCCAACAGCATCACTCTAGCAAAGAAAGATAGCTTACAATAAATATATTTACTACTGTTGAAGCCCTGGGATTTGCTTTGAGCTCAAGATCTTGAAGATCAGCATGTTCATAACTCAGTGACAATGTCTCACATGCATTTGCTAACCTACTGAAGGAAACACACAAACACCACACACACACACACACACACACACACACACACACCAAGCATTCCCCTTTACTCACGTAGGCAAACTGTGATCCTGATTGTTGCTATTTGGAGGAAATGGCGATACAGGATTAAACAAGGCAGAGGGAACCCCCCCCCCCTCCTACCAGAGTTAGACAACTACTGCCAAGATCCCAACTTTGCACAGTTAAGGGTGCTTCACTTGTACACTTACAGCGCTGGTGTCCTTCTTGCCTTTGTGTGATGAGGCAACGACAGCTAGGTACTGGATGACCTTCTTGGTGTTCTCCGTCTTTCCTGCACCAGATTCACCGCTACAGAGGCAGAGAAACACCAAATTTAACCAAGAGACTTTAAATAAAATAAAAACCTGTTCTAAAGAAGACAGGTTAACCTGACAGAATCATTCATTGTAACTATGTATACACAACATTATGCTAATTATCGCCCTGAGAACACCAGGATTCATGGAACCTGCCTGTTCATTCCTTTAGTTTCTACAGGATACACAGCAGACAATGCATTTGAGGAAACTGGTGACCTGTGTATGGCTTTATGTTACGGTCGTTTTACTGCATTACATCAAGTAGTTACAGCATCAGAGCAACTAAACACATATTTAGTTCTTACATAATTTCATTCTAAAATTATGTTGATGTCATCATATAATAATATTTGAACTCATTGACTACCAGTCACACTCAAACAAATGCTTGTTGAAAAATATGTACAATAGTAAAATGTACATATGTCATTCGTACTGCATGTAAAAAGGGGTTTCAAAAACCAAAAGGTAACTACACACACAGATCATTCATTCTGTCCTGCGCTAGCAACACTGCTACCATATATGGGTTCAAAGACTTACTGAGTCAGCTCAGGCTTACACTACAATCTGCCATTTTTTTTACAGTACATAACTGCTAAAGCTTGCCTATTAAGAAATAGATATTTTGTATGAAAACATTTTAAATAAAAAGAATGACAATAAAAAGTTTTATAAAAGAAAAATAGGACAAAGTCAACAGAATACATGCTACCGGCTGTACTATGATCATCAAGACTGAGCTAAACAGTTTAACAAGTTAATCTGCCAGTACAAATGTGTACTTTCAAGCCAAATTATACATCAAATGGATGAGGAATTGTAGACTGAACTTTAGTTAAAGCAAAAGCAGAACATCACTGTGTCCATTCTCCTCTGATGCAGTTGGATAACAATGTTGCATGCCAATTTATAAATATCTCTCATCATACAGTTTTTGTAATTTGTGAGAATTAATTGTAGTTTTTTTTCAGTCCCTGAAAAACAAGTGGTTACTTTGTAACTCTTACCTATAGGGATAAGTAATGAACTACATCAAGCCCAAATTAGATATCGGAAGGGTGTTTTTTTTGTATGAAATAGCTACAATATCTTCTTTTTGAATGCCAATTTCATTTCATAAAACATTTGATAATTTAAACACCACCTCATTCATTCACCATTAAGATTTGTTTGAAACATCTAAAACAAACAAAACTGGACCCAAATAATTGGAAGATCTAATCTGTAGTCTCCAATCAGAAACAGGGCACACTTCCTGTCCTAGGGTCTGTTAGGAGAGTGAGGGCTAACCCTGCAGCCCTCACGGGAACGTTCCCACTGCAGATGAGCATTCAGTCACTTTGGCTCCAATAAAAATGCAGCACAACCTCCTGTTGTTCAAGTTGAAAACAAAGATGGTACAAATTCATCAACACATACAGCTGCCTACTGTTAGGAGTGGTTACATTGCCCCTTGTAGATAGGTGGATGGAACCTCTCATGTGACAGCAGGATTATAGCCAATTTGTTTAATGTGAGTTTACATGATTATGCAACTGCCCCTCCCCCCCCCAACCAAAACCCAAGTACATGGGAAGATAAGACCTGCATTTTCACTTACGTGCAGAGAATAGACTGGTCCTCACGGTCTGAAGAATAAAACAAAAATAATTAAGTTTATAATATTTCAAGATGTAGCATTAAAACACACGTATAAACAAACAGTATGGTGGATGCAGGAATTATGCATCGTAATGCCTTTAAACATGGCAACCTTGATTCAATTCCCATAACCTGGAGGTGTGCCAGCTTCAGTCTTCGGAAAAACATGTAAACAGCTGGACCCACAAGCGTCCAAGTTCCAAGGGCTTTCCCATGCCGTTGTTTGAGTCTTTGGATTTCCCCCATGAAATTAAAGCTCAAAGTAACGAGTCATAGCCTGATCTGATACCACTTTTCCAGAAATAGATGTCTATACTCCCTAGAGATTGTGCTGGGCCCATGTAAGGCCATTTTGTACTGTAACTTTAGACTTTCAATACGCAAAACACAGTTCAAAGAGCTCGTTATACTTTTATTAAAACAATTATCCAATGATTTCTTTCACCCTCCCCAACAACCACACAATCACATATTTGTGTGATGTTTACTTATGAGCGTTAGCTTTTTCTCCCCTTGCCAGAGTTCCTCTTATCGCACTGGCGCGACCTCATGTACTCATTGGATAAGAACGATACAGCCGGCCCTGTAACTGTAAGCTAGCATGAACGCTAGCTCTTGGACAAGGCCGGACTTGGCAGGGGCCGTCACAATTCCAATGATTTCCACTGCCTACATAAACACACAAAATGTTGTCTGCCCCCACGTTTCACTTCCTAATTAAGGCAGAGAGCAGAAGCGAGTGAGTGAGGGAGAGAGCATGAGGAAAGACAGGGAACGAGAGAAAGATGAAACAGCTACAGGAGGGGACAGAGGCAGCTAGTGCAGCAAAAGCACAGATCCTGACATCAATGTCACTAGAACTGCATATTGAACTTAATGGGACATGAAGAGCGTCATCAGCTGCAGGCACATATACAGTCAAGGAGGGATGGGCTATCACATTTCCTCAGATTATCCCACGGATATCCATCTACAGCCCACTCCTTAGAGCCACATGCTCTTAAATGGCAACAGCAGGACTGTGTATTGACACCTAATTGTACTAGTAGCCAATGGTAAATGTGGTCACCGCACCTCAATTACCCATGATGACCTGTGATTCAAAAATAAAAAATTGGGTTTTCTTCTGTGAGAATGAGCTGACATAGGTAATATTCAACTTTATGTCAAAAACTAAAATCATAGTGGATCTCTGAATATGGGAGAAATATACCTAGAAACAAGCACAAAATGGTTGGGTTTAACTATCAGACCACAAAGGTGCCTAATTATTCTGTCATAAAAAATCTGCTCTCAAACATAATTACTTACAGTATAGAGTATTATAGACCTAAAAGGGTATACCTCAAAGAAAAAGATTGATTACTCGAAGAAACTCTGAAGTTGTTTTTTTAAGTGTAAGACAAACATCTATAAAGCCCACAATACATCTGCTCTCTTCCTGTTTGCCCATGACACATAATCTACATACAATATATGCCCGTATATAAATAAAGCCCTTCTCAGTTTGCAAACATAGTTGACTCAGTGCTTCGCCAATCGCCATGCGGTTCATCACAATACTGTACACACCAAGCGTTGTTTAGCTAAACTACCATAGTCATCATGTCAATATCAATTTAATTTAGTGTAGATTCTTGTGAATAGCACGCAATAGTAAACTTCGTGAGGTTTTGTCACTTAGATATGTTTTAAGATTATGAAATGTGTGTACTGTAGTGTAATTTATTATTTATTCCAATTATAATGACATTACAGCAATTGGTGAAAAAGAACCAGTGGACATACCACCATTTTCTCAATAGCAGAACTAGCCATACTGGTAATTTGTTAGATGTGAAGTTGAGGTTTGAAAGTGACAAAGCAAACTGCATTTCTGCTTGTGCGGTTTAGTGGTGCTGGACAGAACTAGTCATTGTGCACCATACACCATTATTACTACTGTCCACCAGGCGCAAAGAGGCATATCAAGATGCACATCCTTTCATATTTTTAAAAAGAAGAAACTAACTGATCGTCATAAGTGACGAATACAGTTACAGCATGATGTACCGCAAAATCTTGGAAGTTACTGTAGCAAAAACCACCGCCCCTCAACTGTAAACAAAACAAAGCATTTATATACAAAACACAGCATTTAGACAAAAACACTGGAGGTAGATTCCAAGAGAGGCGCTGCAACAGGAAATGTCTCGTCCTGTTATCATAATACTCAAATCAACATACACAGAAACCCTCATGTTGACATGAGGCATAACCACGCAAACAACTTTTATTAAATCAGTTAGCCAGAAGCTATATGCTTAATGCCACAGGGCCAGATGGGACTATATGCGTGACAGATACCTGTCTGTGGACATTCTGTTTCAAAATCGGGCCTGACTTGATTAGTTGGTTTTGCTGTCTTTCCTGACTGGCAGTCAATTACAATAATGGATGGACCCCCCTCTTCACCCACACCTTTAGATGATAGTATATCAAGTCAAGCCCCTTGAGACTACTGTAAGCATGGCCTCACAATACACAGTGTGAGGCCATTTCACTACCATCTTATGGAAGAAATGTTAGCTAGCTATACAATATCTTCAAAACCAAAAAAAAGGGACACTTTACAGCTACAGTACCACAATTCACCCATAAACTAACAACCACTTTGAGTTGTCAAGGAGCACTTCAACACAACACAAAGCACTGGAAATAGACTCAGGGGAGCTGCTTGCATGAACACAGTCTAAGCTTTAACTACAGATCTGCATCTTAGGGGCAGGTAGTAGTCGCCATTGAATGTGCATGAGGCCATAGCTTTGTGCCAGGGATGTTTTCTGTTAAAATGTCAAATAACCCTACACGCTACAGTAGGTGTTGAACCTAGATGTTGAGCCTCACTGCTCCTCATTTGAGTGTAGAACACATAAAGGGTTTGCTCTAAAGAGTTTGCAACAATACATTTGCTGAATACAATAAATAAAAGGACAATGAGATTGTTTACCTTGCATCATGTTTCTATAGGCATTATCAGTAATAGAGTAGATGTGAGGAGGAACTTCATGTCTTTTCTTCCCTTTGTACATGTCGATGATCTTCTCCGAATAGATTGGCAACATTTTATATGGATTCACCACCACACAGAACAGGCCAGAATATGTCTGAGAAGGACAGTAAAATTCACATACCAGGTGAATACATGGTCATCGTAGATGTTAAACTATACATGTACAAGAATCGTGACCAGTGACCAAAATGATGACATATCCTATGGATTATTATCTTGATATTATAGGACATGTTTATCACCACTGCATTTTAATATCACCTCAGTCGTTTTTATTTTAGCCGAGGCGGGGAAAAAAAAAATTATAAATAAGGGGGGGGGGGGTTTTCAAA
>JAODTR010000001.1:3078654-3095308 GCA_025399935.1 Amblyopsis rosae | reverse complement strand
CCGGACAGACTCTGGATTACAATAAGTATGGTTTGAATAATTTACAGAGTTCATAAACAGCTTGTGTTCTAAGGGTAATATTTAAGTCACGATGCCCGTGGACTTGTTTGAGATGGTGTTAATAAAACGGCATCCAACTAACAATACAAAGTACGTTTACTCGTCGAACATGACAAGCTATGTCTCCGTCTGCTTAAAAATCCACTCACATAGATGAGCCCGGAAAAGTAGCGCTCTCGGATATTGTGCAGCACGGACGCTTCGTTCAGGCAGGTGAGCTCGGCCATGTCCTCCACCTTGCTGAACTTGGGCGGGTTCATCTTCTGGATGTCGTCCTTGTTGACGGTCACCTTCTTGCCATTGTCGGCCAGCTCCAGCAGCACCTCGTCGCCGTGCTCCTCTTTGACGCTGGCCGCCTCGAAGCCATGCTTCTCTGAGGGGATCCACACCAGCTTCTTGGCCGACCAGTCGGCCTGCGCCATCGGGCTGTTGATGAAGTCCTTGTCGACATAGAGGAACTTCTCGTCATCGCTCGGGGCCTTGGACATCTTCGGTTAGAATGATGGGCCAACTGTTAGGGAGATTAATGGAGAGGGTGATGAGAGTTAATAAATAAAGCATAGGAATGATTGAAGGAAGGAAATTGAGCCATTTAAGAAGAAGCGCTAGCTAGTTTCCTGTAAGGCACAGTAACTGAAAGTTGATTTTTTTTCCCCCCCATCCAGGAATTACAGACCATTTTCACAGAAACCCCTTTCTGTGAAATGCTTTTCCATATGCAGCAAGGGATACATGTAGCCCATTACAGTCTCTGGTTTAAAAAGAATGAATGAGGCCCGTACATTTCATTTAGTCAAGATCAGTTCACCGGTGCACAACTTCATCTGAAATACCACAGCTAACCAGCAATAATTCATTCTCAATCAAAATGTATTTGCTTAACTAACATCTTCTTTCCATCCCCCCCCCACCTCAGTTACAAGGCTTCAGTCCCGTGCTGGGATGACCATATAAGGACCCCTTCTCTTGAGCTGGACTCTTTTGTGGACCTAAACAGCAAGACAAGTGAACTCCCAAACAAAGCCCATATAGGGAATAGTATGTCTCTTGCTAGCCTTGCCGTTTACTCCAAAATGATAAGGAATAGACTAGAGTCTGATGGGGCCAGAGCTTCAATGGTCACTTTATATTGGCCCTACCACAGCTTCTAGATCACAGCAACAGTGCAACTACCTGATATGAAGTAGCAAAGCTACAGTAGTACTGTAGCCCCAATAGTGTGCTGCAATGTCTGAACAGAAAAGGATATTCTTGACAACCTAGTACTGTACTATTAAAAAGCAGCAGCAACATGATTGCGTCACGGACAAAACAGTTGAATACTGATCTACAAATTAGGGAAGAAGAATTGCATGAAAACACGGGCTAACATGACCATATCAGAAGTACAATGCCCTTGTTTTGAAAGAGGCTTTATATTATAAATAAATACCAAAGTGAAAAACACATTATGAATACTATTATTAAACCAAAGCGCAAAACTACACCTGAAACGTCAAACTATGTAACATGCATATATGCATAGAATGCACAGCAACACCTGAAACATGCAACAGGCTTTCAAAGTACAGGACAGCCATTTCCCTTGGATGAGAATAGATAATGCTTGTTGAATTTCGGACCACGGGCTTCATCTCTCGCCATGTGGTTACGCCGGTACACATTCAATGAGTGGAAACTATGCATGTGCAATAAAAAGATTTTTTAAAAGCCACCGTTCCTCCTGGGAAACTTCGTCAGAGGACCCCACGGGACAAGCCAAACCAAAAGCTAGCCTGGAACTGAGAGCACACACTACTATGTCAAGCATTAGAGCGATAGGGGGTGTGGCCCGTGTGGGGGTGTATTTGGTGGGTGGGTGGGTGGGGGGGGGGGGGTAGGTGTGTTGCAAAACTGAATTAAAGTTAACTTGTCAAGTTGAGAATGCCTTTTTCCTAAAGAGGACCCAGCTGATGCTTTGATGGTCAGCTATTTGCTGATGATAAAGTAATTGGAGCTTTCCTGACTTGACCCCCCCCCCGACACCACACACACACACACACGCGCTTCCCTTTCCGCACTCTTAACTTTCTGCACCATGTTCTCACGAGGGTCTAACTTCGAATTGACTCTCTGTCAACACAACCTTGTCTGTAGACAGTGGTGCTAAGGAATGGAAGGGTTGACTATGTGATACAGATGGTTAGAGTCAGGCAGGTACTGGCAGGTCTCAGAAACACCCACTGAAATACTGAACATTACAGACAGCCGTTGGCCATGAAATTTGTATCTCCAGCATCATGGAAATGCACATAAAATGCCTTTAAAACAATAGGCTCTTTAAAAGCCATCAACAGTTATTTTGATGCACTATGGAACTCTTTTCAACTTTCACCTCTATGGTTTGTTATCTAAGATATATTTACACTTTAATCTAGAATGGCGATATATGTACAGTATGACAATTTTTGATTTTAAGACCCATCACTTCAGAATATAGCATAAGTAGACATTTAAGCTTAATTGATTGTTATGTTGCGTTATTGGATTTACATTCTGATGCAGTCCATCAATTACTTTATTTTTGGCTGTAATTGAAATGAATTTAATATAAACAATGCACACTCCTTGCCATGGAGACATTTAGTACCTTTGCACCAAGTGATGATTTTAGAGACTGCAATAAATCAAATGACATCTAATCCTGCAGGTTCTAGAGGATTAAAACATTTATGTTATGTTATTTTGATCTGAAGATGCTATAAGCTTCAGACAAATGGAATATCCCTGTCAAAGCAAACTGTCTGCCACTGCAGGGTAAAATAATATTGAACATAAAGCAAGGGTAAAGTATGTGCATTTATTTTACAGATTTATTCACGTGTGTGATATAATCAAACAATACCCTAGGCCTAGGCCATATCAGGCAATACATCACTAACGCTAATGGCCTTTGTAAAAACTGACCAAATAGATTCAGTTCCCATGGTGTCTGTCTTTCTGCAGAACTAGCTCATGCCACAATGTTCAGCAAGACTGACAGCCTTATGCAACCATATTAGGAAAACAGGAAACGTAAAGCCATTGCATTTCTCTGATAGTAAGACATAACTTCCCCTTACTTCCTTTGATAAATGGGAGAAAACAAACAACAGTAACAAGTCGCCTATATCCTAATGCTACACTATAGCAAATGCAAACTACATGCAAGGAAGTTAGAGAATTTAAATAACGCTTGCTTGGTAAATGATTGGTCAAAAATGCGTGTGAAGTGGCTACCTGTGCCGCCTGCATCACGGTACTGTTGCACAGCTGACATGATGGACATTTGTTTTGTTTTATATTATATTAAAAGTTATTATCAAACTTTAGGATGCGCGCCAACAAGTGCACTTCAACTGCGCCGCGTTTAAAATGACATACTTATTCCACATCATAAGGTAACAGTAACACAGGGTACTATAACTATATATAAATACTTACGCTTTATAAGTGCTGATCGGGGAAGATTTGGAAGCTGCGATTTGAAGCGGCCGGCGTTGACGACGAGGTACTCCAAAAACGAGCAGTCCAAATTAAACCGGCAGAAACTGAGCCTTAATATTTAAACTTTGCTAGTGAGGGTGGAGCTGAATGCACCGCGGCCCTCCTCCTCTTTCATCTACACCTTCAAACATCCACTGATTGTGGAATAAATTACACGAGGAAATCCCGTGGTAGGTCGTTGTATAACAAATGAAGGTCACAATTTATGAATTAGGCAACTTTATTATATGGACAGAATTTGCAAGTTTATTTTATAAATATTTGTGGTCTAATTTGCCAATGTCATATGGATATAACTATAGATATATAAATGTACAGCCTAGACCTACAGTAGGCCTATAGCGTGAATCGTATACAAGGAAGAAACATTTTAACTGACAATTATATTTTAATTTAGATAGCCCAAAGATGTTAATCTGTGGAATGAGGTGATGTGTGGCAAATAGCCTAAGAGCAGACAATAATAAGTGCGCACTGACTCATAACAACAATTTAATAAGGCAAATACTGTTACAATCTTCAAGACAAAATATAACAATAAGTATGCTATGCCGATTGTGCGTGCGTATTTTTGGTGTGGTGTAAAGTAAGCCTATTGAATTCAACAAGGAGGCCACATGTCGCCCTAATCATATTGCAACATCGGGATTCGCACCGAGGGATGCAACTCCTCCACCCTGTTGCAACACCTGTAGCGCTGCATGCGTCAATATATTCAGCGCACACGAGCTCACGCTTTTTCTAAATTGAAAAATAATTGTCAGTAAAAAAAATATCTTCCTTGTATACAATTCACACCATAGGCCTACTGTAGGTCTAGGCTGTACATTTATATTATCCATAGTTCATTGGCTAAATTAGACCACAAATGTTTCTAAAATATAGTCTATAGTTCCACTCCTTATAGACAAGAGGAATGTCACCAAGAGAGGACTTCCGCATCATAGTTCCAGAGAGATTCCCATTAGGCACAGCATTCAAAAGGATGCCTATATGGGCATGTGCTTGTCATTTATCACACACACACACACACACACACACACACACACACACGCACACACACACATTACATTCCACTATGACTGAGCCCCCATCCTCCCCTCCTGCCCCATCCATTCTGCTCCAGACCCCGATCCTAATGTAACTTTCTATATAAGGGCAGTGTTCTATTTAGACCAATGCATCGAGCCCATGGTTAATGTCTCTGGGCTGCTCTGTGCCAGAGAGGCACAGCTCTGCACCTGTGCGCACGTGTGTGTGTGTGTGTGTGTGTGTGTGTGCGTGCTAAGGGCCACAGAGCATCACAGAGGACCCCTGTACTTGCTCTGCTCATCATCAAGGATGATGGGTTTCTGTTAAGTCAGGGGAGCAAAACAGAGAAGTCCCCGGTGAAGCGAAGGAGACCAAACCAGAGGAGGAGGAGGAGATGGAGAAGGAGGAGCCAGGCTGAGAGGGAGGGGAGGAATAAAGAGAATGGAACACTGACCAGAGAGGTTGCAGTGTGCCATATAAGGACAGTGGGGTCTGTATGGAATCTCGGCAGCTTTCTTTGAGACTTTGAAAGTGGAGCAGAGGCGAGGGCCCCAAACCCCAGTGACTAAATATGGTCCAGCAGCAATGGGACCGTTCCAACCAACAATGTTGCTTCTATGGACGTGTGCCTGGCATTTACCTATATCTAACACACAGCCATCTGTGCTGTAAAGCACTATAGTAGTGCATTTCTCCCTGCTGTTAGTTGTGGAAGATTAACTATTTACACTGTTAGGATAAATTATGACGCTTTAAATATGTTTTTAGTACATATGTTATATTAATATAAGTTAACATGTCTGACTATGTTGTTGGTTCAAGGTTTTTTATTTATTTTAATTTTTTCCTGAAGAACTAAAATATGTCTATTCCCTGCTTCAGGGGGAAATTCCATATCTCAAAATGAATACGTGCTGATCTATGCAGAGAAGAAGGAGGACAGATAAGTGAAAACAAGCAGGTTTGAACAGGCCTATGGAGAGACACTGCCTGTGCTGGTAGAAATATTTAGCCCTCCTGAGTTCGGGCCAAAACAGACTCCCTCCCCGCGGCACATAAACGCTAGTCCATTTCCACAGGGCAATTAATAAAACTAGTAAAAGTACATTGTGACAAGAGGGGGTGATATCCTAGTGGGAGCTAACCTGAAAACTCATAATTCATTGTTTACTCTGTGAATACCTTTGCAGATCTTATATATAGGCCTACGGTATATCAAATATGGATGATGTCTGCCCTGTTAGGCATGTAAATCATCTTTAAATAAACTATTAGATGTGCATTTTGCAAAAGCAAGAAAATACACCAAATTGAGAAACATTTAAAGCTGCTCTACTTAGTATGCTATATCCCTTGTTTGACCAATAGATGGCAGCACCTGTATGTAAACAATCACACCAACCCCTCTCTGTCCTTCTGATGGACATAAGACTGTCACCAGTAATATCACATCTAAATAGCTCATCTGGTAGTTGCGCTTGTAATACAGAGCTTTCAGGTTCGAAACCCCAGTGTTCAAATGTTTCTGTTTTTTAGATGTTATATATATTTTTGGGTTTAGTGGACAGCTATATCGATTGTTATGCTCAATCAACTTGCAGATTTCCTTTTAGTAATAAATAACTTTAGGACTTGATATACATGTATTCTACAGTCCATAGGCTACACATGTCTGCATCATTTTACATTCAACAAAATGTAAACATGAAATGCATCTATGAATAACTCAAAGCCACACTGATGTTATGTAGGTTATGTTTTTGTCATGTCAGGCAGAGGGGTTTGTAAGCTCTCATTGCCAGTGTTGTCCAGTTTCTGAAAAATAAAATGCATATAGCCCACTGCAGACTCGTGAAGTCTAGATCGCCCCACCCAGGTCTAGTGTTGCTCATGTACATGCCTAAGTGAAATGATCTAGGTATCATTCAACATGTCAATTGCCTATTTTCTGTCGCTAAAGTAAACAATTCATGCAATTTAATTTGAGACATGCAAAATTATGACGCTTGCAAACTTAGTACGCGATATGTCTTCTGCTGGATATGGGTGGAACTTTTACCAATGGCAAATCCTCATACTTTTCAAAGCTGAAAAACTAATCACACAAACCAAATGATGGCCCGGTGACCGTGTGAATTGACAGTAAAAGTTGCAAGGTTCAACAGAAGTGAGAGCCTCTATGCTACGGTAACCTACACATCCAGTCCAACAAAGAACATTAATATAATTTGATCTCACTACAGATTGAAATAGTAATATTTCCAATAGGCTACTGCAATACAATCCTGTATTTGCAATTTATTATTGGCTTCAAAAACACAATAACATACTAGGCTACACATGGCATGAAGAAGTAGGCTAACAGTGATAAGATGAGTCCTTTTTCATCTTTTGGAGCCCGCCATTATTCAGATCTGCTGCTGTGCTAAAAACTGCAGACTTAGTGCTCATTGGCTCCGATACACTTCTGTTAAAGTAGGCAGGACTTCCAAATTCGGTCCGTACTCAACAGCAAAAACAACTATGGAAATGGATATATATCAACAATAGTGAGAGGTGGTCATGAAAGGTGTCGAGGTCTATGGATTAAATTTAAATAACCCTTTTAATATAAAATATTTGTTTAAACATTGTATAATGTGGAAATCTTAGGTAGAGCAGCTTTAAAACAAATTTTTTATATAAGTGGCACTTTACTTTTGGCAGATTACTTTTACTGACATGGGCCATATACATTCTGATATTTCTATTAGCTATTATATTATTAGGCTATTTGGCCTACTCATTATCATAACCGTATATGGCCAACTATACAGTGAGAAGATATGTTTATAGATAGACCTTGATGGAATGCATTTGCATTCTAATTTGAGTCAAGGGCAAACAACCCTCTCTTTTAAACACAATACATTTACATGATAGAGAAGCACTACCTATTTTAGGCTAACTGCCAACTAACCAATCAACAGCCATTGTTCAATTTCCTTCACTTATATAGCTGGTTCAATGAGAGCGTTAGAGGTCAGTGCCAAAAGCAGTGTACCAATGAACTATAGCGCTCCAAAGTAGAAGTCGTGAGGAGATCCCTCTAAGCAGAGATATTAAACAGGAAGTCCCTCAAATAATTTGATCAAACTTTTTCTTTCCAAAGGTTCATATAAGTCTATTTAAGAAAATACACAGGGCTTAGCATTGTATACATACATCATTACAAAATGCTTCCATACATGTTATTATGGGCGCTTGAAGCTTTATGTTTTATCACTAGGAGCAAGATGCAAATGTAAACATTCCTTTTATGGTGAGAGAGAAAGTAATATGCAGATGTTTGTGTGACCTGCACTGGGATGCTATTACGACTTCACAGCTATTATTCCAGAGCTGCCTCACAGAACATAAGAAGCAATAGCCGAGAATGATAGGGAGATAACTTACATGGACTCTCTGCTCCATAAATTACAAGATGAGAAACATGAATTAGTACAGTACACATAAAAAGATTACATTTCTGACAGCTAACCAAATGTGTTAGTATTAATGCAGTTTCTGAACATCCCTTAATTAAGTATGCAATTGTGGAATTGGATATGTTAAATTAAGGCTTAAACTTATTCCAGGCTTTGATGTTGTGGTTATAATATACTGTAGATTTTGAAGATGGGACAGAATACATTGACTGACACTTACACAGTTCTATGGGCTGATATTAACCTTTTCTTTGGTAATGCTGCCATCATGTGGTACCAAATAAATCTGCAACATCACACCCAAAAAAAGCATTGATCACTAGTAAAAAATATTTATTTCAAAATTAAAAGCTAAGTTCTAGTGCAATATACCACAAGAAAATAAATGTGCATTAAGGTAGCAAGGGAACAGTTAAAGAATGTAAGAATCATCTCTGTAATCTTCATTTTGTCCAATACGGGTAAAGAACAGAGAACATTATGGTAACATCTCAAATAACATAACTGTACAAACAAAATAGAACTATTTTGGTTAAAAATAATATATAAAATTTGTAAGTCATGCCATAAAAATAAGGCATTCATCTGGGACCATTTCAACTTCATAGACATCCCACTTAGCTAAATTCTGAATGCTTTATGGTTATGGTTAATAAAAAAAAAAGGCATTAACATATGATCCATGAGAGGACTATACATCAGGACCAGCTCTGGTATTGCCAACATTAGGACCAGCTGCCTTATTTGGTGCCCTCAAGAACACCTTCCCTCCGTGGTCACTATTGCCATTTATGAAATGGGACAACAAGCCATAGAGAAGAGGCCTGTAATGACAAGACATGGGAACACTGTATTACTGAGTTATGGCAAAGCAGTTCATAGTTTTTAATGAGCCTGTTTTTTAACATCGGTCAGTCAACATTAAAAGATTAGTAATTATTTAAGCCCCTAATTATTTAAACCTAACGTCTGACTGTTAGGTTTTGCATTTTTTGCAATGTTGAAACTAAATATAATTGGTTAGGAAACCATGACTAATGTAAAATGGCATTACAATGCGTTAAAGCTCTGGTTTCGCATCTCTTATTGTAAAAAACTAATAAAAGGTTGTGCTTTTCCCCTACGGCACAAAACAAAGAACATTACGTAGGGTTACCTTACCTTCCATATCTGCAAGTATGTGGCATTATGGAAACAATTAATACAAAATCCAGACAAACTGATATTGTGATGCATCCAGTAACATTGTATGTTTCTATTGCTTAATTAACTTACACAGGTTTAGAAGTTGCGTCCTCCAACACTTTTAGCTCATTCGCCAGAAACTGTCTGTCCAGGGGAACTTCTGGTTGGCCTGATTCTATACAAACATAGCAGTTTAAACATGTACAAGCACAGTAGGCCTACTGTATAAGGGCCTGACATGAGTCATGACATATGATATGATGAAGTCAATTTGCAATATGCAAATTTAAGACAAACACTTTATCATTACTTTTTTTTAAAGGGGACCAATTTCGGCAATTGTATTCAAACCGCCAGTCAACTATAGTGATTATATACTATGGCAGGTATACAAACATGAGAAACACCGAATAATCCCCATGTAGATGAAAAGCAGGAAAAGGACATTCACAAAGCATACTAACCTGCTGTCAGTACGGATGCAGTGTGTTTGTACTTGTTAAACTCCAGGTATTCCCGGATGAGCTCGTTGATGAGAAGATTCTCGTGAGACAGCGACGGCCGAGGCTCGCTTTGGTCCTCCAAGGCGCTGAACACCTCTGCCCTGATGCGAGCCTTGAGCTGGCTCAACACACCGCGGGACTCTAGCGTTTCTCTAACAGCTGAATTAAACCCATGTTATAATTATAATTATTATAAGTCACTGGACAAGGTGAGTACCGTACAGAGCAATACATTCGTTTGGCTTTGTTTGATTGCGTTACAGAAACGTTCAAACGCTACTAACTGTATTATAGCTTGGACAATGCACATTCTATTTAGGCCTACTGTCCACTCTTGTGGATATTCTGTCTTGAAAGGCGAATTATTCTTTTTCAGTATGGGATAACCAAGAATATTGTCTTACCGCATTTCAGCTCTGTGATGGTCGCCATTGCAACAAATGTAAACAAACAACTCAAGAGTTCAACAGATGAAGGGAAAAAAATTGTCTGCCATCTAGTGGTAATGTTTAGCAAAAACAACTCACTAGGAAATACTACATTTGCTGCCTAATAATGTAGTGCCTGGGTAATTATCTTCTTAGGCTATTTGGCTATGTTTCACTTGGCCCACAACCTAAAGTATCACTCTTTATTAATCATATTATAGTTTTAGTATACAATCTATTTTGATGAATGCAAGTCCAGTATTTTAAAAGTTTTTATTAAATCCAGCATGGTTTATGTTACAGACAATACAGTACATTTTTTGGTCAATCAAATATAAACAAGCTTGATATAAAAAAAAGTATAAATATAATACAATCCTCAGGATTTTAATGATTCTTAATACATTTTGTCATATGACATAAATAATGCATAGATTCTCTTTGAATATATTGTCTAAACCAGTAAGACAAAAACATTGTCACTTCTCCTTGAAAAGTACATAGGGATCTGAAAATTAAAAAATAACTGTCAGCATTTAGACTTACTATGTACAGCTGTTGTACCAGCACCAAATGATCAATATGACTTATTTGAATCTGCAAATGACAATTGCAATTTTGCAGAGGTTTATTGCCAAGACTGACGTTATAGATATTTGGTTCCCCTCTTCTGTCTGTTGTACCTTGTGATGTGTGCGTGCGCATGTGGGTGTGGGTGTGGGTGTTTCCATACTTTTGTGTGCATGTAAGAAATTATTTATGTTTAAGAAAGAGTCATACATACAAATGTCGCCATTGTTTTAAAATAACAATTTTCTTCTTTCATGGTGGTTTTCACTACCGCTGCCGGATTGCATCCAACCAACCGTTTTATGTGTGTACTTTGACAGAAATAAACAAAGGCCACAACATAGTTGGATGCTTGCAGGCATTTTGGCACGCCTCTATGTTTTCTTCCCTGACTTATAAAAACTCCAAATTGTTTTATACTCAGAAGAAGACCTTACTTCCACTGTATTTTTCAGGGTCACCCTTTTCAAGGTTAGTGTCAGAGGATACGTTTCTTGTGCCGGTTTCTGTGAACGAAAGATGTGTGTCGATTTATTCATAGAACAATATGTGTAATAATTGTTTGTAGTAGGTCTGATATGTCCATATTATACAGACTCTCCTTGTCAGGATACATGGAAAACTACAGGCATTACTACAACCAAGCTCGTGCTCCCGCTCCAGACTGGCTCACACATAGCTCTTCAGTACTGTATGTCTTCCCCAGCTGCAATGTTCTCCACCCCTCCCGGTACAGATCATGCACAGTCGAGTTTCATGACGGACAGTACCTTCTATTCGACTGTACCTATTATTGTATTGACAATGAATATACTGTATGTTGTCTTCTGTTCAGAAAACAACTGAAAATCCACAAGATATGTTTCATTCCAGCCCTTGGCTTATTTGCTGAACAATCTGACTCAAATACCGACAAGATTTATAACTTGCTAAATATCAACAACTCACTACTGTAGCTTGAATTACCTTATCTGAGGTTAGCAATTGTCTTTGTGACACATGACAGTACGTCTCAATATGTTTTAAACCTGAAAACGGGGCTACATCATCAGCTTCCCTTTACATCCACCATTGACCTGTGAATCAATGTCCGCACAGAGCAATGTGTTAAGCTGCCAATATGCTTGAATTTGATGCAGACACTCATAGAAGGTACCATATCTTTACACCAGGATTTCAATGGTGCAGCACATTTGGAACACTTAGACCAGTCCAGCTTCCCGGCACATTCGATAGAACTGCCCTTTCTGTGCAATGAGGTTGGCTGGAGAATCTGCCTCAGAGATTAATCCTTTGTCCATTACAATCACCCTGCAAACATAGCATTTAAATCCATCATGTCATATAACATTTTATCCAAGCTCTCCTCCTCAAACAAGCTAAATATCTATGTGAAATTACATTTTGAGGCTTTGGGTTTTCAAGGTCATCAACACATACTGTACTATAGAAATGTATTTCCTGAACGCTCTTTTGTTTTGTTTAACAGCCAGACATGTCAAGCATATGTTTCGACTAAATTAGTGAAAAGAATGAAACTCACCTGGTGTAGTCCATGATGGTGTTAAGGCGATGGGCGATAGTTAAGACAGTACAGTCCTCGAACTGTGTACGGATCGTGGACTGGATAAGGGTGTCTGTCTCTAAATCCACGGCAGCTGTAGCCTCATCCAGCACCAAGATCTTGGTTTTCCTCAGCAATGCTCTGGCCAGACACACAAGCTGCCGTTGCCCCAGACTACAGAGGTGCCAATGGAAGAAAAACACGAAGAGAATACGTCTTTTATTGAATATGTGTACATTGCAGTTTTGGTTGGACATACGAATATAGTTCAGCACACTGCTCGCAGAAAAACCACTGCATGATGACTACATGTGACATTCATGTGTTTTTTTAGACTGTTCAAATAGCTGCTTTCTATAAAGATTATATTAGTTTGTGTATAGTATACATATATTTAACCATACCTGAGGTTTTCACCTCCTTCTGAACATTCATAGTTGAGTTTGTCAGGCAAATTGGAGACAAAGGTTTTGAGGTGAGCAAGCTCCAATGAACTCCACACCTCTTCATCAGAATAGGTATCAAAAGGGTCAAGGTTCATTCTGAGGGAGCCTGAGAACAGCACTGGATCCTGGGAGGACAACAGCAACAGCATATGCTTTCACATCAAGCTTGAATTCACAGTAACAGTCCTGCCACATTTCCTACAGAAGTAAATGACGCTTCAATTGGACGGGAGGAAATGCGAAAGAAAGAAACATTAGGAAAGGCCAGGAGGAATCTCCTTTCAAATGTACATATAGTATACATATTGAACATTATGTAGCTCACCACAAAGCTGGCTTTTTGATATTCGCAGCCATCTTATTAACATGAAATACCTGAGGGATGATCGTGATGCGTGATCGTAGATCATGCAGTCCAATGTCGGCGATATCTACTCCGTCTATAAAGATCTTTCCCTTGGCTGCTTCCAAGATCCTGAAGATCCCGAGGGCTAGAGAAGACTTCCCTGCACCCGTCCTGCCTACTATTCCAACCTGGGACAGATAATTCGAGGCAATAATAAGGTGATGCTTCTAAATAGTTTGCGGTAGCCCATTGTTATCAGAAAAGATGACTCACCTTTTCTTTCGGGTGGATGTTCAAGGTTATGCCCTTCAGTGCCAGTTCCAAGCCCGTGCGGTATTGGAGTCCATAGTCATGGAACTCTATGGTGCCTGTCTGGGGCCATGCTTGAGGTAACAAACTTCCTTCAACACTCCACGCAGCCTGAGCGTAAATATAACCGAGTCAGGGAAGAACAAGTAACACATTTTATTTATACAGCGCATTTATGAATCATTTAGCAAGTGAAACTCAAGAAAGGTCTGTCTGTGACAAGGACATAAAAAATCGACAACTGGGATATTACATAAATGTTACATTTCTTAATTAGGCAGAACCTAGCTTTTATTATTTTTACAGCTTGTTTTGTTAAGCGTGGGTTTAGTGTGTGTAGTCACACTGACCTCTTTTGCAGTGTCAGAGTACTCCTTCACCCTCTCCACAGAAACAATGTTGTTTTCTACGTCGGTCCATGATCTCACAATCCAGCTCAATATTGCTGTTACCTGAACATGTCCAAGAAAATAGGGTTAGCATAGAGCGCACGCCCTTGTGGATTGAACAAACATACATTAATGTGTAACATAAATTGCCAAAGCTACAATACAAACTAGAAATTGATTCTGAAATATAAAGTATGCTGTAATAGGACACACACACGCAATATATTATAGTATATTTGCGAGTGTTTGTGTTTTATAGGACAACAAGCTCTTTACCTGCAGGGAATGTGACACAGCCAAACCAACTATGCCTGGGCTCAGAGTGTTCTTCCCCATAACAGAGAGGATGGCAGCAGCAAGGACCACACCGTTGCCAACAAACTCCAGATTGACCGCCAGCCACCTGTGGACATGTTATTGATTTAGATTTAGAATGATTTAGAATTCTGTGATTTAGGCACGCACATAAAACAAACAACAGGTTCATGACGATGCATTTAAATTAAAGAGGACCTGCATCCTAAATTGTGTTTTTTGAGCTGTGAACTAACAATGTGTCTGAACTATGACGAGACACAACACTGGTGTTAATATTGACAAAAATGTTACAGGGGTTCTATGGGTTGAAAATGGCTGTATTTGGTAAGCTGCAGTACTGTACTGTACATTCACCTGTTGCAGACTGGTATAACAGCATAGCCGACAGTCGAATCATCTTTAACCTTTATTTTGGCCTGATTGAATTATCCTACAACTATTTCGGCCTGGTATAACTACAGTTTAGTGCTATGGTAGGACAATCTGACAAGGTAGGACAGATTGACAGAACACCGGCCATGCATGCATGTTAGTGTGTGCGTGCGTGTGTCCCACATACTGTCCTTTGTAAGAAAATAAATCTCACCTAGTGGCCACAAATCGGGGGAAGTAGGAGGTCTGATTGAAGTCTACTCTCTTATTGGCCTGTTGAATGAACCTGGGCTGTTCTCCAAAGGCCCGGATCACACTGGCGCCCTGTACCGTCTCATTGAAGTGGGTGTAAATGGGCGAGCGGCTCACAGCTTCCAGCCTCCGCAGCTGACAGGATGTGGCAACGTAGAAGCTCTGTAGCCCACAGCGGAAAAGTAAAGAAATGGCTTTGAATGTACTGGGAGAAACCAGAAACCAGAGATAGAGAGAGAGAGAGAGAGAGAGAGAGAGAGCAGTCTGGGATTTCCCAGAAGTATTACAGTAAATGTGTGCAATATCTATGTCAGCAGGTGGGGAGGAAAATCCAATTCAAAAATGAGTTCCAATTCAACAGTTGGTTTTGGAGCCCCTTTTAGTTCCAATAACACAGTAAATGAAACCAGGCATATGGAATCATCACATTTACTCAAAGCCAAATCGCTCCTAAGGAACCATATGAGTGTAAAACTATTTAAAAAATGAGGTACCTGAACAAAAGCGTAGAGGAAGGCGAGAGGCAGGATAACCACCCCAGCGAAAGGTGTCGCCAACAGCACAATTATGCAAACTTCCATGAGTTTGAAGACGTATCCTAGCATCATCTTCAGGCCATCTGGGATCATGCAGTCAATGGCGTCGATCTCCTTGGCAAAGCGGTTGAGCAAATTGCCACTGGGAGTGCAATCAAAGAAGGACATTGGGGAGCGAAGCACGTTGTTTAACAGCTCTATATGCAGATGGCGAGAGGCTATGATGCCGCAGATGGAGATGGCAACGGTTGTTCCAAAGATGGCTACACCTTAACGTGAGGAAAGGAGAGAGGTTAAACAAACACAAACAATGGTCAACGTTAACATATGATAAAATAAGTATATTTATTGCTGCAGGCCAGTGTTCAAAGAACGCCATCTGTGACATGTAGCTATACAGTAGACACATAAAGTTGAAATCACAATTTTTTTTAAATATCCACATTTCACTCAAACACAGACACATACAGTATGTACCCAATCAGAGCCATGTAATGGAAGAGTTGCACCATCTTCGTTCACTCCAATGGACAGTTTTTTATGAAGTTAGCCTAAATAAAAAAATGTTAACGTAAATCGGTGCATTTATTGACTACTAATTACCAAAAAAGTTTATATATCTGTGCATATATATATATTCAAACTGCCCACCAAGCACTTCCTGAAACTATTTGCTATAGGTTTAGCCTGACCATTTTGAAATTCCGTTGGCGTAACTCTGTCATTTCCATAGCTCTGTACCCAATGTACTTTTCTGTTTGCTATGATGCCTACTAACCTTGTGCAAAGCCCAGCGCACCAAAGACAGCCAGCTTCAGGTCAGTATCTACTTGAGTGCCGTTAATAACAGGGTCATCAGCCCATAAACTGAGCCAGTAATTATAGGACAGGGAAGCGCCTTGCTGAAAGGCATACAGGAAGACGATGGGAAGGATCATGGCCAGACCAATGGTCTTGAAGTACTCCATGTACATCTCCAGCCTCACCTGTTGCATGTGAGATACCGAAACATAAATCATAAATGTTATTCTATATATGAAAACACTATACAGCGTATGTATTTATGTTCGCCTGGTCATATGGCTGTGGCCTAGCAACCAAACATTAAACAGTGGTGAAACTGTTTCACATGTAGGCTATTCACATGGGTCTGTCTATTTATTTGTATTTATTGTGCTGAATTAGACTATTTAGTATATATTTGTATTATGAAGAGGTCCCAGGCGATGCCAAGAAACATAAATTGACACAGATTTAGACCACATAGGTCAATGTTTTCCTCTCCGGGAACCATCACCTTATCGTGGTGGAGAGGTTTGGGTGCCCCCATGAACCTGAGGGCTGTGTTGTCT
>JAODTR010000001.1:3065899-3078554 GCA_025399935.1 Amblyopsis rosae | reverse complement strand
ACAATTAATTATTTCCCCCCCCCCCCCCCCCCCCTTCCCAGTAACTTGATGAATTTCCAAGTTAAAGGGACTTCCCTACCACGGGCTCTGCAGTGCTGGGACAGGAGTCTGCAGGAGGCCGCCCGTAACAACAGGACCCCTACCAAGGGCTGTCCCTTCCACCTCGTAGACAACTGCCAGTGGCCCCAGTGCAACCCCACCTGCCCCGCCCTGGTGGACCAGGCCACCCAGCAGGAGTTAACCCTTGTCCAGATGCTGGTAGCCATGGGCCTAGACTTCCAGCGGCTGGGGCTAGATCCACAGGGAGATGAAGGATCCCTGGCCACCGTGGACAGCAACGGGGGATAAGGCTGAAAGAGGCTGAACAGATGGCGGTAAAGACGTGTTGTTGAAATGAAACGTTAACGTAACCATAGAAGGTTTTTTACAGATATCGGGTTACTTCATGTGCCGCAGCATTTCATTTTGCTCCATGTCTCTGTAACCATGGAAACCTGGATGGTACAGTAGGTGTACGTGTTTCTACTGGTTTGTCTCCTGATGACGACCTCTACTGTACATTTAAGGGAAGGGTTGTTTTCATTGTGTACCAGTTAAGTACCGTACCAATGGGTTTTTGTACACGAATGTCAAACATGCTATAACACATGCTAATCACTTTACATGGAAATTTAACGCACAGTAGCTTAAAGCACAATAATGAACATTTTGCCCAGAGGCATTGTTAAATTTTTAGTGGCACAATCATCTTGCCTTACCTGGAAACAATAATGACATGACATATGTAAATATGGACCTCTGTATTTGCTTCAAATACATGTTTCTACATTTTTAAAAACATGGACTTATGTAATGTGTTTTCCAATAAGACATACAGTATATGTTTTGTCAGAATATGTTAAGCACACAACACTTATCACAGTAAAGCCCCTGCTCAAACTCATGAATTCACTCTACTCAATAACAATAATCTGGTCTAATACAAATCTAGTTTGCACACACCATTTACAATGTTGCTGATTGTGATTTGTTTAGTTGTGACCTGTTTTCTGAATGGTATATTATTTCGAAATATCTAGTTTTTGTGCATGTTATGTTTTGTGCATTTAAGAACTGATAGGAGTTATTGATATATTTCATTATTAGCTATTTGCCTGTAATTACACTGTATATTTATTTTATCTGTAGGCACAATTTACCTCCTTGATATTAAATATTTTTATTTTAAACGCTGCAGTTATCACTGCACAGCTGTCTGTATATTCTTTTGGGGATGGATATATATAAATCATTGTATGTTGGAATATAAAGTAGTTATCCTACATGACATGTTTTATTTTATTATAGTTCATACAGTGGTTACGAATACAATACAGTAGGTACTGTATTGTATTCTCGGACAGATGCAAAATTCCACTATATTACCTAATAAATGTGAAAACAACATATACAAGTTTGGTTTTCTCTAACAATGTGACACATTCCTTTTGTCTATACTCTTAATACAGTTTTTATCGCATAAGATACATTTATTTTTAATATACATTATAACAGGTTACATGTACAGATGGTCACAATAACCTTGAACAGATGTGTCAAATACAGGGTTTATTGCCATGGCACATTTGAGACCACTGTCCCTGGTTAGATATTTCATGTTTAAAAACAGTAATTAAAAATAATCTTTGATAATAATATATAGTCGCAAGCGGCGATCATCGGGCTCCAAGTAGAACCGCAGAAGTCGCATCAACTGTTCTGTCGAAGCAGTTCAGTGTCCTCAACAAGAGAAATAAGAGGTGCAATTATACCAATGTTAAACGCAGTGGAATGGACCACACAATGCAAACTTTGTAGAGTAAAATGTTTTTCAGATACAATAATATCTATGACTGCCATGGATTTAAAGATAATGAAGTTTGACATTTAGTGGACAGAAATTCTGTTTAACTCCCATATCCTGTTAAGCCAGACCTACCCAGCTCACATTAAGTACAAAACAATTAGAGCTCAACAATACATTTTTACCGAAAGTGTGTCAGATTGTTAATTTCTCAATGTGCCATAAAATCCAGAAGCAAGTGTTATTAAAGCAACTAATATCACGTTTCTTACTTTTCCATGGTCACTGTTGTCTAGCTACAAGTATTCCTGATCAAAATGATTAACATAACATTGGTGGATCATTGTTTCAGCCAGAACGTTTTTTTTTGTTAATGAAAGGTCTTCTACTGCCATCTTCTGGGCCATTTGTGCTATTACATCAAATCACAAAAATTAGACAAAACGTAAATCTGAGCCCCCCTTGTGGCCAATCTCTTTCATTTAAGGTTTTAATTTAATTTAATTTAATCAAATATATTTAATTGGCAGAAAACATTTTCTTACGCAAATGAGCTGTAATGGTCCCATACGATTTTGGATCATTCAGTAAATATAGGGAACTAAACTGTTTTTAATAACGCAAACGGTTCTCCATAAGCCAAAACGTAAATGTGGTATTATAGTGCCCCCTAGAGTACTATTTCATTTTTGGGAGCTCTTTACCGGGATTGGGACATATTTACCAAGTTTGGTGCCTGTAGTGTGTATAGTTTGTGCTGCCCATGCAGTTTTATGGAAGAAATGGAAACAATAATCCTTACAATTCCATGGGCTCCAGCAGCTTCGTTGCTTGGACCCCTAATAATAGCTACACAATTACATGTTTACCTGGTTACAGCTTTTTTGCATGTTGTAGGCTACAACACGTGTTACACGTTAACATATATCTACAACAGCCGAAAATGGAGCGCGTCACCCACAAAGCATTTGTATTTGAGTTGCTGGCGCTTATATAGTGTGACATCTAGTGGCAGATTATGTCATACTGTATTATCACTTACTTATTACATACTATCAGTAATATCATGCTATTTATTATCCATAACTACCGTGAAATACATTTTAAAAGCGTCAAAACTTTATTAATTGGATTAATAGTAATTTTGCAGTGATTAGCCTATATTTTGAATAATAATTATTGTAGAATGAATGTATATTTGTATTGAACTTTCAGCAAATGGATATATAGATTAAATTCTCACGTTTATTAGAATATATTTGCATAGCAGGCGTTGAAGATTTTTTGCTCTCGTTAGTTATTTTGTTTTAAAAGTCTTTTAAAATATTTCCCATATTGCATTGCAGGAATTTTCTGCTTCCTCTTTCCGCCATATTGCAGAACCGGTAAGAGCTCTTCAAGAATAATTTTATTGTATCTTTTCAGTATCTTAAGCATCAAAATGTTAAATGGTGCTATAGTGGAGTTGTGACGAAGAGCAACATTATAGTAATAACATGGCATGTTTATCATGAGAAGTAATACCTGGATTTTGGTTATATTTAGGGTGTAAAACTCATGTCCATGTCCCTCTGCCTGGCCTTAAAAATAGTCGACGCGTTCGGCTAAATATTAGCTTACAAGAAATACATTTTTTCCATTAAACTTTAACCAAATTTTACGAAGCTTTCTTATATGTTAATTCGAGACACGTGTTTTATCTTACTTGAATGGTGTTCATTGCCCTACTTTAGAATTTGTCGCCATTTTCTGTTACTGAATGTACAGTACAACTAACGTTAGCAAATAATGGCTATTGTGAATGCTAACCTGACTTTTAGGACCATGCTTGAGTGGAGGGTTTGTTATAATTTTAATTATCAAAGTTCTAAAACGCTCTCTAAAGGCATGTTAATACGTTTATTATACCCGTTTGAAAGTAAGGACGCTGACTTTGAATGGCTTGTCCTTTCATCGGTGGTGTTAGTGATGCTCGTTACGTTAGCGTTACTTATTGGGTGGCGAGAAACCGCTTTGTGTGTTTGACACAGTTTATGGCATTTTATTGATAGTTGAAAACTTGTCAACCTCTTTAAAGTTTCTTTTGCCTTTCTCATCTGTTCAACAGGCATCATGGTGCGCATGAACGTTCTCGCAGATGCGCTAAAAAGCATCAACAATGCAGAGAAGCGTGGTAAACGCCAGGTCCTCATCAGGCCGTGTTCAAAGGTTATTGTGCGCTTCCTGACTGTCATGATGAAGCACGGTGAGTTATGGTGAGAGGCAACTGTAGATGTTTGGTTGGTACGTTAGCATTGAGGGGGGGCAGGATGGGCAGGATGGGCCTACCTGTAAGCATCCTTGAGCAAGATGCCTAACCCCTGCTCCCAGCTCCTGGTGGTTGGTCACACCTTGCATGGCAGCAATCACCATCGGTCTGTGAATGGGTGACTGTGAGGCAATGTACAGTAAAGCGCTATATAAATGCAGTCCATTTACTTAAGCAAGTGGCTAAAGTACACCTGTCTACTGAACATTACTGGTCTGAGTTCAGGAAGCAGCGTAGTTTCCACAAATGGAGGAAAGCATAATGCCGTGTTGGGAACATGCATATTTCTGGTTAATTTAGGTCTGTCAATGTTAAGAGTTGGTTGTGAACTTGCTCTAAACCCTACAGGTTACATTGGTGAGTTTGAGATCATCGACGACCACAGAGCCGGGAAAATTGTTGTCAATCTCACAGGACGGCTGAACAAGGTATGTGACAAAGATCTCTTATAAATTCTGGTGACTTTTTCCAACATCTTGCTATCTTGTCCCTTGTGTTGACATGTATATTTATTTTGAGTGACAGAGTTTAGCTGTGATGCTTGCATCATCATAATAATAATTCTATGTGTGTGTGTATATAAATAAAAAAGAATATGCTATTGAATAATTAAATATGAATATGCTATTGTACATAACTGGTTTTATTTAAAGAAAAAGTATAATGTCGCATTTCCTTATGTTTGCCTTTCAGTGCGGTGTGATTAGCCCACGTTTTGACCTCCAGCTCAAAGACCTGGAGAAATGGCAGAATAACCTGCTGCCCTCAAGACAGTTTGGGTAAGAATCTATTTCAGAGTGCTTAGATGTCCTAATGGGCAGGTAGTGTGTCCATGATTTCTTTAGAGGATGTAGTATAGGAATGTCACATTACACTAAATAGCCGTGAAGTTCATGCTGCTGCATTTGTTAATTCACACTAGATATTACACGCAACATGGACCGAGCCACAAACATTTCTGTCAGAGCCCGACTCGAACCCCACGCTTATGGCTGGCTTTAAGACCAAACCCAATTACAGCCCGATACATTTTTTTTTTAATAGGCTTATCTGTTAAAGATTTGCCTCCTATTTACGTCACGTTTGATTGAACAGATTTTTTTTTAATCAATGAAACCGACAGGGAAATTCCGCCTGAATTTCGGTTTTGATTACTTTTCGTTTAATCGTGCAGCCCTACTAGATAGTGCTGCTGACTAGGGATGTCACGATACCAGAAATGTAGTAGTCTACTAATACCAGTGAAATTCCACGGTTCTCTACTCATTTCGATAGCACAGGAAAAAGATATATATCTATATCTTATACACAGTACTGTATACACAGTTGTGTATATAAATGGATACATAAAAATGACTATGTAGCCTAGCTTGCATGTTGTTAAAAGCTATCTCAGTATCAAGCTCATAATGTATGCTGAAACGTGGCCGCCAAATATTAAGTAATTTGTCAGCTCTTCTGAAGCTGTGGTTTTTCTATATGCCATGATATAGGCTACTGTAATGTCTGTACAGAGCATGGTCTAATGTTCAGTGATCATTTAAATAAATGACAAGCATGTTGCTTTACTGCTCTGTGACTCGGTGCCTGCACGAGAGTGCTCCTCGCTTATACATTTACCTAGATCCCGGTCGGTGCTCTGAAGGAATCACCAAGCGCGACGAGTAGCATGTTTGTGCTTTTCTCTAACAATATATCAGCAAGTGGGAAAGCTACAGGCTGCAACTGGCAACAGATCTGAATGAGCTATGACTCAAGTTGCTTAAACACGCTGCAGATTGTTTGTATTCTTTTTTAAATTCATCCTGAACTTAATGTGCCTTGTGAATGTGAGAAATCTGATATTTCAAGATCTAATTCACACCAATTTAATCTGTTAAAAATTTAGCTAAATTCTTATGTATTGCTAAATGCTTAGAATTGGCCACTTTTTAAATTGTCTGACAGCATTGCAATATTCTTCACTGTTCTTCTATGTATGTATATCATTTTGATTTTGTAGGGCCACTGTCTTGGTCAGGTCTCTTATGTGTGTGTATATATGTGTGTGTCGAAAGCACACTTTGCATATGACATGTTCTTGATTAACATAATTTGCCCTAAATCCAAAATACTTCCAAACAGACGATGATCCCTTTCGAGGGACAAGCTCTACGTCTTCTGCTGCTGTCAATTTTTGTTTTTGTTTTGCCCGTCTGCTGTCTTTCTATTAGGGATGTCACGATACCAGAAATCTAGTAGGCGATACCAATACCATTGAGTGGGCTCCGAGTTAGTACCACCGGTACCTCCGTGACTTGGTGCCCGCACAAGAGTGCTGCTAGGGCGGGTAAACATTCACCGAGATCCCAGTCAGTGCTCCGGAGGTATTGGGAAGCACGAGGCAAAAAACGAGGCATAAAACGCATTGTAGTAAATTACAGCATACACACGTGAATGTTTGCAATGCAAATATGCAACGTATCCTACATATTTTATTCGCTTCAAGGCTGATTTTGTTTTGCTTTCGCTAGGCGATTTGTTTATCAACGAACCCATGTCACATGACAATTGCGGAACTGTTTTTACTCAACCAGTAAGATGGAAACTATGGCTGGAAAGTTTGAAGGCACCGTTGGCATAGTTTACAGTACTGTGTTTTGTGAATGTAGTAGTCCCTGATAAAACGCCTGGAATGCAAAGTAGCCTTGCTGTTTTTCTTTTCGACGAGTGGAGGCAGAGCTGCAGCTACACTTCCATGGTACCAAACGCGTCCAGGTTGGATATCCGGTACCTATGGTACTGTACAAAAACGAGTACCGTTATGTTTTCAGAATTTTGGCATTAACTTGGTACCGAAGTATCGGTTCTCGTGACATCCATACTTTCTATTACTTTTCTACTCGGACTGCTGCCTCGCAACATCCAGGAAGGTTTTGTACATCCACATGCTGTAGTTGGAGGGTGCGCGTGGAGCCACATCAGCTGCTGTTGGCGGGTGACTAGGGAGCAATTGATTTGATACATAGCAGAGTTTTTTATGAGCAAGCACGTATTTTAAATATCAATATCGCAGTCAATCACGTTCATTTAATTGTTGAAGCCAAAATCGTAATCTATATTTGATTAATTGTGCAGCCTTACTACTACCCCTTGTGAATGTCTATGAATGTCACCCACGTAACATGTTAGTCTGTAGCTTATGTGGTATATGTATGTGTGTGTGTGTATCTAAAGTAATGTATGTCCTTGCCTCTGCAGATACATTGTACTTACCACCTCAGCTGGCATCATGGACCACGAAGAAGCCAGAAGGAAACACACAGGAGGCAAAATCCTCGGATTCTTTTTCTAAGATGTAAAGAACTGCAAATAAAAAACAACACATGACATTGTTTAGTCCGATTAATTAAGTTACAAAGGTTTAAAATTGCTTTGTAGAACACTTTAGTATAGTATGCGGCTCCAGGGAGGGAATGCAGGTGCTGTAGCTACCTATAGGATCACCATGGCACCCTGAAGAAACTGCTGTGGTATATTATTACAACATATTTTTGTTAATGGGTGAATTATAGCCTATTTATATTTGATAAATTGAAAAATATCTTGAAACAAATTATGCTTGGACTAAACATTAAGCCAGCCAAGTGATGTAATTGCCCACTGAGCATAGCACATTTACCTTTTTGACCTTACTTCTGCAGTAATGTATATGACAAATAAGAGATTTTGGTGTAGAATATTGTGTAGCTGTGTAACATTAGCCGGATCGGTTTTTACTCCCTATGTGGACGAAATCAAAACCTGCAAATAAGATGTTGAACTTGTCACTTAACAGGCGACTTGTTTTGTTGAAGATGCTCTAATTTAGTGCAATTTACCCCTCTGTTGCCTATTAGAAATGTATTGCATTTCGTGGTTGAGGCACAATTTTTGCCTTTACAAAAAAAAAAACTCCTGCAGTATAGGCTGAGGTCACACAGACAAATTTAACGGGACAGGCGATGGACCGCCACCTTGCGATGGGAAATTTATAATGCACCCCCCCACCATTCCACCCTGCCTCGCTAAGAAAACTAAAGCCAATTGCAGCCCTCTAGGGACAACCAGGGGTGTCGTATAGGGGGAAAAGTTAGGACAATTCCAAAACCATTGAATATGTTTCAAATGCAATAATACAATTAATGATTTTTGTTTTTGGCAATAAGTTAAATATCCCCACTGACCATAAATTAAACATCCATATTGACTGACCACCATCTGCATGAAATGGTTTGGTCCTGCCTTAGCGCTTATCAGTGACTGTTTAGTTGCCGTCAGTAGATGCGCCAGAAATTGTGATCACAATGTTGCCTAATAAATCAAAGTGGTTTTCAGAAAAGAAAATAGAGAAATATATGGGGGTCAACTTGTAGCCACATTTTTCACCAAGAAAGGTGGGTAGCCTATAGTCTGTGGTATCACATTTAGTGCAATTTACTCCTCTGTTGCCTATTAGAAATGTAATGCATTTCGTGGTTGAGGCACAATTTTTGCCTTTACCAGTGCTATTAACCTGTGAATGATAATGTCCATCGTGAAATAAGATAGCTAGCTACAGACTAGTGTTTCTGTGTTTACATTTCATCAACATGTAATCAGTGCAGGGAAACGTTTAACAAGATATTCATATTAAATCATTGTCCCTGCCCCTTTTAGCAGACTTAACAGATGAGTCGGCAGCACCCCAGTCAGAAGGTGAGCAACATTGTGCTAATGATATGCCAGTTAGAGAAATCTCCAGACTACCTGGAATGATGCTGTCTCTTGCTCTTTTTACCGTAACAAAAATTAAAATGAGAGTAAATTATTAACATAGCCCCCAAGAATGGCCATAGCACCCCCAATAAATATTTTAACTATACATTAAAAACTACTGATAATTTATCTATTTTATTCAGATTAATTATTTGAATGTAACTGACAAGATAACGCCAAACAGTCGATCCAATAAATTATTTTTTTATTTTACATGTATCTTAATATTTACGTATTATGTTATGGTCGCTTAGCACCCAGGCAATGACTGCGCTTAAAGCTGTGTGGCAAGTAGTAATGCGGCAAATCTGATTGAGTGTGAAAACTGATTGAGTGAAAGTTACGAAATGGATCGTTTTTTTTTTTGTTTTAAAAAGGCCACGTCTTGTGGATCAACCCGAACGTGAACTAAATGTAGGGACACAAGAACAGCTAGAGTAGGAGGAGAATAATATTGACGGTGCTGTTGGCAGCGAGGAGGTGGATCCTAACGAGCAGGGGGTAGGCTATAGAAATTGCTGGATTAATTATAGCAACCTTCTGGTGGCGAACTTGTAATGCGTTTGGCCTTCGCCCTGAGGAGCTGGGTTCAATTCCCGTGTGGGACAGATTTATTTGTATTATCACTTTTTTAAACATTTTTTATAACTTAAAGCATAGTTGTACAGGCTTAAAAGTCTAATTCCGCCGAACTTTGTGCTGTAGTAGGCTCAGCGTGTGTTGTGTATAGATAGTATAGTCACCGTTTGGCCGTGCGGTGCACAGTATACTACAATAGTTCCATAGCACCCCCAGTATTCAGTCAAGCACCCCCACAGCACCCCCAATACAATTCTGCTGGCGCCGCCAATGATTATTAATGACAGAAATAAAAAAAAATCTCACATGGTCATTATGAAATAAAAATAAATAAAAACCATACCGTACTGGATGCCGGATGCCGTACTGGATGCTGGACAGTTGGAAACTGAGTATCTTACCTCAGCCTGCATGTAAATTACAGACAATATTAAAATAATCCACTTTGATACGTTAATTTACATTGAATTATGACCTTTGAATGACATCTATAGATACATTTATTATTCCCATCATGAAGGGCAAATTATTTGAGAAGCTTGCACACACACTTATCTAATGTATGTAATCAATTGGTGTTTTTTTACAGAAAAACGCCATATATTATTACTTTACAGCAATGTTTGCTGTATACCATATCAATTTCTCTCACCAGGTTATTTTTTCTCAATTTTAAAGGTTTTGGTGTGAGTGTTTTAATTTAATCCCTTTTAGTGCTATTTGAAGTTTTTTTATTTTTATTTTCCCTTTTAGTGTAAGGCTTTTATTTTTCATTTTTCTTCTCCGAAGATTTCAGTTTGTTTTGCTGAATTGGTCACATTAAAGTTGGAAAAAGTTACCAGAATAAGATATCAAAGGCAAATCTGGTGACTAAACCATCTATTTAATGGCAAATATAGTCAACTCTATTGCATTTATCCACAACTTCTCATCTACATCACATCACATTGTATGTCATGTTAGGCAATTCACAATACTATTTAGGCATGTCTGATCCATCCCTGGCAATAGGATACAATAGTAAGCAGCTGTCTAATTGTTCTAAATATATATTTTTTGGTAATACAGTTTTTCTGACATTATGCAATTGCAATATATTGGTATTTAATGTTAGGTTTTGAAAAGAATATATACATGTGCTAATTGTCTTGCATGTAGGTAGACTACATAGTTTTAATTGTGGCTATGTCAGAGAAAGGAATGATTGAAATGTGAAAGATGCCGGGCCTAAATTGAACTGGACTTCCAGCCAGAAGGTCGTGGGTTCAAACCCCGGTGCTGACCTACCTGTAAGCATCCTTGAGCAAGATGCCTAACTGCTCCCGGCTGCTTACATGGCAGCAGTCACTATCCGTGTATGAATGTGTGTGAGCCTCGGTGAATGTCAGGCAAAATAATGTAAAGCGCTTTGGATAAATGCGCCCACTTACCATTTGAAATTGTACAACTATGGGGATACATATTTCTACTAAAGTAAAACGTATTAGTTATTTATTTTGTGCGATATAAATGGGTTATTTTATTTCCTTTTATATCATATTCTCATCTCTAAACAAGTTACTAAATGTGCACTTTTTGTAGTTAGGCTACTAATCTGTCTTTAATATTTCATGTTGCAACTTGGTCTGCAAGAAACCTTATTTGTTGCATGCCAGGGATTGTGTTGAAATAATCACATTTGCTGATGTAGTCTGTTGACTGGCAAAATCAGTTTATCACAGGTCAACAATGTGATCTCACTGTTGTTACACATTTTAAGTAAAAATGTCAAGCAGAATTGCTTATAAATTACATTTTATAAGCTATATGTTGATTATGCTACAAAAATGCGTTTTTATTATTCCATAACTGAGTGCAGAGACCTAAATCGTTTTATAATCATGTTTAATTGTAGAACAAACAGACAACTAATGTTTTTTTTTTAACATTTGTTACGGAAAAACATTGAACATAAAAGTTTTATTAATTCATTTTAATATTTTTCTCTTTACATTTCAGGAATAACTCAGAGAAAGTGAGCAAAAGAAATAGAACATTAGTTGGCTGTATTTCAAACCTCTGGATAATTCATTGGGTAAAAAGGACACCAATTGTAGCATTTGCATGGACATTGGAACCTGACTTTATAATCATGGCACTGCCTGTGTCTCGGCTGGTCCTGATTGCGACAGACGAACCCTAAAGTTGGGCTGTAGCTGAAAAATAAAGCAGTGTGAATAGTTTAAAATGCATTATCTGCATTTTAAATAATAATAAATAATAGCACAGCAAACTATGCCTGCTTTAGAGGAGTAACAAACATACAAAGATGTTGCACCTTAAAGATTGTAATATAGACCTTCAGGGCCCCAAATGCAAATATATCAAGCCCCAAGCGCAGAATGTGTACAGATACGCTTTGGCAGTGGCACATAGTGTAAATACAACTTATTGCACAATTCTATACACTGATAACAAGTTATTCCTTATCGTTCCCCATGTTAAAATCTGTTTTCTGAATTTGATCCATCCTAGAATTACTTCTGCAAACTCCCCACAAAAAGGGTGTTTAATCCCACTCAAATAAGGACCAGTAAAGCCACACCATCATACAATGGAAATACATTAATGTCATCATAACTATTCCCTTTTATTGAGGGCAATACACTTACATGGCAAAAACATCTGATTGATACGTAGGCATATTAAAAGTAGTAGTGACATCAATGTCAATGGGTCGTCGGCAAATCTTGTTTGGGTTCTCTCTGCGAAGATCGCTAAGGAGCTCCCAGTCTCCTGTTCCACTAGGATCATCTCTGTCAAACCACTCTGTCCAGCATTCTGGAACAGCAAATCATAGAAATTAACTTTAATTAATTAAAGAATTATAGAAAATGTTTTGTTTGTGAAATTGTGAGATGTACAACCATGTAAGGTGACAGTTATATACTGACTTACGGATATAGGTTGGTGGTCCACAGGAAACTGTACAGCAAAACACACAACAATGGAAATCCAACAATAAAGGTCAGTTTAAGTTAAACGACCAAATGGAAGGTTTCCCAGAAAAAATAAAAAAAAAACATGAAAATGCAGGCAGGGCATTGCAGATTTGTATGAAAAACATTGATCAAATTACACAATAATTTGATTTCTGAAAATAATATGTG
>JAODTR010000001.1:3048113-3065799 GCA_025399935.1 Amblyopsis rosae | reverse complement strand
CACAAATGTATTTTACTTGTTAAAGCAAAAAAAATAAAGTATTTCTATATATACAAGAATTCCAAAAACAAAAGTAGCAACATTTTGGGTGTACCACACATGCGTCAACATGGCCTGGCCAATCAGGCTTTTCTCTTTTTTACTAAATATACTAGCCATCAGATGATGATTATCAACCTCACTATGTCTTGACGTTCAGTCATGCTGTAGTTCAGAGTTAAAGTCTGGCCTAGCCTGGATTGAACATATCAGCTGATCCGGATACAGTTATTTGACTAGGATCATTCCTTGGAAGCCTTTCTGATAGCAAGCCATACTGCTATCTACTGGACACCTACTAGATTGCAGGCACACATAATTTACAGTTGTCAATGCATAGCATGCATAGCATGCATAGATAGATAGATAGATAGATAGATAGATAGATAGATAGATTCAACAACCCTGCCCCTCACATCACATATTATTTATATAATGTTAGTAACTGGTATTTCTAGCGAAACCTCATTCAGCATATACTGCAACACTGGCAGGCCACATCACAGATCTTCCCCTAAGTGGCTTGTCTCTTTGCCTTTGGGAGGGAGGGTGAGGGAAGGTGGTCTATTCCCAGGGAGGAGCCTCCACATGGGCTTAATGATGCCACCCTGGGTCTGATGGGAGCCTAGGAAAGTGTGTCTGGCAGACTGCCCAGGCCCAGGAAGGCTGAAGGCTGTGTTTATGTAGTATGGATTTTATCTGCAGAACAACACAGCTCGTCGCGTGTAGTGCATTTCAAGCTGTCATCCATCAGCCCTATCACCCGTATAGGACAGATTACTGCAGACACACTCAGGCAAGAAGCTGTATTGAGGTTTGTGGGTCATGGTGATGTTTTGAATGACAGCTCACAACTGCGGGAGGGAAAAAGCACTTAATACATTTGTGAATAGATACGTTATTATTGGTGTTCAATTATGTTTTACAAGATTTAGACACGCCATACTAATATTACAGTATTATGAAGCCACATCCAATTGTCTTTCTCTCATGCTCATCAGCCAAGTGATAATAATTCTAAATGATTACCTATAGTGTGTTTTCACACATATAATTCAGATTCTCTATTTTTTTTTTTATTCCATAGAAACTCGACACCAAGAAGAAAAAAACTACACCACCTCAATAAATTATTTCCTTTTGACATGCACTTGTATATACTATAGGGCCTATTACGTACAGACTGCAAAAACATACTTTATATAGAAATAGAGACAGACCGATTACCTTAAACATCATAGAAGGTGAATGGGAGTGTTATGAACTATAGCGGTTGTAATTAACTATAATGACTAAGGCTGGATGGGTTCTAAACAGGTTGGTCTTGTGTCTCTTGCAGAAGGTGGGATGCTTACTCCACCATTGTATTCAAAGCATTCTTACACTGAAATGTAACATTGCAAGGAGCACAATAATCACATTTTGAGAAATCGGATTGCACACATTAAACAAAGTATTTATAAAAGTATTTTAATAAAGTGGATACAAATATAATGCAGGGTCGAGACATATTTATAGCATACAGTACACCGTGGCATTCATTGTAACGTTACTAAATGAACAGCAGAGGGAGATGCTGCTCTATGGAAAAAAACTATAAATTCAGTGAACTAGCCATTTAAACTCCCTCTCTACCTCTGACGGTTCCAGTTTAATCATATTTTATAAACACAACATATACTGTATTGCATTTTATACAATATGACATCTAAGCCTATATTAATCCTCTCCACAGAGGAGCAACTGCAATTGAATATATGCAGTCACAAACATTTGTGACACCCCAGCCGCCACATACACATGTACACATACACACACACATACAGCAGGGCGCGCACGTATGCACACACACGCATACAGACGCACACAGAAGCGGACGCACGCACGCACACACACACGCACATACACACAGACACACACCTGTCTTTGCCAAGTTTATCTTTTATTGTATTGGAAATTATTCCAAACCCAAGAGTAGACGGCGCACGCCTACACACATTGACACACTTGTGCGCAAACGCAAATTAATCTAAACGTAAATTAAACATATTACCATATCACGCACGTGCGCACACTTCAGACCCATCTATGAGATTTTTTTCAAGTTTGAATATAAGTCTGTTTGTCGAAAAAAGGCGAATGATTACAATGAATGGAGTCTGACCTAACAGGTCTACAGCCTATGGGGGATACACTATCACTATTAAATTAGAAACAGGAAATTACATCATGCCTATGCCCTCCAACGGTTGAAGGTTTGATAGAGACAGGCAGAGCCGTCGAGGGGACGGGCTTTGGGCGGGGGGTTGGGGGTTGGGGTGGGTTAGGGCTGGGTGGAGAGTGCAGCTCGGTCACAGGTGACTGTCGTGTTTAATAATGATTATCACCGCGCAGCTGCGGCCCCCACACTAATTAACTGGACGCATATGCAAATGAGTGCCAGAGAGAAACGCGAAGGAAACAAGAGGAGTAGAGTGGCAGCGGGTTGCTTGTTCAGCTGCTGGGCTCTGATTAGGCTAATGAATGGTCAGCAATGGCGGGGCCAGCGGTGGAGAGAGATAAAGTGGAAGGAGGATATTAGGGTGACAGGGGAGGGCGGACGCGACATCGGAGAGGGGCTATGACAGGGAAAGCAAAGAGAGAGAGAGAGAGAGAGAGAGAGAGAGAGAGAGAGAAACAACGCGATTAAGCTTATACATGTTGGTGTGTTGTGGTGGAGTCTGAAGCGTGTGGCTACATCGGCTTCTGTTGACTCCTGGCATCTTCTTGAAAAGGAAGCTATAGGTTCTCACTACCGTGGGTCTGTTTGTGATTGGCTGGCCTCAGAAGTTACAGAGGCTACCCATGTGGGTTGTAATACACTCTTTCATGTTTGCTGAAAGCCTCAATTATAACGTGAACTGCACTGAGAGAGAGAGAGAGAGAGAGAGAGAGAAGAGATACTGTAGAGAAGGGGTAAGAGAGAAAGCGGGGGAGCGAATGAAACAGAAATAAACCTTTGAACTGCCGTCACTCATTCCAATGCATGGCATTCGAAGCACGCGTTCTATACCTCTGCACCGTGAGCCAGGCGTTGCATGCATACACCTACCTCTTACAAAGCAAATTGCTGTGCATCCAACTCCATGGCCCCAATCTGAGTCGGGGGAGGCAGGCTCGTCGCTCACACAGATAAGGGTGAATTAGGGTCTCGCTCTGGGTTTTACATTTCAATTTAGCCCACGGCTTCAGAGCCATTAGGGGCCTAATCTAAAGCCAGCTCCGAGGGGCTCTCGTTCCCTTGCAATCGGCAATATTGTTTTATTAACTGGGCAGTATGCTGGAATGAAACTCCAACAGATTCATTATACTCCGCATTATGTTCACATTAGGGTTATTTGAGATGGGAAGGCATCTTGCTTTAAGAAATGTGCTGGTAACCAACGCCTTATAATGCAGTGCTGCTGTATCACCAGCTGGTTAATTTGTAGAGAGAGAGAGAGAGAGAGAGAGAGAGAGAGAGAGAGAGAGAGGGAGGGAGAGTGTAATTGGGAGTTTATAATGTGTCTGGGCATGCAAAATGACCAAAAGGCCTCTCACCAACAGAGCGTGCTGGAGGAGAGAAGCATTGTGCAGGCGCAAAGTCAGAAGGGGACAGATAAGTCTCTTAAGATAAGGCGGTGTTAGAGATGAAGCGTCAAATTAAAATAAACTCATTAGGTAGTGCTTCGGCTTGGCCATTAGTCATGATTTCCAGCTAATTATGCTTTGAAATGAGAGATCTCCTAATGTGCGTGTTTAAGAACTCTGAGAAACATTTGAATAGGAGGTAGTGTTCATGTTTCACAAGCCCCTGTGTGTGTACATCGTACCAGTGAACGCTAGATGGCATTTGTGGACATACACCCCCCGAGTAAGGCTCGGGGGGTGTATGTCACTGATCGGTGGGTGAAGGATAACTTTCCTGCATGCTGCTGAATGGGTCTCACTGTTATCGTGACCTCCCCTTCTCTCCTCTCCCTATACTCTCCTCTCCTCTGCCCTCCTCGACCCCCTCTCATCTCCTCTCCTCTCCCCACTTTCCTCTCCTTTCCCTACTATCCGTTTCTCGCCCCCTCAGCTCCTCTCCCCTCCTCCCCGCTCCTTCAAATATACACCAGTACTGTATACACAAAGGGTCTTCAAAGAGCAATCACGGTAGAATCTAGATGGCACATCAGGGTCTAGCATAACTCCTAACAGACACACAGAGGCCCGTAGCGTGCTCCCCCCCCCACACACACACACACACACGCACGCAGGCGCGCACACACACATGCACGCACACGCCTCTTTCACACAGGTTGGGTCAGTTTTCCCCGCTCTGGGGGTCTTTGGTGTGTCATGCTTTTCTCCAGCCCAGCTAACGGTGGGGGTTGGCTGCCAAGGGCAGTGAGAGAGGGAGAGAGAGAGAGAGAGAGAGAGAGAGAGAGAGGAACATGTGGTAGTAATCTGGCTGTTTTACTGTCTGGCTCTCGTGGTGAAAGTGTTGGGCAGCAGCTACGGGCGGTCTGGATCGTGTCAGAAGCCGCCGGAGTCAGGTTACCTTGACAGGCCAGGCTGGGAACGAGCGAGCGAGGTGGAGAAGAAAGAGAGAGACGGAGAGAGAGAGAGAGGGAGCGAGGGTTTGGTATAGGAGATCTGGAGGCAGATAGAGTTGGGGTAAACAAATGAGTGAAAGATGGAACTGGAAAAAAAATGAAAGGAAAGGGATGGTGGCTTTCCAAGAGCCAATCTCTTAAACTTACTCTTTTGACTTATTTTGCCCTCCCCCAATACATTTTCCCTGTGTGTGTGTGTGTGTGTGATCCCAGGCCAGAGGGCTGCAGGAGAGGGCCACTTGAACTAGTCCCAGCTGAGAAAACAAATGGCCGTGACTCTATTTGCCTCCCTGCTCTTCGACTCTCAATTTTTGCCCGTTCTTTTTTTCGTTTTGTTCTTTCTCCCTCCTCTCGATGATGAGCATTTAATCAAGTAGGGGAGCTAATCAAAGCCAGAGAGAGGCCCCCGAATCCTCTGCTATCTCCGCCCTCGCCCTGCAGCTCTGCTTCTCATTAGACGATGACCTAGAGCAGCAGACCTGTTGTCCAATGAACTAGCTACAGGGATATGTATATATGTATGTATATATATATATATATATATATATATATATATATACAGGTGGAAAGGGGGGTTTGAGCCACTGGTGAAAGGTCATGGTGTGTGTGTGCGTGCGCGTGTTGTGTGCATGTCACGTGCGCGTGCGTCAGCGTGTCGGTCTGTCTGTGTCCGTGTATAAATCCATATCGTAAGTCACAGCAAAGTGAAATGTCAACAGACCTCTTCAACTGCAGTGTATAAAACACGCTGTGGACGAGATGGATTGGGTTCAGGAGCGAGGTAGTGGTAGGGGAGACGCGAGAGGAGGAGGAGGAGGTGGTGGTGGAGGAGGAGAGGGTGGTGCGGCGGTGGAGGCGGGAGATGTGCGGGGTCGTCGGGGTCGAGGTGATAAGTCGCCTGCCTGGGAATTAATAGGGAGCAGATGGCGCTACCTTTTCTTGACGCAGGGGCGCAGATACACTGGGGGAGATTTATCAGTGTGTTAGAACGGGGCCTGCCTGGCCAACTCCCCCGCCAGAGAAGGATTTAGTAGATTCCTGCTCCGCTCTGAGACGGGAGGTGTGTGTGGAACGGCAAAAGTTTGCTGTCAGAAAGGGGGAGATTTGTGGAATGAGCGGGAAGTCTCGCGGGGTCAAGGGATGTCTTTGTAAATGTCTTATAGATGTGCTCAAATGATTCTTAAGACCTCTTTTCTTCTTGTATTTCCATTATGAAGTTATCAGGGTCTATTCATATACGTGCTAACCTCTTAGTCAGCACCAGAGTTTGGTTAATTATAGTGTAATTGCTTTTTTTCTTCATTTTAATCCTGTTGGAATCACATTGCTATCAATCACCAATATGTAAATTACCTTTCTTACCTGGTCAGAGATTTGTCAGGGGACTCCAGTTCAGTCATGCATTCGCATGCAGGAAAAATGATGCGCTGTCAACATTTGTGACGCTGTTTCATTTATTTTCATCTGGCACCATTACCAGATTTTAATAAGTTGTTTGGCCAGACTCAGGGATTCCAACTGGCATATTCAATATGTGTCCAGCCTCAACATGCTAGAAAAAGACAAGCTACTGTATGATGATGCACGTGTGCGCCATCAGAATCCTGACTGTGGATCTCAAAGCTCCTTGGTACAGTTTGTCCTGGATATAATCTACTTTATATAATAATACAATTTATATTAATAATAACTAGGGTTGCAAGCAACACTGGGGCGGTCCTCCGAAACATATCAGTACTTTCAACATATCGCTCAATGTCATCGTGGATCATTCAGCCTCTATTACAATCCTCCAATTCTCCAATAATCCACGTTCATTTCACAAACAAGCCTACAGATTTCACCTTCAGTGCTTGAAGAATCAGATGGCATTATCTTATTGCACATCATTTTGAAGGTCAAAGTTTACAGATATATGCAGTATTGATCATTCTGACAATTAATGGATGTGTGCAGTTTCAGATCTCAAAATATGGATGCAGTGTTATCGTGCAGTCATATCTTATATGAATATATGGACAGATATTTTACATTAAAATAATACCATGTAATACATGTTCATTATCATCATTATCTCATTTAACATACATCTCCATAATAATAAACACACTATGCCTCAATTAGCATTCAGATTGATTCAGTCAATAATTTCAATTGTGAAAGCTGTAATGCATTGTTAGATTATGTCTCGCAAGGAAGATGTATCTTTAATCACAGGAAATATTCCTTTTCACAGTTTAAACAAGACATATTCCTGAATCTAATGTGCCCTGGCGCAAATTTATTGCATTAACTGTGTACGATACATGGAGCATCAAACATGTAGCTTTTGTTAGCCGAATGTGCTAAATTTTGGAGGGTGTGGTTTGGTCATCTTTCAAGCTAAAAATTTGACTTGTACAGCAAATGCTCAGCCAAATGTCAGCTATATGTATGTCAAGTTTCAAGTGGATAAGAGGCTTGTGTCATGATAAAAAGAGTTTTAAAGCATTATTTCTACATTAGCATTAGCTTCAGTCAAAAAGCATGCAATTAGTGTGTGTTTTACTCATATTTGTACATATCAATGACATTTTTCACATGGTCAGCCTAGATGCCCTAGACAGTACAGTTAATGACATGGTCATATCTTATTGCTATATGAAAATATGTATCTTTTACCATCTTTATATAATTGAATCATTATCCATTATCTTCATTATCTTATATCATTATTTCCCAAAACATACTTTGTACAGATATGCACACATGTTGCAAAGTTTTGTGCAAATCTGAGTCACGACATATTCTAAGATGATTTTTACATTTAGTCCAAAATTGTCACTGTACAGAAAAATCTAGTTAGGTGGACTTTATGTGGACTTATTTGTTCATTATCATCAGTTCTGCATGTGTAGCAAGTTTCATGTTTCTTTATCATGGTTCAAATGAAAATTATTTCAATTTCAAAAATGTTGGGCATGTACTGTAGTGCTGCCTATCTTTATATCATTATCATTTTCCATGGCATGGTAGAGACAGCTATATACTATCATCATATACTATCATAATGCATAATGCAAATTTGTAGCAAAAGTTATCAGGTAGTTTTTATGGTATTTTCTGTTACAAGAATAATAATAATAAAACCAACAATAAGAATAGGTTCCTCCTTTGGAGGAACTAATAATAACAATAAAAATTCAGTAATTTAAGACATTCAACCAGATATCGTGTTTAATGTAAATTATCTTAAATTGTTGGAATGTAGACGTCTGCTTTGGGACATCAGGCGTCAGAGGTTTGGTGTTAGAAGGAAACCTAACACTAACAAACATAGTAGGCTTTGAATACACCCTTGAACACGGCAATGATCAAATCCACCATTACCCTCCTTTAAATGGTGTCCTATGTGAACCAAAAGGCCATGCCACTCTAAGAACACCTGCAATTTCAGGGAACAGGAACAAAACATTTTCTAAATATCAAATGCACATGTGACATTTTTTCCTTTCTCGTCACACACCGGTGAAATCACAAAGTAATGGTTGCCTATATTGTCTTCCAAATTGTCCTCTTTGATATTCAAAATGTTACTTGTCACTTTATTCCAGATGGTGATTTTTTACCGTACATCATACATTACAGGATGATAATTTCTTTGATTTAGGACCCCGAGCTGAATAGCCCTCTCCTGGATGAAAAAGCTTTATTTTTTGACCTTGCACAGGCCTGATATGTGACGTCTTCCTCCACTTGACCTGATCTCGGTTATTTCTCCAGGTACAGGCAGGGTTCCAGAGGGAGCTGAGTGGGCCTCTCACTCTTATCACTTTAGTGATAATGGCCGTCACATAAAAGATGACCCTGCAACCTCCACAAATGCCAGAGTGGCCCAATTAGCCACTATGCATTTCATACAATTTGCAAAGGCCAAATGTTCCCAAGCTGTAATTATGTACTCACATAGCCCACCTTGAATGACCTGCCAACCGGCCCCGGCGCTCGATTGGTGTTGAGGTCGTTATGGCAGCGTTGGCAAAAACACAGGGAGAAATGAGTTGCGGGAGTCTATCATTGTGTCTGTAATTGGTCAAGTTGCTCCCTCTCGCTACCTGGTAGGAAATGCATAATGGATAATGCTGATTGCGCTGTGTGATGGGAGAGGAAATGTCACTGCGGTGCTCTGAGTGGGTTGCTGCTGACTATAGTTAGACACTTTAACGGTTCTCCCTCCCACAGCAGCCTTTTAGGACTGGTCAAATAGAACAAGATGCCACTTGAAGCCAGTTTTAAGACTATAGAAGGACAGCCTTCCTCTTTGGTCAGCTGTATTGTCCGCAGAGCACGAGGTCAATCTCGTTGAACATTTGCAGATTGGAGGAAGTGTTTACCTTGAAAAATACACTTAACAAAAAAGCGTGTTGGACAAAAATATTCAGTTCCAGTGTCAAATAATTTTACATGTCCTAACTTTATTAGGTGTTTGAGTGGGAATGGCAGTATATAGGTCATCGATGATTGGTTACAGTCCATATAATGTTACATCTGGGTCCAAATTTGGCTTGTTTTACACAAAATGTTTCCGAGTATTCAATGCTCAATGTTTCTTACTCTAATTATTAATTTTCTCTCTACCCTACTCTTAGATAAAGAAATGCTGTAACTATTCTGATTTAATATTGAACTCTTAAAATTGCTGGTGTTTGACCTGTCCAACTAATGACAAATGTACTACATGTAAGTCGCTTTGGACAAAAGCGTCAGCCAAATGCCGTAAATGCAAAATGTTTCACAGATAGATTTCAAAATGTGTTCAGCCATTTCAGGTCCCTTCTGACAAGAGGAAAAACCGGACTTTCTACCACAGGGGAACCTTTAATTACTACGTGAAGTCCATCAATGGTACTTAAGTACTAATCCTTGCTTAATACTTAATGACCCTGTGAATCCATGAGATGGGATACACAGGGACATTCATTAGACGTCCGAGCCAACGCGGCCTTCCAGGGTTCCTGCAACAACAAGCCTCCATGGCCTGCCTTCACGTCAGTCACACAGGCTCTCTCTTGGTGCTAGAGGTCCAGTCGTGTGCACGCATGGCTGCTGTGAGGCAGGCCCTCCCCTCTAATGTCTCCATTGCCTGCACCTGACCCCACTAGCCAGCAGTGGCCAAATTTAGTTTGGAGGCATGCCACCACGGGAGAGCAGACAGGCCCATTAATCAGCAGGAGTCTCCCCCCTGCTCATCGTGCAGGTCAGAGAAGGAGCAGCACACACACACACTCGCACTGCATACCTTCATGGTACAAACACAATGTGCGCTCTACAATAGAGTCGACCACGTGGTCTAAACAAATGATTGCTGGGACTTTAAAGGCACTCTGACAGGAGCTCCTCACCCCGTTCCCCCTAAAACCTCCCCCTCTCACTTCCTCTGTCAACTCCCTCACACGCACGCACACACACACGCACACACACCTGTTCACCTCTCACGCTCATCCCTTTTCTGCCTGACACCCCCCTCCCATACCTTTAGTCGTCCCCCCCCCGGTGATGTACTGTATGAGGGGTCATCAGATACACACATGCACGCACTTTTACATACCAGAAGATAACGTACTGTACCAGGCAGACATACTCATTCAAAGTCGTGTGTGCAAAAAGAAACACACACACACACTGACACCCAGACAGACACATCGGTACACGGCACCTTTAATAAGAATACGATGGATTCATGCGTTGGATCATAGCCGGAGAATCCATACTTTTGGATGAGCAGGGTGAGTACGAAGTGGAGGGGGAAAAAGGAGTGCAAATCCTGAATATATGACATTTATTATCATGTCTGAGAGGATACCAGAGTGCTCTGGCCTTTAGCGGTCTCTACGGAGATCAGCAAGGGATCTGGCTTGACTGTGGAATAGTACAATATTACCGGTTCCTGGAATGTGAAAATTGCCGTATAGCTCGTTTAGCTGCAGTGTGTTCGGAGGTAATTGACTTGTAATCAATGTTTATTATCTCGTAAATGAGAGACGGTTTGGAGCATGTACAACCAATATAAGGCATTTATTGTTTGATATCCCTAAGGTGTGGAAAGATACCATTACGTAACAGGGTGGCTGTTAACTATTAGTATACGGTGTCATTAGTTCACGCATCTTTTTAAATGTGAAACTCTGCAGGAAGATGAACGGTGGGATTGCGCTAGATTAATGAAGGTTAGCAAAGCCCCCAGATGTTTCCCTGGTAATTACATGCCTTTGTTTATCAGGAAAACAAGTCGCATCAAGAGCAAAGCATTCATTGTAATTTTTCATAATCTTAATAATTCAAGTGTAGCAGCTTCATTTTGCTCCCAATTTATCATGCTAATGTTATGAATAAATCTGCATAATGTTCAATGCTGCTTACTGGATTACTAAACAACCCACGAGTTTAAGAGTACCAACACTTAAAACTACATAAGTATATGCATAATAACAAATCGTATATCAGTGTTGCCGTTAAGGTAAGCAAACATTATTGTGAAATTATACTTAATCTCATAACATTTTGAATACAAAACATTAACTTGTATATAATACAGTACTGTATGTACAGTAAAGTATAATTAGTAGCAAAGCTATTAGTAGCTTGAAACCAAAAACGCAAGACAAGGCATGTTTTTGCTGACACGCGTGCCTCCATAATGAATAGTGAAATATACAAGTGAGTAGCTGCAATACAGAAGCAAAAATGTATCTGGCACTGAGGACATTGCATAGACAAATCTACAGTAGGCCTACTGTACACTCAACTATAACTACAACAGCATTCCAAAACATACGGTAGTTGTGTCTCGTGAGTGGTTATGTATCTAATTTATTTTTTCTAAACAAATTGCCATTATTCCGCTAGTGCCGTTATACCAAATACATAATATATGTAATGTAGCAATTAGAACCACTTCAGTGATGTACTTAGAGACAACAAAAATGAAGGATGGACGTCTTTGTATACCTTGTTAAGCCATATCTCTTTCCCTTACTTCATGCCTCTTTCGGTATAGTAAACATTAAGTGCCAACATACAGCATGTATATAATCTGCACATGAACATATGGCAAGGTTTATTTTCCCGCATAATGTATAGCTAATGGTGGCAGGGCATTCTCAGTTTTCATAAGCACAGGGCAGGCTGCTATCTATGTACACCTACTACTTGTTTAGCTGGACAGTACTGGTGGTATTTTGTCTCGCCCCAGTTGTCTTGTCAGAAATCAGATAGAGATCACGACGAGGTTTTGCAACAGGAGGTCAGTCCTTGCTCCAGCGTAAATATTTCATCCAGGACTCACGTCAAGGGGCTTTTAAAGATGTTTGCTGGACCGTGCTCCCCTCTTCCTACCCTGGAAAAAGTGACAGTGCTTGCGTTTTCGCCCGTTTCAGGACAGGGTTAAATCAATTAAAATCTATTATTAATATGGCAAAGCGGTGACCTCGCTGAAAGCCCCTAGAATTTCAGAATAGCATGGAAAGAGGAGCAAGTGGTGAACTTTGACCTCTCAAGTTTTCACGAGAAGAGAATGGACGTGAAGTGACCTTGTTTCAGCAACAAGGCCTTTAAACCAAAATTAGAACGGAGGGTACAATATGCCCTGTCAGGCAATTCAGTGAGGTTTCTCCATGTTTCCTTCTTGCACTGCATCAGTCTAAATATGAGCGATGATGGCCTGGCAGAAGTATACGGCAGAACGCTCGTAATAATCCGACATCTCAGGACGCATCTGCCTCAGACCCGCTGTAGTATCTAGGCACCTATTTGCAAGGAAATCGGCCTTACATTTTAGACTGCAGATAAATGCATCCGCAGCCATGTCGAAAATTATCATCTTTACCAATAGCCTTTCAAATCACCTTTAGTAGGTCAGTCATAATCTCCTCGGCTATACTCTCAAGGCGAGCCGGCTCGAAATGCCTCTTCCGCCATTGTTTGGTGAAAGCGCAAGTCTCAGACTTCCTCTTTTCCTTTCTGAGAAAAGGGGGGAAATTGTCCTTCGCTGGGCAGCAGCAGGGCGTTTTGACTGGATAATAAGCTTGGAGGAGTCGTTAAGACCTGCTCACACATAACCACCCCTGCCCAATCACTATACACACCTTCTCTCCCTCTTCCTCTGGATGCCAGATGAAAGGGGGCCTTTTTTCGGGAATACGAGCCGAAACGGAAATGATGGAGTGACTGATAAAGAGAAAGAAAGGGAGAGATGAAAAGTGGTTTTGAAGTGGTTTGGCGCATTAGCGGGCCTGCCACCTCACCGCTGACCTTCCAATTTACCCAAACAATACCTTGACTCTGAGAAATTCACAGAGGAGTCGTCCTTCCAAGGAAATGGGGGAAGGGGGGGGGGGGGGGGACCAGAGCGGACGGAGGGAAAGGTATATGGAAACATACTGAAGCATATACTGAGGGATGGAAGGGTTAGTAGTTTGAGGGAAATTATGTTTTCACCGTACTGTTTGTGGAACATGGTGCACTCAGGGAAGTCACACTTAATAGGATGAAAATGTGTGTGTAGGTATTTGTGTTTGCCTGCACGCTGGCAGATCACCATTTGAAATGGTAAAGAAGGACATTTTAGATATGTGCGTGGGTGTGTGTGCGCGCATGTGTCCGTGTGTGCGCGCATGTGTCCGTGTGTGCACGGCTGCGCGCGCGCGTTCGTGCGCCTCGCCCGTTCTGTTTGCGTGTTTGTTTGTTTGTTTGTTTCTAATTGCCCATTCATACGTGCTAATACTGCCAGTCTGCAGGTCTTTATCTAGTGGCTCTTTATGTTCTGTACCGCTGTGAACACAAACTGCGCTTGTTTGTTAGCACCCTACTGCCAAAGTGCCCCTCCAGGGTAGTGTCAGCCAGCGATTTGCTGTAAATGGACTCTCACTATCATTTAAGATGGCGTAACGCATTGTCCAATCACATGATGCCATCCCCCTCAGACCCTCTGGCCTCAACTGGTTCCACGGCATCATCGGGAGAGCAAAACGGCCATTTAGACACACACACACGCGCGCACACACACACGCAGGCACGCACACGCACTCGCACACACACACAGTCGCACATGAACTAGAAGCGCAAGCGTCTCTGACTTGGCTTGAGGGTTAGCCATTCCAAGAATGTCAAAGATGGTGGTAGCCATTGTATCGCTCGTCTTTCACTGACACTGAATGATGGTAGCCCGCCTGGTTTAAGATTGTCATGGCCCAGAAACCCATTCTGTGTGACTGAAACGTAATAAGGCCATCTCCCCTCTGGGGCTACAGTGTGGTACCAGAACAAAATGGTGTTGAAATCCTACATTGGTTATTGTTATTAACAAAATGTAAAACGCAAACGAGAGAAGACAATGTGTTGTGAAATTTGAGTGTAACTAGCTGAATAGAAGAACCGGACAATTTAGTTATACTGTACAGCGGCACGCATTGACAATGAAATAAAGGTTGTTAGCGGATTGGATTTCAACCTAAAGCTGAAATTGCAAGGCTTGCTGTGCTTAAAAGGTACTATACACTTACCCCAAGAGAGAGTAAGCATATTGTTTCTATCTAATTGACACTAAGCTCATGGCTATTACCATGTCAACACTGGATTACTGCAGCCTTTGAGCCTGTGGAGTGGTTAACTTGGCCCACATTCAGGCTCTGTTTTCCTTTCCATTCTGTCGTCTGCAGCTCACACACATGCAGTGCAATCCAATGAGCGAGCGCACATGCCTGTAGCTCACACACACGCACACACACACGAACCTAGCACATTGCACACAGATAAACTCTCTCACACTTTCACTACTGCCGACTGTCCCAAAAGCCTTCTAGATCATAGGCTATATGCTGAATGGCGATTGGCCGGTCAGAGGTTAGGCTAGTTGGTGATTGGCCAGCAAGAGGCCCCTAGTGCAGGGTGACAGTAATTAGCACATGCCAGCCATTACACATTGCACCCGCATGGCATGCTGCCATCGCTGTGAAGTGTATGCATGTGTGTAAACCTGTGTCCCATGTGACTGTGTCTGAGTATGTCTCATTTATGAGTTGGTAGTTTGTCTAAATTCACAGGTTTTTTCACAGGTGTGGTGTAGCTACTGTAAGTGCTCATGTTTGGCAACGAGAAATTGTGTGTAGTTGTGTGTGTGTGTGTGTGTGTGTGTGTGTGTGTGTGCGCGCGCGCGCCGCTGCCTGCCTCTGTATTTGTGTGTGTTTTTGTTCAGCCTCATTCCCTCCTGTGCCTGCTAGTCAATTTTAGCATTTGGAGAGAAAGAGGCTGCACTCCCCACAGCTCCATCGCTTCCAGCTCGGAATTAGAGATAGAGCCATGATATGTGAAAATTATTTTTTAAAACGCCCCCAATCTTTTACTGTCTCTCGCCCACTTCCCCTCTCTCTCTCTCTCTCTCTCTCTCTCTCTCTCTCTCTCTCTCTCTCTCTCCCTCCCTATCTCGCTCTCTCTCACTCTCTTTGGGCTGGAGAGTAGGCCATGCTGTGTGTGCTTAATGAAAGATAAGAGGGGTCCTCCACCACTGACACTGAGCCACAGGCCTTCGGAGGGCTGTGCTAATCTGCTTGGCTCCTAATGGGGGCCACTTTGTGTCTGCCGAGGATCATTTCATATCAAACAAATTGTGTCCTGTGAAACCCATTACATTCTTGGCCCTTTGGAGATGCTTTGCCCTTAGCTGACACATAGAGGACATCTTCGCCCCGCTGTTGTATATAGCCCTCAAAACGGCCATATGTGGAGCATGCGTAATTTAAAATCATTATGTGTTTTATTAATCCAAAAGAGCTTTTTTTGTTTAATAATGTTTGTTTGTTTGTTTGCTTTAAACCTGTACAGTACTTCATAATGCAGAGGGTGAGGAAGATAGTGATAAAGAATGAGAATATGGAGGGCAAGATGAGACACAATGGTGAAGGGTTAATGAACTGGAGCTCTCATCTTCCATGTATTAAGTTTCTTAATTGTCTCTCTCTGCATGTGGTCTTGGGGCACATTCCGCTCAAATCAGTAGTCTCGCAAAAAGGATTTGAAGTGCGTCTGCCATCTATATTTACAGTACAGTGTCAGCCTTGTAATTATACGTTAACGAAATATGTTGATGATATAGCACTTGCAAAGCAAGCACACATTCCTAATGCATCTACACTTCCCCCCAATGGGCTATGGCCGAAGTAAGCAGCCGCAGCTGCCACACATGTAAAGTGCATTTCTATTTGTATTGACAATAGTGTAATTTGGCGCGACACCGTCGGCCCTTCTGCAGGCGCCGTCTGTGAACGCCTGCGCGTACGCGCGCGTGTGTGTGTGTGCATGTCAGCGTGCCCGACTGAGAGCATGCGTTTGTTTTGTTTTTTTGTTGTTTTTTTTGTCTTTCATTTATTATCTGTGTGTGTGTGTGTGTGTGTGTCATCAGTTCTGCAAGGGAAAAAACATGGTGGGGGTAGAAAATGATCCACGGCTGATACATATGAAGCAGGAGAGCTCATACATAAACATAGCTGGAGGGCCTCGGGGCCAGGCAATCTAGCAGGCAAATTGCTCAGCAGCCAGCCATGGAGGCTGCACTGTTTACTATGCATGAGGTCTTGTGACATGCTTTAAAGCCGCCCCTAAAAAATAGGGAGAACTGGGCGATCGGCGGTGAAGAGGTGGCTCTCCCTATTGCCGCGCATTCTCTCTGGCGAAAAAAAGACCTCGTGTAGTAGGCTAGGAAGGATGGATCATCGTTTTCACTCTAAAGAGCTGTGGTGTATATTACTGTAACAGCCGTAGAGAACGCTTAGCATGTGTGTGCGCGTGTGTGTGTGAGAGAGAACATTAGACTTTTTGATGCACTCACAACTGGGTGGGATTTCACAGCCCGCTAAGGCACTACTGTTTATAACACTGCACCTGAGATGCACTGCACTATAACTCTGCATTTGTGTGTAGGAAAGCTCTGGACAGCACACACAAACAGCTAATGCAAATGCCCTTTCATTATGCAAGTGCACACATATTTTCATAGTTTCCATGTACAATACAGTCCCATTGTTCATTCATCTATATATAATCATGTGAAGGATTCCAAATACTCTCCAAAAATACCATTGGAACTCCATCTTCAAAATCAAAACTCTTTTCAGCGCAAAGTTCCTAACCCTGTAATCAGTAATCTGTTTTAATGTCATGCCAGGGGTCACTTTGTGGGCGGATTTTATTACAATTTCCAAGTGATAGATCCAGTATGTTGTTGTTGTTGATACTTTATCTTCTAAAACAATAACCGACAGGCCTTTTAACGGCTGAGCCACAAATCTGCCATTTTGAATGGTCAGAGACCCCTGAAGACGTGAACAACCCACAAGCAACACAGCTGCTCCGGCCCGGCATCTACCAGCCCTGAGTCCCAGGGGGCGCCCTCCTCAATTCAATTTCAATCTGGGTGACGCCCCGGGGTCTAAGTTCAAGTTCAAAGTCACGCAACCGAGGCGTCGATGGGAGAATTGCCCACCCACGAGCGGCGCCCCGCCAGCCAACAGCGAGAGTGAACCGTGGCCAGACGAGATCAGGCCTGAGCCCATGGTACAGTATGTCTATTCAAAAGTCCATTGGTGAGAACTGGGTGTGGGGGGAAGGGGGGGGGGGGGGTGGGTTGGGGTGGCACTGTGCCCACAAACACCTTGGCTGTCTCTCTCTCTCTCTCTCTCTCTATCCCCCTCCAGCCCACCCTCTTTCTTTCTCTCCCCCCATCCCTCTCTCTCTCCCCCCCTCCCTTCCTCCATCTATCTCTGTCCTGCTCTCCTCCCCCCCCCTCTCTCCCTCTCTGTGCCTGTCTCCATCTCTCTCTCTGACGCTCCCCCAGACTATAATTATGCTAATAGTATGTATATAGCTGTGGCCCCGGAGGCTTGGGCTGTATTGAAGGCTCACACGTCTTTCTGTCCTGTAACAGTATTAGTGTGCTTTTGAAAAGGGGTCCGCCAGTGTGTGTGTGTGTGTGGGGGGGGGGGGGGGGGGGGTGCAGG
>JAODTR010000001.1:3006538-3023225 GCA_025399935.1 Amblyopsis rosae | reverse complement strand
TATATATATATATATATATATACACATATACATACACACACACACATATATGTCATGTAATCATCTATCGCTGACACTCAGAGCTTATAGCAAGGAGGATGATTAGCTAATGCAAGTAAAACATCCAAGGCACTCTTTGTTGTTGTTTCACACCATACTGTTAATTTCATTGTGGTTTGTAATGGATTTCTTTTTATGACACTAGTGCCTAGCATTTCATAGGCAGACCAATTGTCTCAATCGTGCATGGAAACTCTTTCACAAAGATCTGTTTAAAATGTGACCCTGCTTGTCTTGTCAGTTTGATAATATACAATTGTTCACTATGCTTGAAGACAAAACTGTACATGATATGTAGAACAATATGTATGCAGCACGGATTCTCACGCCTCGTAATGTTGAAGAAATGAAAACGTATATGAACAGCAACATAACTACAACCAAAACCGACCAGCTGAGGAAAATGTTTCTCTCCAAGTAGCCAAAACACACTGAGCATGCTGTCCAGTTACAAAAAGTACAAAACGTGTAAATTATTGCACAATAGAAAGGCTCAAAAAGTTTGCGTTTGATGCAATAGCATATCCCCAATTATGGATCAGGCATTCCGTTTTATTATTTTTACTTTTTTTATTTTTACTTTTTCTTTACTCCAACCAGCTGACGGTAACAGGGCTGTACTGTGTACCGGCGTCTAACCGTGTTGTCCACCCCCCAGCCCCCCTTCAGTTATTTACTAGTTAGCTAGGGGATGGGGTCACTTGGTTAGCCAGCGGGACGCTGAGAGAACTGCCAGCATGTTCCTCTCCGGCTACTCAGTCTTAATGTCGTTAGCCAGAGGGCGGTCGCTGTGCCACTTCTTCATGTGTTTCTCCAGAGTGCTGTACACACTGAAAGGCATGTGGCAGATTTCACATTTGTACACGTCCTTGCCCATCTGTCCGTGGGTTTTCATGTGGCGCGTGAGCTTGGAGCTTTGGGCGCAGGCGTAGCTACACAGCTCGCACTTGTATGGCCGCTCGCCGGTGTGGCTGCGCCGGTGCACCGTCAAGTTGCTGCAGTTCTTGAACACCTTGCCGCAGTACTCGCATGTATCGCTCCGCCGGCCGTCCTTGGAGCTCGGGCGGCCGTTGCCGCCGCCGTGCGGGGTGCTGGCCCCACTGCCCGTGCCGCTGCGTCCCGAGGCGGCCCGCTCGCCGTCCAACAGCTCCCCCGGAGGCGTGGAGAAGCGCAGGCTGCCATTTTCCGACGAGTGCTCGGACGACGAGGCGAAGGGCGATTGTCTGGAGTCCCCGCCAGTGAAGCTGAGGAATGGGTCCTTGAGTTGGCGCGAAGCGGCGTAGCCCGCCAGCCACTGGGAGTAGACGTTCTCCGTGTTGGGGATGGTGGGCGTAGGGGGGTCCAGGTCCTTCTCCACCTTGATGCGCTTGGACAGGGTGCCCAGGGAACCGGGGCTGAGCCGCCCGCCCAGAAGCTTCCTGGACAGGCTGTCTGCGGAGAGAGGCACCAGGCCGTTAAGGCTGGTGGTGGTGGTGGTGTCGCCCCGCTCCGTCTCCAAGACCGGGTCATCGTCGAGGGGCCGGCGGGCAGCGTTGCGTCGGTGCGGGTGGAGGGCCTCGCTGTTTTGGTGGTGGCGTGCGCCCTCCAGACGCAGGCTGAAGCGGTAGTCGCTCCTCCCCCGCTCTCCGGCCACCTCAACCTCCAGCTCCTCCTCCTCCTCTTCCTCCTCTTCCTCCTCCTCCCCTTCCTCTTCTTCCTCCTCTTCCTCCTCCTCGTCTTCTTCCTCTTCTTCCTCCTCCTCGTCCTCCTCCTCCTCCTCCTCCTCCTCCTCCCCGTTCTCCAGCGGCAGGCCATTCTTCTCGCTCTTGAACTTGGCGACGACCGACTTGAGGGCGTCGGTGGCGCTGCCCAGCAGCAGCTCGCTGGTGCCGGGTTCCGGGGAGCTGCCATCGCCGTCGGCGCCCGAGAGGCCGCCATCGTCGTCGTCCGACTTGGCGCGGAGTGCCGGGGACTTGCCGCTCTGGCAGTGCGTCTTCATGTGGCGCTTCAGCTTGCTGGCCTGGGTGCAGGCGTGGTTGCACAGGTGGCACTTGTATGGCTTCTCGCCCGTGTGGCTTCGGCGGTGCACGATCAGGTTGCTCTGGAACTTGAAGGTCTTCCCGCAGAACTCGCAAGACTTGGCCTTGAGGGGGGTGCCGGGAGGGGGCGGCGGCGGGGGGGGCGGAGGGGGAGCGGGGGCGGGCGCCGGGGTGGAGCGGGAGCAGGGCGACTGGGAGGTGGACAAGGGCGGCGTGGCCGAGAACGGGGGCTTGCAGCCGGGCTGGAAGGGCTGCAGGAGCCGCTGCATGGGGCTGGGCCGGTCGGGGGAGAGGGGGGGCGACGGCGCCCCCGCCGCCGTGTTCCCCGCCAGCTCGCGCAGCCGCCGGGAGAAGTCCATGCTGGGCGGGGGCTCCAGGGGCGCCGGGTTGAGCCTCATCACCCGGTCGAAGGCGCTGGGGTGGTGGGTGGCCAGGGCCAGGTCGTCGGGGCTGAGGTGGTGCCGAGGCGGGGGGCTGAACAGCGGCGGTGTCCGGGGGTAGCGGCCCTCGCGGGGGGCCGAGTCCCGCGCCGAGCCGGACCCGGGCATCCTCAGCAGGCTGTAGGGGCTGCCGTCGGCCAGGCGCACGGCGTGGAGCGGGGGCTGCGAGGACGCGCAGTCGCCCCCCATCCCGGGGGCCGTGGCCACGCGGGGGGTGAGCGGGCTGCCCGGCTCGCTCTCCAGGTAGATGCGGAAGCCATGCGTGTTCTGAGCGTGCTGCAGCAGGAACCAGGCACTGGTGAAGGGCTGCTTGCATGTGGTGCACGTGTAGCTGCCGGGCTCGTCTTTATCTGGCCAGACAGGAGGGACACACACACAAACAGAGTGAGAAACGAAAGTTTAGCTCGCTGTGACTTCTCTAATGAACACCTGAGATACAACACACACACACACACACACACACACACACACACACACACACAGTAGCTAGGGAAGCCCCGGAGTATGTCGTCACACACCGAAACTATTGAAGCAGTAACAAAATACAGTTGGACAATATTCACTATCTTTGGCTGAGAACATCTGCAGCGGTGTTAATCACTGAAATGAGTCTGCTGAACAGAGACATAAATCTCCCTTTATACTTTTCAATACGCATTATTGCACTGGATTACCATTGCATGAGAGGTTCTGAATCATACAATTTTCTTCAAATTATTTATTTTAGTAAAAACTTAAACCAGCGTTCAATTACAGTGGGTAGCTTTCAAACAAAGGAATAAATCAAACAGTCCTCGGAGACATGTTAGGCACAAACACACAATTTACACAGCTGAAAAGGCACGGGAATATTTAAAAAAAAAATTTGACTTTCAATAGCACTTGCGCGCTGACCCGAGATTTGCCTGACAATGCGCACGTAATCTCGTTAAACACACTCGTCCCCTCTCCAACACCTTGTTTACAGAATTAGCCAGGCTAAAGTGGGACATGTATCTGATGCTGTATATTAACGCTGAATACAAATAAGAGGTCACATGTTAATAAAGTGTTCCACCATCTATCGCACCAAACGCACTCACAGTAAACAAAGTAAAGAAACAGTTTGCGTGTGTGTGTGCGTGCGTGTGCGCATTTGTTTGTGTGTGTGTTTATGTATGTACGTGTGAGACGGCGTTTGTGCACGGGAGGGGAGACACTGGTGAAAAGGCATTTCATGCATTACTTTTCTATTTTTTGATATTTCATGCTTTATGGATTTATTTAAATCCTCTCAGGTGAACAGAAAAGGAGAAGGGGATAGGGGAAGTGAGAGATATGCAAAATAGCATATTTTCCCATCCGCTACTTGCAAATAGGCTCCCTCTTTCATCTCAAGGCTTTCTTATTTTCTTGTCTTTTTCCCCCCCTTCTCTCACTGGAGGGCATTTCACAGAAGTCATTTGGAGAGACCCTAACCATAACCCTACTGTGCCACACACACACACACACACACACACACACACACAGAGGACGCATGTGCGTGTATTTGTGATTGTGAATGTGAGCCGTTCCTAAGATGGTGGATGGACGGGCTTGCATGTTTTACGCCTGCTGTGGCTAAGAGGCTGAGAAGAGAGATTGGGGAAGGAGAGGGGGAGAAGTGGGGGGGGGGTGATGACAAGAGAGGAAAGCTTCAGAGAGAAGAAACGAGGATATGGAAAATGAGAGGGAGAGATAGCAGATTGGTGTCTCACTTCTGGTGGCTCCCTGTGTGTCTACTGCCACTATACGGTGAACAATGTCATTTTAAGACCGCGGACCGCCGTCAAACGTGCACCCAATCAAACCTCCACACAAGCCTTTCTTCTCTGGACTGAAAAGAGATGGTGGTGGTGTGTGTGTGTGTGTGCGTGTGCGCGTGTGTGTGTGTATGTGGGGATGGGGGGGGGGTATACTGGTAAATTATGGATCATTACAATCTGCAAAAATTACAGTTAAATGCTGCCACCTGCATGGGGTTTTGACCCGCTATGGAATTTTTCCATCATAAAAAGGCCATTTGCCCATACACGTCCCCTCTCCCCCCCTCTCCAACGCACATTTAAATGTGCCCATTACGTTCGTTTAAGCTTTGGCTATGGCTAAATGCATATGATGTGCTCATGCATGTGCTCTTTATGGCTACACGCAAATAGTGCCTTATCACTTGTGAAGAGACTAGCCTGAGCCTTTATGGTCTGCTTAGCTTTTTCCAGCCTATTGCCAGTGCCTGAACGCTGCCTTCACACAAGAGCGTGTGCTCCCTTTGTTTTTATTTCCGGAAACTTTGTGTCAGGCCGAAAAAGAAGTCAGGCCAATGATGTGATACCCAACAACGTGCGTGGAATGCACATGCACATACTAGTATGTACAGTAGACACACACATGTGCATGCAATGTATTCACTGAGTAAACAAAACACACAATCCTCATTGTTAGTGTGAAGGACGAGGGTGCGAACATTTTGGGAAGGCGGGGGAGGGAGGGGGCTCACAAGCTCCCGTCTGCCCCTCAGAGACTCGGCCCTACGTGTCCGTCAGAGGAGGAGGCACCGAGGGATCATGGGAAAGGAGGAGGAGGAAGGGAGGCTGGCAGGAGAAGTGTGGCGTGAAGGGGACATCGGTGACAGCCACCCACCGCGGCCGTGAAGGGCGACAGGAGCGCCACTTCCTGTCCGACAACCTACGCCTTCGCCGGCAGCGCATGCTGGCCACGACGCAGCGCTGATCATTAGTCGCTCTGATTGTCACTACATGAGCCTGCTACCATCTTGCCTGGGTGTCCTATAGGCGGTGGCTCTCAAGGGTTTAGATCCTTGACCCATAAGTTCACTGCATGCATGCACCACAAGGGTCAATGACCACATTCTTTTTATAGCATGCTGTAATATAAACCATTATGTAATGCAGGAATAGATGAACAATTAGGAATACATCAGATTAGATGTTCTTTTATTTGAAATATACTGATGCATATTATGTATTAATTCCAAAGAGCATCAAGAACAGATTTTAAAGAAGCAGACGAATATAATTTAAAAAAGAAAGTTAATGTAATGTTTTAAGTTTAAGTTTGTATCCCTGCAATTAGGAGGATCCTCTTATAAACAAGCCTTATCTGCTAACGTCATTCTCTCTCTCTCTCTCTCTCTCTCTCTCTCTCTCTCTCTCCCTTCCTCCCTCCCCCCCTTCTTCTCCTTCTCTCCCTCTCTAGCCACTCTGCCTGGTCAGGTTTGGAGAGCAGGATAGCTGGGACTAATGCTGGATCTCCAGGTCCCCTTTGAAATAGGATCAGCAGAGAAAGAGAGAGAGCGAGAGAGAGAGAGAGAGAGACCAAACTGACAAGCCCTCGGCTGCCATTTCATGGTAAAAGCTGAAAGAGAGTGTTTTTTTCTCTCTCTCTCTCTCTTTCTGTGTGTGTGTGTGTAGGTGTGTGTGTGTGTGTGTGTGTGTGTGTGTGGAGGGGGGGGGGAGGGTCTGGAACAGGAGTTCAACAGAACAGGAGCAGGGGAGAGGGAGCGATACCGAGAGGGGGATCAGGACGGAAGAAGCGGGCGGGCGGGCGGGCGAGCGAGGCTGAAGGGCCAGAGCGCGGATGAGAGAAAGTGGAACAGAGAGGAGTAAAGGGGATATGGAGGGAGGCGGGGGGATAAGCACCCCTTCAAGGCCATTTCAGCACATTGCACCACGTTATTATGTTGTCCTACTGGGCCCACGGCACCGCTGTCGGGCGGAGAACGTGATCCCGGGCCCATGCCAGCAGCCAAAGGACCGACTGACGCAATGGAAGAGGGAACATTACGGCACCCTAAAGAGAAGATAGGGTGGTCCACGTTATTCATATTGTGTCCCAGACTGAGGCTTGGACCAGGCAAAGCAACAGGCAGGACACATGTAAACAATCTGGAGGGCTTTAGGTAGACTGACCTACACATATACACACACACACACACACACACACACACACACACGCTCCATTGGTGTAAATTCATGCTCTTCCCTGTAACCTCCCACCCAAAACCTCCATAAAATGCAAAACAAGACGACGGTTGCCAAAAGTCCTCTGCCCTTGACCCCAGGCTTGGCACACTTTGTGACATGTCAGTTTGTCTTTCTGCCTCACTGTCCAATCACATACGCATGTTTTGCATCCGTCCCTTTCTGACAAAGTTAGAAGGCTTTACTTGACCTCCATTTTGTGTTGTCGTCCTTGACCGGCTCCGCAAGACGCGGCCAAGACGGTCCTGGTGCGGCCGTCGCTGCGGCTCTCATTGATATTGGTCATTTAGCTAATGGAGGAATGAGCTAACAGGATTAGCTTACAGGCCTTCCAAGCCGAAGCGGAAAAAAGACGTGTCACGGCCATTTTCCAAAGTTATCAGTCCCCTGGACTTCTGCGCACACACGCGCGCACGCACACACGCACACACACACTCGCTCACGCACACACCTGAAAAGTGATTATGCTAATAGAACGCCTGTGCCAATATTCATAAGTGTTCATAGGTGTTGCAGTTGAGTGCCTGAGGAAGGAGAAGGCTTGTCAATGCAATGTCTTTTATAAGAGCCCTGGCCGGAACAAGCTTTAATGTGATTACTACTCCGTTTATGTCATTAGGGTGTACGCAGTCAGGGATTAAAGAGGGGCGCGAGGTGAAGAGAGGAGAGGAGCGTTGGGGTTAGAGGCACCCGTCAGATCTCCTGCGGGCTGTCTCGTGTTTGACATTTACTTTCATGTGTGCGACTTGCGACACTGAAGAACCCCCCCCCCCCCCGCGGTGCAGACATCGCACCCAACGCAAACACAGGTGGAACCCCTCCAAACTGTTCATGTTATTCTTGACACGCCGCTGTCCCGACGTCGTACTACAGGCTTGCTATTGTCTTCTTCCCCGTGGGTGCGTCCATTTTATCCCGCGACGCTGCAGGTCCGAGCTTGTCTCGTGGCCTTCCCCTAGTTCCCGTCTCTCACCGGCTCGTACACTCATTCCTTTGTCCTTGGGCCAGACTCTTTGTGGTGCGTCGACACACCGGCCGCAGGCACGAGGGCTTGTTTGACCGACACTTGTTTTCTGAGACAAAAGCTGAATGCAGGATATATGTGTGTTAAAAGCTAATCGTAGACCAGAGCAGGCCTAGGTCCAGCTTCATAAGTGTGTTAGAAGTCTGCTGTGGAGCGAGGAGGGTGGGGGGGGTGAGGCTGCCATGCTGGCCGACAATGGCAGAGGAACCGCACAGCACTAACCACTACACACGTCGCACAGAGACCAAATGGAAAAAGGCTGAGGAGAGAGTGGTGGAGGGAGGTGGGAACAGAGAGAGAGAGAGAGAGAGAGAGAGAGAGAGAGAGAGAGAGAGAGAGAGAGAGAGAGTCCCTGTCTCACGAGTCCCTGGAGGTAAGAGAAAAACCAGACTGGGAAGAAATCCATGGCTGGCGTGTGTGTGTGTGTGTGTGTGTGTGTGTGTGTGTGTGTGTGTGTGTGTGTGTGTGTGCGCGCGCGCGTGTGTGTGTGTATGGGCGTGTGCGTGTACACGTGTGTGTGTGCGTGCGTGCGTGTGAGTGAGGAGGTGTAGGGGGGTGTAGTGGAGAGATCCCCAGATAAGGGTGCATGGCATATTCAGGGGAGCATGCCCAACACAAAGTACACTGCTGGCTGGTGGCGATTTTCTTCTTCTATTTCGTTTTCTTTTTTTCAACCACCAATCTGACTTTCACACTTATTACCTTTCCTGTGCCCACCTCCTGAAAGTGGATAAGAGCAACTGTGGTACCTCTGCGTTACCAAGGAACGGGCCAGATGGCATCCGCAGAGCGGACACAATTGACAACATACTGTAGCTAGCCTCTAGTAAGTGTGTGCGCGCGCGTGTGTGTATTGTACATTATTGCGTAACTGTGTGTGCCGCGTGTATCTTGACTCACATTGTCAGCTGAACTGTATTTGAACTGACCCTCTCTACCTAGCCATCTATTCATATACCTATTGTCCCCTCCTCTCCATCCATTTATCAGTTTCCTCTCTTCCAGCTGAACACAGCAAGAGGGCCTGGGTGGGCACAGCTCTGTCCAGCAGAGCTTACCGTATAGTAGAGGCAGGGTGGGCACATCATTACCCCAGAGACACTAAATTCAGCAGGATAGAAACATAAAAACACATATTACCAGGCACACTACACTGTACTGTATATATATAGGAGACATGCAGACAATTTTGAATGGAGCTCTGGGATAATTCCAAAACTATCCAAATATTAACACGCAACATAATCCAAAAGAGCCAATCGTCTGCTTTGTTATTTCCAAGCGTGAAGCATTTAACAAATCGTGTGGCTGCATTGACGTTAGTCTCGCAGAGCCAGCATTTCCTTACGGAAAGTCTGGGACACACCGCTGGCTAACTGTGTCAGTAACCGCCTACTTGACAATCAAGGTGTTTTGATTGACATGCATGACGACCAACTATGTAACTCAATGACCAAGTCGGACGTTTTTTTACAGGAATTGTAAATCTGTAAAATTAGTAGGCTACGGTTACTAATTAAAATAAATGTAACATTTTAAATAAGTACATAAAGAACTGCGCTATTGTTGAACTGGAAATTATGGAGATATACTTGTGAGTGACAATGCTAACAGCCAATGGATATCGACAGTATTACTTCCCGAAAGTCAGAGAGAAAGTGTCGAGCTTACGAAGGTGTATGCATCAGACGTTCGGCAAATAGTTGCTTATGTGACGTAGTGCTAATGGACAGAAGAGGCTGAGGCTACATTGACGTAAGCCACCTGCCTATACTATCTTCCTAAATAACTGCCCGGCGGAGCTCCAAAGATGGCTGCTAGTGGCGAGACTTGCCTATAAGGATTTTTCCTTATAGTAAAGGCGGGGCGGGCACATCATTACGCTCTTTCTGCTCACCAGCGGCAGTGGGAGCGTGTACGCTCTTATTTCCCATCCGGGCTCTAATGGTACAGTGAGCAGACCTCTGGGCTCCTAAGCTTAACCAGCCTAATTAAATGGACCATCGCTTGTGCAAGCGCCCGCAGAGGTCGTTTATTGAGGAGGGATCTGTTTCGCCCGGATCAAACCGGCGTAAACACTAAGCCGACGCGCCAGTGACCAAAGGGGGCGATATTAAATCTGGGACGGGAAACAACAAAATGGTGCCAGTTTAAGCACACTTATCCAGGTAGATAAGAAGACTTAATCAAGCAAGAGTATTTTAGGACTCGGGCGATATCCCAGATGGGCAAGGAGTCTCTGGGAAATGTAGGCTGTATTCTGTCATGGAATGATATGTCTCAATAAGACTTAATGGTGTAACAGAATATATAGGAGAGAATAGAATAGAATAGAATGTGGAAAATAAAATGACAGGAATAGAACATAGAATAAATTACAGAGCAGAAAAGAAAAATACAGGAAAAGCTTAGAACAGTCCACTCCACTAGCAGAAGGCAGAGTGAAATGTAAACTGGAGCGCCCCCTCTCTCCTCCCACCCCCCCGCCCATTGCAGACAAGATATCCTTGGTAAGGCACGAGGCCAGGGGCCCAGGGCCCCCCTATCTCTGCACGGCTCAGCGTGTGACAGCTCTGCAGTCTCCGCAGAAAGGATGGAAGGGGACCAATGGGGGGGGGGGGGAGTGGTGGGTGTCGGCTCGCTGCACATTTCTGCATAAATCTCCAGCAAGATCGCATCGGTCGAGGGGGGGCGAGGTAAGAGCCAGCCAGGCTTGATAAGGCCCCCGGGGCAAGGGGATTCAACACTGTCAAAACGCTCCCCGTCGCTGGCTATTGGGATGAGTGGAGCGCCTTATGAGCTGGCGCATCATTTGCCAGGAGGGAGGACGTTATTCGCCTCCGTCGGAGAGAGCGGGAAGGGGGTGGGGGGGAAGGGCAGCTGACCCCTTTGCGCTGAATGTCTCGCCCCCCCCCCTCGCACCCCAATCTCCTTGGACATGCGTCCAGCTCTCCGGACTGCTCCGACTTACCACCGAGTCACGAGGTGAGCCGCAGCAAGCGCACCACCGTGCACGCAAATGAGGCCGTAGAGGGCCCGTAGTGGATTTGTGTAAACCAGTAAAAGGCATAAAATGACCACATGCACCATTCAAGAGATGCTGGCGTCTCTGCGAGCGGTTTACACTGCAATGCACAGCGAATATTGGGCTGTGTGGGTGAGAGACGGACCAGAGAGGTGGAGAAAAGGGAAGAGAAGTGGGAAGAAATGGCATGCTGTGAGCTGCCTCTACACTGACGCTGCAGACACTCACATGCACACACCCAGCAAATCCCTCCAGACAAAGTCTGTTTTGGGGCTAGGCCTCCCCCTATCTCTCTCTCTCTCTCTCTCTCTCTCTCTCTCTCTCAAAGAGGGGTACCGTTTCACGTCTCTATTCCACCTATACACGATAGAACAACTGTTACATTACAGCCTCGCCACAGAGAATGTAATTTAACAGAGAGGTTTCAACGGCGGACACTTCCGCATTCAATTTTTGTAAGGCGCGTATGTGTGTGTGGGGTGGGGGGGATCTTTTCACCATTTATGCAGACCGGAATGACCCAGCGTTCCATGCAAGTCATTGGGAACACGGATTTCACCATAATATTGCCCATTGTTTCTCGCTGGGTATTTTGAGTATATTACTTTAATTCCAAAGTACCTATGATCAGTCTGAGGCCACAACAGTATTCATGCAGCAAACTGTTTTAAGGTCAATTGACTTCATTTCAGGCCATTGTTACGGCGTGGCTCAAGGGCTGCAACTAAAAAGAACACAAATCTCCAAACTAACAGAATAACATACAATGAGGTGGGAATGCCTGTAGATGTACAGTATACGTACAGTATACTGTGTATATGTGGTGCGTGTTTCATGCTAACTAAACAAACAATCCAAACAGCAAATGGCATGTGTGGTGCCAGGAGGGTCAGAGAGCTGCAACACACCCCTGTAAGTGAAAGGCCCAGGTGCACTTCATTAGGCTAATTAGGGCATATCCAGCCAATAAGGAGAAAAAGAAAAATCACAGGCCCTGTTAAAACAAGGCAGGGCCGTCACACCATGCATGGTAGCTTTAGTTGTCTGGGCGCAGCCTATGTCAGCCTCCACGGAAAAATCTCATTAGTGACAGAAGCGTTCTGTTTTTGCCTCCATTGAAATGCATTACAATGCGCTATTTTTCTATAATTCTGAAATCTTTGGTGTCGCCTGAACTCTGTAATGGCCAGCTGAAGTAATGTTATTAACTGAACACAGACAAGTGGTTCCCAAAGTAGGGGTCATGACCCCCTGAGGGGTCAGGACATGTGTGAGGAGGGCTCCTGAGAGTATTTCAGTTTTATAGACATACCATTTTCCCCCACAATATAATAGTTTTACGCAAGCAAAGCTTCAAACGTTTTTATGAAAACACTGAGGAAGGAATCCCACTGATTTAGTCATGCAGAGCTGGATTAAAATGTTATTTTATTTCAGTTGTATCACTATACAATACAGCAGGTACAACTTTAAAAGGAACTCTGTCGAGAGATTAAGGGTGAAGCAGTGAGAGAATGTGTTACGGCTGTTGTGGAAACAGAGAATGGGCACCGCCAGCGTAACACGGGGAAGAAGGGCTACAGTATAGCATGTATAGCGCATGCTAAACATGCTATACTGTTTGCACCTGACGTTTCTCCGGTCACAGTTTCAGGAGTGGTCGTTCCGATAGGCCTTCATTTAGACAACAGTGAACAAGAGCTGTTTTAGACACCGCAGTTATTGTTCACCCCATCCTATCACCTCAGGCTGACAAAGCCGGGGCATGTGAGCTCGGACCAATCACAGCAGCCCGTTATGCGCCTCAAGGCATTGAGGGGGTGGGGGGGACACATGGCACTCAAATACAAGAAGGTCCAGTGTGTTGGTGTGTCCCGTGGCCCGAAGCTGCGAGGGCTGAGGGTTTAACGCATGTCCATCTGGCGTGTGTGACTGTGCGCACGACGGCCGAGTGGTTAAGAATTCAGAGAAGAAGCATCAATAGCTGGACTCTTAGCGCGGGAGGGGCATCTCCGGGTCAGGCAGAGCTCACAAAACCGTTTTCTCATGAAGCTGCAAGGCAGCAGGGAACAGGCCTGTACACTTGTGACCACAGGAACAACGTTTGGAGGAAATAAAATCGCATGCTTTGTCTATGCTTTGTGTCCTTTGTCTATTGTAGACGCACACAAGTTAGAATCACTGTTGTTTACGAGTATATCAGTACAAACGTTCCAAGTGGCCACTATAGTGCAGGCCCCGCCACCACCCCTTCATCCATTCCTCTATCCCCAGCCACCCCATCTATTATTAATTCATACAGGAGGAAAGAACAGTGCTGGGCAATTTCTCAACCCAGACGCTCTCCAAATCCTGATTAAAATTGCAAAACGGCCTCCTGTTCAGCCATAATTCAGCCCCCCCTTCCTCACGACGCCCTGACAGAAGCATGAGGAGACGTGGCGGAGAGCAGTGTGTTCAAAGAGCCAAAGTGACCTACAAATGCTTCCTTTGTGCTCCCCTGCTTAATATCTAGCACTTGACGCTAACGTTGCTACGGTACAAAGCCAGCTGCAGACACACATTACGGAGTACATACGCACACGAGCAACACCAAATGGTCAGCACATCCACGTACAGCTAATGGTGGATATGATTTTTTGTACATTTACGCCGGGTGCCCACCAAATGCGTCATGTATTTTGCATGCATTGCTTTTCTGCAAGGCCAGTCGGTATTTTTCTGCATCCGACAACGAAATATACAACGCAAGGCAAACTGACTCTGAATAATAGGCTACTACTAGGCACATCGTGGACTTTACTGTTTAACAAGAACGTTGTTTGTATAATTAACAGATTTGATGTTTTATATGCCTTTAACATTAACAAGACTACAACCACACAATGAACCACTAAACTAGTAAATAACCATGGTTTTCAGACGGCAAAAATATTGATCTTTTTTTAATGCTTTTTCTATAAATAGACACTTCCACACGGACAATGTGTGTGTTACTAAGAGATTCGCCGAAATAAATACTTTTTTGTATGCTTTAAAAACTTTAGATGATGAAGATGGATGGCCCATATGCTTGGCAATGGCAGGCCACGCTCCCCACAATTCCTCATCCTCGAGACCCGCCGTACCAGATTCCTGACTGCTAATTGAAAACATGTGGTCTTAGGGGCCGCTATAGCACTGCGTAACACTGAGAACAGAGTTAAATGGCAGACAATAGGACCTAGCATGGTTCAAACAGCTTAGCCACTTCCCATATCCTACTCCCAGAGAGGTCTGCGGGAGGCCCGTTTTGAATAAACAGATGTCGGTGGGTAGGTGTTGGAGCATCGGAGCTGCCCGAGTCGCTGCAGGCAATTTTAACATGTGCAAATTTGTTGACGGCAATATACAACCCAGCGTTATACTGTATGTCATTGATATACAGTGGCGAAACACCTAATATGCAAGATATACATACACCGACACAGACGCACACACACACACACATTATACCATCTATTCTATTTTGCTGATTCTTCCCGGAGGTGCGCCGTAAACATGAACAGGAACAAGCTGTAGTGAGTGGGATATTAATTAAGGTAGCCAACCTGTATATTCCTTTGTGCCCAGCTGTAGGGCATAAATCAGGCTTTTAACGAGGTTAGGAGCCTAGGATCTCAAACCGTGTTGGAATGCTACCTGCACAGTCGTGCCAAAAATCTGTCTGGGCCCAGGGCTCCTATAGATCACTACGCTTATAGCAGGGGGGACTATAGAGACCAACCCCTGGGTACGAGTGGAAGGGGAGGAGGGGCCACGAGGAGAGGAGGAGTGTGGCCAGAGAGGGGCAAGAGCCATTTCTGTCAGGTCATCGGGTTCAAGTAAACGTGTGGTGTGTGGGAGTGCGTGAGTTTGTGTCTTTCAAGTTTGCCTGTGCCTGTGTGCGTGCGTGTGTGTGTGCACCACAACAACTACCTCTGCCGTTTTACGAGGCCTCTAAATAAGTAGCAGGGGCGAGTGCAGGAAAGAGAGAGAGAGAGAGAGAGAGAGAGAGGGGGGGGAGCAGAAATAAAAAAACAACCCTACCAGAGAGACCAATTTAGAGACAGAGACCTGAAACAGGAGAGGCGACGCAAACCGCTTCTATGGCCTCTCAGTGGCTCAGCAAACCGCCAAACATACAGGAGAGTGCACAGAAAAACAAGCTGAGAAAAACGAATGCGTTACTTCAGGAGATCGCTACCTTGGTCAAAAGGTGGAGAGGACATTTGATGAATAGCGGAGTTCCCCGGGTAACAGAGGGATTTACACACACACACACACGCAGACTGTCTGATTTGATAGCTGAGTTCGCCTCAAAGTTATTCCTATGAGCACACACACACACACACACACAGACTCGCACTCACTCACACTCTCTCTCACACACACACACACACACACACACACACTCGCGCTCACTCACACACACACACACACACACACACGTACACATACACGCACGCACACACGTACACATACACGCACACACGTACACATACACACACACACACGGGATTGCATGGGAACACAGACATAGGAGATACCTGCACACTCAGCATATCGCCCCGCACAACGGTACGACCCAAGAGAATGCACGCCCGCGCCAAATCACCCTTATCTTGTACCATCCCACTCCATCAGGGGAAATTAGGATGTGTGTCCACCCAGGAGATGGAGGTGCTCGTTTTCCCAGGCTGCACCGTGGCAACAAAGCAGATTTATTGGCCAGATGTTTGTGTCGTTGCTTCTCTACCAGATGATAAAGATGTTATTTACACTACGTGCTGTGTTGATGCAGAGCCTCTCAGTGAAGCTGCATCACTTCGCTCAAAGCTTGCGTTGTCGACGTACAGTATGTTTAGATACTGATAGCTGCTCATTAGAATAGGGGATGCTAACACGGGGAATATCTATCAAATTCTGTTGATAGTCTAATAATCCGTCGCCTAACCTTAACACCGCTCAGAAATGCTCTCTCCCTCTCTTATTCCTCACTTAAAGTGTAACTGGTGTTATTATTATTGACAAAATTCCCGACAGAATTCCCGTTTTTATAATAATTTGCATTTTAGGGGCTGAAAACAGAACTACAAGTAATTTCTGTTAAAAATGAACCCGGGACATCTTAAAATTAAAATGTTAACGTTAATGTTAATGGCGGTTCCCCCTCTCAGCCCCTCCCCTCCCCTCAATCAGCTCCTTGACACATTTTTCAAACTTGTAGTGGGTGGAGTCAGAGCTTGGGCGCAGTTACACTTTAACTATGCGTGTCATTCACAGAATGACCCTGTCTTATGGCTGTGACAGACAATGTAACACCACTCCCTAAAGTTAACGCTGTCATTAGGTTAGACCTAGAACCGCCCAGGGGTCACCAGGGCATTGACCCCAGCTGACTGCATGGCATGCATGCTGAGCAGTGAACTTTGTGGTCTTGCACAAGGTCAACCTGTAAAAGGACCTATATGCACATTCCACACATGTTCAGCTGATATGCCGTGCAGAGAAATCCCATAGGCCCAGCTCCTGCGCACAGCTTCACGGGACAACTGGTGGCTATCTTGTACAGCCAACCTTTGACACAGGTTTTAAAGGCATATAAAGGCATAAAGACATATATGCTCTTTTAAAATGCGGCGCTTTTTATGGCTGTTGCTTTATTTCATCACCCTCACAAAGCAGAGATGATGAAAGGGTGAAAAAGAAATGCCATGGAATTAAAAGGATATACTGTGTTAAAAAAATGTTTGCAGTGCGTGTGTGTGTGTGTGTGTGTGTGTGTGTGTGCACGTCTGTGTGCGTGCATGTTTGGTGTATGCGTGCGTGCGTGCAAAGGGTGGCAGATCCAATGTAAAAAGCTGTGGAGAGTTTAAGTAGGGAAAAACAAAAGAGTGGTGGACAGCTTTACGCCACAGCACCCCATCCTAGATTACATTAGCAGCAGCTGCTTCCTTTGTGCGGTTTTATGGCCAGGCCCCAAGAAAAAGATGCTAAAATTTCACTTAATCTGCCGCAGAAACCCAAGTGTCTGACAGCCACTCAAACCGGGGGGGGGGGGGGGGGGGCGAAAAACACCA
>JAODTR010000001.1:2978872-3000781 GCA_025399935.1 Amblyopsis rosae | reverse complement strand
TATATATATCTGCCTTGTCGTGGCCTGGGTTCAGACATGTTCAGAATACGCACCGGTAATGGGCTAATCAAAAATGCAAAACAATTGGCAATTACCGTGCAGGGCCCTAATGGTCATTAGAATTTACAACAAGGTAATGAACTGAGCGCTGGCTCAGGCCATGCATATTCATAAAGCAATCAGGCTTTGAAGATTAAAGAAGCGCTTCAAATTTAAATGAGCACCGCGGCATGTTATCAGTGAGATCCAGCCAGCCAAATTAAAGGATGGCCCAGACAGAAGGGTGTGTTTTGTTGCATGTGCGTGTGTGTGTGCGCGTTTACAGTGCACATGCATGCAAGAGTGTCAATGTTTGAGTGTGTGTTGGGTGCAGGTTTGGTGAAGAGGAGGGAGTGGAGTAAATTTGAAGTTTGTGCGCATTTAAGTGTGTGTGTGGAGGAGTGTGTGTGTGTGTGTGTGTGTGTGTGTGTGTGTGTGTGTGTTTAATCTTGGTAGTCAGTACGCCCGTCCAAGCCTTTGTACGATCACGCAAATTAGGCGAAAACATGCTGAGTTTTGTCATAAAAAATTCATTCACATCTAAGAAATGATGTCCGCATGTGTCCCTTTCACTCAAAAAGGGGAAACACTGCAACTGGTAAGTGATCATAACACGCTTGTCTTTAGAGCGCTCGAGTCCCCCCGTCTTCTGATAATCATTTAAGAGACGTGGGATTTGAATCTTAGATCAAATGTCACGTTAACCCGAGCTATTAGCAGCCAATGAGCATTTGAACGTTAAAAACCCCGGAGAGCTCATCGCGAGCACTCCCTTCACGCGTGTGCCTCTACACTGCGAGCCGACGGCTGTCAGCTTTCACACAAACGTAGTGGCAGAATAAGGGAGGGCCTCTCTCCTCTATATCTCCCTGGAGGAGATAAGGCTGGGCAGACACAGCTGCAGAAGACCACCCACACTCCCCTCCCCCACCTTCCAAGCCCCCCCGCGTAACAGTGCCCCTAACACACAGACTGACACACACACGCGCGCGCGCACACACGCATGCACACACACACGGACATCATTATAATCTTAAACGTGATAAGATAGATATACACACACGCACACGCACGCACAATTACATGCAGGCTCGGCCCATGACTGAGGCCTGCCACGGTGGAGATAGCGATGCAAAGAAGACTCTGAGAGACAGTGACCAAGTCTGTTGGTTAAGTTGACCACCCCCAACACCCCCCGCCTACGTGTCTGTTCCCATGGCCTCAACTATATCACCCTGAGTGTGAGAAAGACACAGCTCCAGGAACTACAGCCACAACAGGAACACAATGGCTTGAGCCGCGATAAGAATGGGCTACACTGACCTCAACCGACACGCAGGCGTAAATCAAACACTAATAAAACACCTCAGACGATCAACAAAACGAGCACGGTGTCCTCACAAACAAAACAACAAAAGGCCGACGGGAAATTTATAGTGTGAAAAATGTTGAATCCTCTGTGGAAAATCCACCTGAAATCCACATTCCCATTCTACATTCCCATAGAAGGAAGAGTTTAAAATTCTCAATGGTCACATGTAGATAGATTCAAAGCAGTTCCAGGAAGTGCTTGGTGGACAATTTGAATATATATCTGCAATTCTTGGTAATTAGTAGTATTTAAATGCAAATTACTTTTACAAAATAATTGATAGCGTACTTTTAGTATTTGCTGCTAAAGTCCGGGAACTGTTTTGAGGTTCCACCAGCCGCCATTGCTGTGAAAACCAGTCCATTTTAGTGAACAGAGTTGACACGACTCTGTCTTCTACATGGCTCTGGTACTACCATCTGCTTCCATGAACTACAGCTGTTTCTGTCCGTCTTAAAATAAAGTCATTAACCTGCGAGCTGCCAAAGATGGCGAACTGGCCATGACGTTGTCAGGTGACCTCTGCCTGTCACGCTATTGACAAGCCGGTGGTAGAATGTGTTTATTTCTGGGCACTCCGTTTCATCCTGCTGGGGTCCAGACAAACAAGGCCTTCTCTGCCGTGCGCTCTTGCTTGGCAGGAGGCGTGGGGCCACGTGGGTGTTTTTACCGGGTGCCAGCTAGCTAGCAAAACTAGCTTGTCCTCTTTTGAGCTCCAGTCAAATCTGAAAGAGGAAATGAAGGCTGGAGTGGTTGTCTTTAAAGAGGCCCACAATAGCGTAGCCAAAACTCTGAGGACCATACGGCCCACTGTACTGACGCAGACACGATAGAGAGAGAGAGAGAGAGAGAGAGGTGGGGGTGGGGGGGGGGGGGTCATATGCTTCTGACAGCTTTCATCAGCTCACTACACATCATGAGGTTGCAGCTACAACACAGTAATTACAGACAAAACACATTACAGGGTCTACATCTGTGTGTTTGTATATGCGTGTGTGTGTGTACGCATTATTGTATGTGTAAAGTGGGTGTGTCTAACATTGTTGTGTGTGCGTGTGTGTGCTTGCAAGTGTGTGCGTGCACATACTTAAACTAGCCTACACCTGAATAGCCCTGGGCTGTGGTGGGGATGTCAGAAGACAAACAGAGACACAGGAAGCCCAAGCTAAATGCCCTGAGGGACACACACGCACGCACGCACACACACACACATGTTCACACACACACACAAACACACGGCATGCATACAGCACCCCTAACCACAGATCCCTCCCACTGTCTGTCATACGTCTCACGAACTCACACGCAATTAAGCTGTAACACATACTACACACACACACATAAGCCCAACCCAGCCCTATAGGGCCTAGCACTATGTGTGCCAAGTCTGGCCTGGCATGGTCTACAGAGGGGAGCCCTGAGGCAAGCCTTGCCAAGTCAAAGACCCTTTCATGTTCAGCCTGCACTTTCTAGTAGGGTAGTAAAGCTTTAACAAACACACACACACACACACACACATATGCACTATAAAATGAATTAATGGCCAAACCCCCGTGTCTAATCTATTTACTAGCACATTTACTGTCAGGTACACAAGATATAAACATCCAATCCACTTCAAAAGTTGAATACTGTCAAAAGCCTCTGTAGTGCCAAATCCCACAACAAAGATTTATAATTGTCTACTCACAACAATAGTGGGTGTTTAGAGTTTACCTTTTTTTTCTTTTGTCTATTTAATATTTATTCACAAAGCTATTTCCTACTAATAAAGCACACACAGCCACACACTGTACAGGACCAAACCCAGCCAAGCTAACAGAATGATCTCATTAAAGTCGCATTAGCCAGACAATGGCAAGACAACTATGAAAATATTAGCCATTACACATTGAATTGAAACAGCATATCTGGGCCTATTCAGTATCAATTAAAATGATCACCCAAACAAAAGCATGCAAACCTAACGACTCGTGGACACACGCGCACCCATGCGCGCGCGCACGCACACACACACACACAAAAGAAATAGATAACACCTCCATGTGTAACCCCCAATCACACACTTGCACGCACACACACTCCTTCCGCAGCAGTGTATGTGTGTGTGTGTGTGTGTGTGTGTGAGAGACTGGTGGTTTGGTGAAAGGTGGCACCGTGCCAACGCACAGACTGCTAAATACCTTTGTCTCTCCAACACACGGGGACAAGCTGCTACAGGAAGGCACAACACACACAGCCAGCCCTCAGAGCCGCATGTGAGAAATAAGGCCTCGTTGTTCCAGTGTTTTCCTGCTCATAAAAGGGGATGGGGGGGCGGGCAGCCATAATTAACTCAATATTGATCTGCAGGCCAGGTTACAATGGAGGTGGAGCGGGGAAAGAGACAGGCTTGTGAAGGGGATGGTCGATTTGAAGCGTTACACCGGCCCCGTTAACACACATGGCCGCGGTATATAGGGGGAAACACAGCGGGAGGGAAATTGGACAGACATCAGGCAAGGCACATTAAGGCAACTCCGTGGGCACAATATTATAGTGGAGATAACGCTGGTCGCTGTGTGAAAGATGAACTTGCTAGGTATGTTGATGCACTGTGTGACTTTAGAGTCAATAAGCTAATTTGGTGAGCCATATTTATCTCCATTTATCTCTTAATTTCCTATATATCCATTATATCTACTTTATGTACCGACATCTTGCCAAATTGCAAACAAGAAAGCCAAACACATACTGGTCTAATGCAAAGCCACCTTGCCATTACTAGGCGATGCTGAACATGCGCATGCTGCAGCATGTATCATATCATATGCTACTGCACGTAACCTTACCTACCAACTTTCGACAACGGCAAACCACAGGCATGTGGTTAGTGTGAGAAAGTGTCATCTGCGGTGTCACTAGGGCCGTCCATAATCAGGAGACAAAGTGCATTAGTCCCTGTGCGTGAGTTACAATGGCTTATCATGCAAATGATGGCAGGCGGGCTGCTCTCTGCTCCTCCTCAGGGCCCAGGGCTCCAGACAGGCCAGACCCCATCTCCAGCTGCACCCCAGTAACCCCCAGACCGTCCCAGGATCAGCCTCCCAGCTCTCCCTCTCTGTCTGTGTGTAATGTGTGTGTGTAGATCACCCCCACCCACACACCCAAACACAGCGTCCCAAGCCTCGGCTTATCAGACCACCCTCTGTCTGCCGAACCCAAAACAACCCTTAACCTAAAAAAAAAATGTAAGGAAGAAAAACCCACACAGCCATAGCACCCCCCTTTCTCCCCCACCCACCCCCCTCAATACAGAATCAACCACAAACATTTCAAATAAAGAGGGGGGAGGGGTGTGTGTGTGTAAGCAACACACAAAAGGGGCACTGTAAATCTGTCAGGGTGTTGTCTCAGTGTTCCAGTGGCCAACGTCTGGGCCTGTGGTACATCACACAGGCCCGGTGGGGGCAGTATACATTAGGACACCGTGTCTCAATGACAGCCTCTAACTGGGGGGAGGGCTTTGCAGAACATGGCAGCTAGCATATGAGACGTGGGGCGGTGTGGTGCCACTGCCAGCCTGCATCCATCAATCTGGGATAGGTGCGGTGTGCGTGCGTGTGTGTGTGCGTGCGTGCGGGTACTAGGGCATTTGTGCACGTCAGATATGATGTGCATTCTGTCTCGGCCCCCCAGAATATAGAGGATTTGTGATCAAACTTTCAACTAATTATATTAATGCTGTTGAATACTAACAATGATATCCCTCAATCTATACATTATTTGTTCATTATCGTGCTCAGTGAAACCACTGGCTGCTATACTCATCTCCACAGCCATTAAGACTTATAAATAAAGCTTAGCAAACAATGGCAGTGTGTGACCCTATGATATCATGTGAACTCCAGTGCATGATGATCTAAATTAGCGGAGAAAAGCGTGGTTGAACAGCTGACAAGGCCAAGAGGCATGTCAGCTGTGTGTGTATGCGTGTGTGCGTTTGTGCTTTTGCGTACAAATTGTGCGTTCGAAAATAGGGCAGATGTTTAACAAAGTGCATACTAGTACTGTAACACAGATGGAACGGACTAACTGGCCAACAACTCTACAGTATTAGCTACACAAAGCCACAACACAACACGCACACCATTTTATACTTTCTCTGCCTGCAAAGTATCTCAAACCTAAAAAGACCAACTAATCTGTCTAAATAATAAATGCTTCAGTGCACATTCTGTCCGAGTGTTATTATTAAAATAGGCAATATTGGTCAAATTAGATACACCATCACACATAAGACATACATGCTTGTATTTGTCATGTTTTCACTACAGCCCCATTTAGCAGCGGTGGACAACCAATAAACCAAGTAGCGACAAACCGCCTAAAGAAGCCCTTAATTAAGCAAATCAAGAAAAACACTGACAATTAGTGGCTGCAGGGTTCCTCAAATAAACGCTTCTTTCTTGGCAGTTTGGCATAATTACATTGCTTCATATTCCTTTTTAATTTTAGCGTCAGAGTGAGACTTTGCGGGCTGGTGTTACAGAGATATGACAGTGTGCAACGCTACAGACGCATTGGGATACATCTGTCATCGCCACATGAGAGAGAATGTGGGACCCAGAGGATCTGAGCACATCTGTCTCGCAGCTATGAACGGCAGAACTGCCTGTATTTCTTTATTTCTCTCTCTTCCCTATCTCTGTCCTTCCCTGCCTGTCTCTCGCTCTGACTGTAAAGGTTTCGATCTTTGTGTTCGGGATCAGTGGACGCCCTAATGCATCAGTTGGGCGAGAGTCACGCTTCCTAAATGCAGGATCAGATAGCTCACGCCGGCGCCCGGGCGACTTCACTCGTGGAGTAATAGAACCATAACAGCCTGAGAGAGTTCACATGCCCTGCTTTGAAATAACACGGATCTCAGAGAGACCGTTTTCGAAATGCAGCTTTTGACCTCGAAACCCACGGCAAAAATAAAAACCTGCCACCCTGTTCGTTTGGCGCGTTGTACAGTACTTTGAACAGCAGACATTTTGTTTTCGCCCCTCCCCCCCACACTGCCAGCTTGTTTACCTGTAACGTTTTCTCGCTTGGGGATTATTCCTTGTGAGAGCGCAGATAAACAATCCTCGTCCTGCGGCGACACCTGAACAGCCACCTCCACGGGGTGACATGGCCGCCGTGGGTGCTGCTGGTGGGTCCGTGCGTGCGGAGACGAGGCAGACAGGGGTGAGGCCAGCGGCGACGAGGGGGGCCTGTCTAAATGCTTGTCCGAGCAGAAGCCCCCGTGGCACTGCCGCCGCTTGTGCTCGATAAACAGGAGGATGTCGGCCAGGGGGAAGCGAGAGTGGCACTGGCCGCAGGTCAGGAGGTCCTGGTCCCCTTTCAGGGGCACGCCAGGGGCCTCTCGCAGCCTGTGGGAGTCCTGACGGTCTTCTTCTGGTAAAACGCCTGACAGTGGCTCCGCTGCAAGTAAACAATAGGGGAAATATGAGCTACAGATAAACACACAATATACTGTATGTTACAGTATTACAACGCACGCAAATAGGTTGTTACGTTTTTGCAGTTTCACAAGTTCACTAAAGTGCTACAATTTCTGTTACTGCTAGAATGAAGGCATATTAAGACAAATCTATAGATAATCTATAGAATAATATTATTTAAATGAATAGTCTATATTGACCTACAGTCATGCAGTACAATTTAATAAGAAAGAAATAAAGAAACCACAGACCACTTCGATAAAGCCTGATAGTTATTCTTGCAGTGCGAACGATTAAGTTGCTTGACCCTCTTTATTGTGCTGCCAATCTCGTTTTTTAATGAACCTAACACCTCTGAGAATCAAAAAATAGATTCTAATTTGAGTTCAAGATGATTGGACCCCATTTCGTTAAAAGTGCTGGGATCTTGTGAACCGAGGCTCGACATTGAGGGGCGAATGTGGAGTAGGTCCCTGAAGAACCAAGAACAAGCATTTAAACGAAGTAATCTAGTCACGGTAAATGGCATTCGGCACCCCAACTGGGATGTTAAGATAAGATGTGATGAATTCTTGCCACCGATTCAACCTTTAATTCTGTGTCGGGTCAAACAAAAAGGAGGTGAGGGACTCTGTAAGATAGGCCTAGTACCTGCATACTGACCTGCATTAAAGATGAGCGAATTATTCCCTATTTTACCTAAGCTTATCTTAACCAGCACATGCTTTGTACACTGGTGTGCGGTCAAGACGTGATGAAAGATTTTTCTTCAGACCAAATCTAATTTTGATGCAGGCACATGGGATGTGGATAACATAAAAATAAAATGAAAATGATTATTATATATAAAATCCCCTTTCAGATAGACTACCTGACTGCAACGGAAATTCAAGTTAATACATAGCACGCCCCAATTAGCTATAGACTTTGCTTCTAAAGGCATTTCAGTTGTGAAAATAATTAGGCAACACGGGGTTATTCACATGCCTGTCAGCAGTAGATCAATCATTTAGCCTAGGATTCCTTATACCAGACCAGTTCTAGAATTCAATATATGAATATAAAATAATGGCCTTTTAGTGACATTGTCAAATATAATTAAACATTTTACAAAGTATGTTCAACTCATATCGTTTTAGTAATTTATTCTGTTGTAATTGCATTTAGACATAGCCAAAAACAGTTAGCCAAAAATAACCCTTATTTATTGTCTAAATGTGATTCCTATGGCTAATTAATTTGAGTTTAGCCTATTAATATTATTATAATGTGATTATTATATGCTCTATAGTTGCTACACGCCTACAGCCAGGCTGTGGCAAAAAGAAAAGAAAATAATGTTTTTTCTGACCTCACATTCCTATTGAACATAAAAATAAATAAATACAAAAAAAAACAACATACATATATACATACATACATACATACATACATACATACATATATATATATATATAGGCTGTATGTCTTCATCAGTTTAGGTTTAGCTATTACACATTTTACTCTGCCAACACGTTTTGTTGCTTTGAACAAAAATAATGTTATTTATTGGGTGATGTTTAGATTTCACTGACATAGTAACTATTGTGAAAATAACATTACATACCAAACTGATCAAATCAAATCGGAGATATTGTACCTCTAATGAAACGAACGTATTGGCTTGGCCTAGTAATAAAGTGATAAACAGATCAAGTTCAAGTTCATAACCACGGCACTGTAATCATATTGCGCCCCCTACCGCCAAACGATTGGACAGTGGCCTATTGCAAAAAACGACAAATGAAGGCATACAAGCTGTGTGTGCTTCTTTTAAACTAAAATTTGAACAACAAAGACAAGACGACAAGAAAACAATGGATAATGTGAATAGTGTGCTTGCAGTTATTGTGATAAAAACGACAATGTGACAGGGACCTACGTTGTTTGACCAGCCAGTCGTTTTGACTTACTGATCCGAATTATATCTCACTATAAGTGGAAAACTACCCTTAACCTGTTGTAGGCTATGTGATTTTTATCATATCCTCTTCGCAAAACCCCGTCGTGTGCCATAAGTCGTTTTAGGTACAGCTATAATGTAACCATATGTGCGCGTAAATGGACCTTCCTCTTTTATGAACGGGCAACGACGAGTGTTGTGTAGCCTATAGACAGACGAGACATCGGGATTCATAATACATTCTGTTAATATAACCATTATGCTGCATGCGTAATTGTTTATTAGTTTACATTGTAAACCAACAGCAGCTTCTGGATATCGTAGCACAGAACTATTCCAAATAGGTTTCGCACACGAGGTCTGCGATCTAATCAAGTAAATATGTAAACATCGCTTTTCCGTGTCCAAATAGGTATGCTATACAAACCCCTTAAATACATTAATGGCTCAAAAAGGCTATGTTTAGATTTTCTCACAATTGTCTTGTTTAAATAAAGCATATGTAGGCTTTAACTTATCGAAACTTATATGCAATTGCAATGACTATAGGCAAAGGTCCCCCTCGCCATATAGCCATGCATGCCCTTTAATGGCGAAAGAAACATTGGAGGTCGCGGTATATTCTCTTTCCACAAACGCGGTTGTTTTCCTTCCTCAACACCAAACTCTGACTGATATTTCATAAAAATCTATATAACCTGTAGCCTTATATATCTGTTTGTTATCTATTTTGGCCAGTCACCGGTGAGAGCTGTATACATTTACATTCCTGGAGGAAGTTATCCTGCAAAAATAACTCGTCTTGTACGATATGAGCAAATTAAGTTAAATGTTAACGAATCTCCACTTACGCGAAAACTCCCGTTTGCTCAAGTGTTGGGGTTTGCCTTGCTTTCGGCGAGACATGTTGGTTAGAGGCGGCTTTCAGCTTAGTTCACATTGGGAAATCCGGTTTTACAAGGTAGCTTCCAAAGAAACGATCTTCATTGATGCTTATTCTGACATCCAAAATGAATAACAGATCACACAGAGGGTGATGCGCACGGTACGGGCTGTGCAGAGGTCTTCATGACTTTTTTTGAAAAGAGAGAGGGATGGGGTACGGCGAAGCCCCCATGAGCAGCAAGTTCAAGTGCGGACGTGACGTTCCTGCGAACTTGAACGTCGGGAGACTGATGGACACAGACACACAAAACATGGGCAGGGCGAAAGCGGGGAGCGGGAGGGGGAGAGGCGATAGTAAAAAACCAATGGACAGTCATTATAGGCTACCTATGAAAAAGACCCCAAGACGCCAATGGACAGAGAGGATCAAGGGGGCCGGGCCAAGAGAGTGAGCGCGTGTGTGTGTGTGTGTGTGTGTGTGTGTGTGAGAGAGAAAGAGAGAGAGATAGAGAGAGAGAGAGAGAGAGAGAGAGAGAACAAGAGCGGCGCAATTGACACGAGTCGTCCAAGTTCTCAACGTTGGTTTCTTTCTAGAAGACAGACACAATTTAGAACGTTTATGTATATAATTTTAAGGAATAATGTATTATTTTAGGCTATTCTCGTGTGATAACTGTATTTGCCTTAAAGGTTTTATGCGCATGTTGCATTAGATGCCCACACACTGTTAGGTAACTATCAGACGAACGAATATGCGAACAATAAAATAGGCCTAAGTCTAGTTTGTTTAAAATGTGACATTTTCTATTTGATCAAGATGCCCTTTACAGAACAAGTTTAATTTAACACAGATCAGTTTGTATGATATTACACCAATGGGAAGGACAGAGATAGGGAAGAGAGAGAAATAAAGCCTGTATGGCATTTTAATGCGCCATGTTAGGCTGTCAGTTTGGCAGCCTAAATCATTTTATTACGATTTGTCACTTTGTATTTAACTTGTATTATTTTTTTTATATTGTGTTAAATGGCATAATGTCATTGGTCTCATAATTCATCTAAATCCAGTTATACTCAAAAGTACTGCCGCGCTCACGATAACAGTTCAACACAATGGCGTCATCTAGAGGCGGGACATTGTATTGCAATATTAGCCTAAACTACAATGAAAATGCAATGTCCTTTCATATTGTGACCTGACCTTGTTAATTTTTACTTTGACAATCACTCCTACACATGTAGTCACCTGTGGACCTTTTAGGCTATAGGCAACATTCCCGTAATAGGGGGCTATTATTAAATATTTGGTCTGTATGGATAGTTTAATTTACGATAGCCTAATATAGGCCTATAGGCTAATTGATAACAGTATCTTAACTAAAGACAAGCGTTGTGATATATTGTGGATAATAACATAATGATGTCATGTTCGCATATAAGCGAGCAGCATATTTTCTTGCGTATCTTACGCAATAAGAATTATTGGTGTCATTGCGTAACACAGGTTTCTCTCTAACTGATCGACAGTAGGGATATAGGCTGTAATCTAGCGCCACACTGAGGCCAAGGAGCGGTAATATTTGGGATATGGGCTGGGTAGCTGTCTTGCAGAGCCGTTCCTAAATCGTTGACATCGGATGCTGATTCCCAACGCGTAAAGCTGGCATGTAAGGTGCATGATAAAATGTATATTATAAAACTGTCCGAGGCCGGCGTATTTTTCGAGTGCATTGACATTGATAATAGACTGCGAAATGATCAACGTTGTGTGTATTGAAGGACTGAGAACCGATGTCGTCCATAATGGTATGCGCTTGACAGCAACATCGGCTGCATCCTGATATGGCCTATTTGGAATGTGATGATTATTATTGTAAAGCTCTGATTAGCCCTTAGAAGAAGGCTAAGTTAATATCTGGGTTATTTGCGCCTTGTCACTTTGGCAAATGTATATTAGACAATAACGTTAAAAAATTAATTACTAATATGTATTAGCATCCACAACAGACTAATTTGATACAAATACCGTAGGCTTGTTCATAATCTCTCATTCGTGCCAGTAGCCTGTCTTTTTACGCGAAATCCAAAAAATGTGCTATAACATGGTAGCATCATACAGTAGAATATTATAATCGTTGCTCATTTATCGTAGCCTAGTCTTCCAGGGTCTGACTTACTGGAACCTATCCCAGCTCAAGGAATGTACAATATGTCCCAGTATAAAATTGTTGTGATCGGTAACTGAGAGGAAAGGTGGTTAGCATCAACACCAAAACTATAGGCCACTAAAGCTATATGGACCGATCAAAGGGTTAACCAGTCCAGCCCAGACAGAGAAAGCCACAGTCAGGTTATGGAGTGTGCACACACTAGAGACCCAGATATGACAAACCTTGCGTAATTAAATCTCACTAATTCACCAATAGGCCATTCGGAGCATGAGTCAGCAGGGCCTGTTGGTTGATAGAGGAGAGACTGTGTATTTGAAAAGAGCTCTTGTGTGCTGTGCTTGTGTAACAGTAGGATATGCTATAGGTAGGCCATTATTAAAACTATGAGCACACCGTGAGAGCCTGATGCTGTTTAGATAGATGTGGTTATGGACAAAAATGAATCGTGCTCTCTTTGCAGTGGTTGGCCGACCTGGAGACATTGCCGAGTAAATCATCTTGGAAGTTTAGGAGGATGCCTGGAGCTCTGTAAGCAGTTCTTTACTCAGTTTATGTTGGGACAAGGGCTGCCTTCTAGTTTATTGTGTATAGTATGTTGCAGCTACACCAGGCAAGACATGTGGACTGCAAGTTAGACATACTGTACTTTGAAAAGCTAGACATTATACTAGTAAATACTGTAGTTACACACGCACACGCACATACATAGATAAATAGATGCACTTATACATATGTAGATAAATAGATAGATAGATAGATAGATAGATAGATAGATAGATAGATAGATAGGAAAGAAGGAAGGAGTCATTCTTGTTGTGTTTTGGAACTATGACATTCTGCCACTAGATGGGACACTAAGCACACCAGCATATCAGACCAAAACAAATGCTTTGTGGGTCACACACACACATCCACATGCAGCCGAAAAAGAACAGAGTAGTTTAAATTACAACACACACAGAGCGTGATGTCATTCTCTGCATAGGATGCAATTACTCCACTATATATTTACATAGGTAATAATTGTTTGCTGCTATATTAATATAACAATATTGTATGTAGCACCGTGTCCTGGCTGAACTAATGAGGTAATTGTTCTTGTTGTGTTAAAGGTCCTGGCTGAGCTAAACAGGTAATTGTTCTTGTTGTGTTAAAGTTCCTGGCTGAACTAAAGAGGTAATTGTTCTTGTTGTGTTAAAAGTCCTGGCTGAGCTAAACAGGTCATCATGAGTTTGACTTCCTGGTTCCTGGTGAGTGGCGGAGGTACGCGCCATCGCCTTCCCAGGGAGATGATCTTTGTGGGGCGAGACGATTGTGAGCTGATGTTACAGGTACAGTAAACCTTCTGTCCCCAAACCTTCTCACACATAATAAATCCCCTTTGTGCTTTGAAGCTATCAGCAATGAACCATGTTGCTGCATGTATGTATTGTAGGTGTACACACACACACACACGCACGCACACACACACACACACGCGCGCGCGCACACACACACAGACAGCAAGATAAAACAAGTGCTACTAATAATAAAACATTTGATTTACATTTATACATACATAATAATAATAAATAAATAAATAATAAAATACTAAATACTAATAAAATACTAACTAACTACTTGTTATTTAGTCCCGCAGTGTGGACAAACAGCATGCTGTCATCAACTATGAGCCAAATACAGATGAACATAAGGTTAAAGACCTGGGCAGCCTCAATGGGGTAAGAATAGATCATTATTTTACATAAGGCTACAATATATCAGCATATATACTGTATATTATGTATTTAGATATATGAGTAATACTAATGTACAGCATATTAATGTACAGAATGGGTCATTCTTACTTAATGTTCCTATTGCTGGTTTATTACATTGCTAATGGTGTTTATTGATATGGCATTCATAATCCAAACTCTACATTGATTCTTGATAAATTCTGCTTATGCTTTCAGACATTTATCAATGAGGTCAGAATTCAGGAGCAAATGTATGTCACACTGAAAATTGATGACAAATTGAGGTTTGGGTATGATATCCTTTGAATTTCTAATCTGTGATTAGTAGTTTTGGAAGTTGGAAGCTGGTGTGCATCACAATGTTGTTAGCCTGTGACCTATGGTAACTGTATCTGTATTGAATAGCGCTGAAACCTTACAGCCTACTGCATTATAGATAAGTCAGTTGTCATTCACAGTCATCTATGTGTTGTTGTGAAGGGCTTCTCATCCTTAACCTGCCCCACATACCAACCTGTTTACTGTCATGAGAGGAGAGCTACATGTTCCAGAAGAAGCGCTTAAGGTTGCACACTTGCTTTCTTGCTAATTTATGATGAAACAGACCCAGTATTATATATATAATACTTGAAATACCTCCAATATTTTGCAGTTATCCCAATTATTGACATTATATATTGTATTGTATATTCAAGTTTAATGATTTACATACATACATACATACACACACACACACATACATACATACATACATACATACCATTAATTGCTCAGTTCAAAGCTTAAGAAAATCATCTATTTGGTATTGTAATTGTTTGCTTCTCTCCTCTCCATGGCTGCTGCTATCAGCATGAGAAGTTCACCAGTCAGCTCCAGCTTGGCCAGAAGAAGGTTCCGGAAGGCCATTCCCCTAGACCAGCGGAGGCCAGACAGCCAGAGGCTGCCGCGGCACCGGCAGCGTGTGAAGGGGCAACAGCAGCCACGCCTGCCGAGACCAGCAAGAGCGAGGACAAAGTGACAGGTAGGTACAGTACACTTGAGTATAGACGCAGGTTAGCATTAGCCAATTAGGGTGGGGTTAGTGAGATGACGTTGGAGTCGAGCGTGTTACAAAATGGTGGTAAAGCTAGACGAGGCGATCAAAACCGTTGTGGCAACGGCGAATGGTTCAACAATGTCCAATACTTTAAAAATGAACAATGGAGCGTGGCCAGGCCTTATTCACAAAGTGAATATTGTGGCTGGTAACCCTGCTAAAGAATCCAGCATTGCTAGTCACCAGCATAAGATATGTTTTGCATGCTGGAACCAGCATGGAATGCAGGTTTTTTGGTACCCCGGCATGCTGGTTGCTGGTGTACCAGCATCCCATGCTGAACCAGCCTGGACCAGCATGGAATTCATGGTGGTTTATGCTGGATTTTCTAGCAGGGAACCAGGCTTACATTTTTATACTTTAAAGTACAAATCTCACAAATGTACCCTAAAAAGGTACAATCATGGTATAGGTATAGGTACTAATAAGTATTTGTTAACAGTACTAACTCATTCCTGTTGCGCCTTTTTATGTACCTTTAGGGTACCACCCCAGTGTTATTTGAGCATATAAACTCATACAGTACCTCTCCCTTCCCTGAAATACATGCATTATATTACATGAAGTTTCAAACAGTGTGGCTGGAACAGACATGTGTGGTTCTAGGGGTGCCAGATGTTGACAATAATGTCATAATAACCCCCTCTTAAAGTCTAATGATGAGTCCAGTAAGGGCTCATGGCTCTACGGTATGTTATGCTTCCCCCAGCGGACGCAGCTCTGCTCCACAGAGGCACCCCGCTGTACGGCCAGCCTGCGTGGTGGGGTGATGGAGAACCTGGCCCCCAGCGCCCCGGGAAGCAGGAGGCAAGGAGCTCAGGCAGGAGGCATGAGACACCTGAAGCAGGTGCTACAGTATATCTGACCCTCGATGCAGCATGCTGTGTGATAATGTGATTATTATTGGGGTTTGCGACGATAAGGCGTATGCCGTCATGAGCCGTGACACTGAAACATCGATAGATTTATAATAGATGCCCTCCATAGTGGCTTTGACTATGGAGTGAGCACTTAAGATCAGGCCAAATTATATGATTGGAAGGGTTTTTGCATTCCTGCAACTGTCACAGATGACAGATCTTTCTAATCATATTGTCAGAGCATTAATTTTTTTCATTGTTATCGGGATATAAAGAGAATAACTTCTGAAGTAAATAGCATCCTTTAAAGAATAACAAATGACTTCATCTTTATCGTCTTTCACCGATTGTAAAGATGCCAAGAAGAGTGCAGAGGCACCCAAAAGTGGCCTGCTACAAGGAACCTCCAGTCAGGAGCCGAGCTACTTCGAGATCCCCACCAAGGACACCCCCGCGGCGGGTCAAGTAGCCGGCGAGACTCCCTCTCGAGACACGGAGGCTGGGGCTGCCTCTGAGCTCGCCCACCGCCACGCGTCCTTCACCATTGAGTTTGACCCCGGGGCCTCAGGCAAGGTGGCTGGTAAAGACCGCACCGGAAAGGCGGCATCAGAGACCAGGCCCCGCTCTAAAAGAGGGGTGGGGGAGGAGTTGAGTCCCCTCCAAGCCACTATGGTGGCTGCTGAAGTCAAAGTGGCTGACTGGCTGGCCCAGAACGAGTTGCCGCTTGCTCTTAAAGAGACAGTGGTGGAGGATGACGGGGAGAGTGTCAAGAGTGATGTGCCTGTTCACCTGAGGAGTCTCAAAGGTGTGTGTTTTAGTGTGTGTAAGAGTTTCTGTATGTACCTAGGCAAGTAAATTAAGAACAAATTATTATTTACTGTACACAGTACTTACTTTGATGTGTTTAGATTATTATTATTAATCATTTAGCAGACACTTTAATGTAAGAGACATACAAGCAAAAACACAAGTTTAGCATCTTTCTCAAGGATGATTACAGGTAGGTCGATCTGGGGCTTGAACCCGTGAAATTCCAACCAGGAGTCCAACATACAGGCCGCTACACTACCCTGCCATACCTTACTATACCCTGTATAGCATGATCTTTGTGCCTGTGTCACCGGCCAGGCAGCAAACACCAGGACGGCACCCAGAGTGACTCAGAGAACGCTGTGGGCGAGCAACACAGAGCCGCTGCCCTGGATGAGTGTTCGCGGGGCCTGTGGAGCAGCTCTGGCCTGAAGGTCAGGGAGGGCCGCGCCAATGTGCCCGAGGGCCTCTTCGCGGAGGAGGACAGCCCCGCACGCCGACACCGGCCCTCAGGAGCCAAGATGGCGCCGCTGGGAGGCGAGGCCGGGGAGAGGCGGTGCCTCGGAGGCGGCGAGGCGCCCTGTCGGAGCGGAGGCGGCGGCGGCGATGAGGGCTATCGCCATGGCGATGACCACAGCGACAGAGGGACGTATACGATTGAGTTGGAGAACGGAGATCATGAAGAAGAGGAGGCCAGGAGAATGATCGATAAGGTGGCTTCATTGTGTGTGTGGTTTGGTTACATTGAGCTACTGGGCCTTTAAAGGTGGAGTCAGGGATGTTGGAGAAAGATTGTTGATATTTCTATTCAATCAAAACAAAAACAACCTCTAACCTGTCACTTAATCAGTGCCAAAGCCCTCTCCCCCCCTCCATCCCCCACATTGGAACTACACTTTAAAGGCTAGTGTGGTATGGTGCAGTCATCTTTCACTTGTTTGTATTTCCATTTACAAAGCCTGGGCTCTGTTGAAACACTGGATCACAGCCACTGTAGCGAAGTGACATACACTGAAAAGGTGCATTAGCCTAAAATCACTGGATCTGCCTTTAATTCCAATCTAAAAAAGTTTGCCCTGTGTGAGCATCCCTAGTGTCTCTCCCCTACATTCATAGTATGCACTCTCCGTGTATGGTGTAGGTGTTCGGTGTGGAGGAGCAGCCGTCGGCCCCTGTGTCCAGACTGGGCGGTGCCGACCTTGCGAGAGACCGTACCGGCTCCCAGAGGCCTGGCACCGCGGACAGGGGCAAGCCTGGACGCATAGAGACAGAGGTGCATATACGTTATGTGGACCGGTCCAGAGGATCCCGTGGGTCCCAACACAAATGTCACGGAAGCAGATGGTTTTAACTTTTCTGCAGGTCAAAACATATATAGTGTGTCCTGTGATTTAGCTTGCGCTAACTAGCGCTTCCGGGTCAAAGTGAGCTCTTCTTCTTCTAAAGCACTTCTTTCTGCACATTTAACAAGATACTAGAGGAATGTGTCGCACTTTGCTGTAGAGATATTTAGCCGTATGACCTTGTTGCTGGGAAAGGCTTTGTTACGATCTCTACAAGCTGACAGAATGTTTGTGGGTACGAACGGGAGTGGAACGTTGCATGTCGTGGGAGCGGGTGGTAATGGCCAGAAATTCGGCGGGAGCGGGATTAATATAGCAGTCCTGCGCAGGGCTGTAGACAGGTCTTACTTTGTTAATGGTATAGTAAGACAAGCTTGACAAAAACACATCTCCCTTCAACGCCATAGGCTGTTCCTTCATTAGCTCTGTCCCACACATTGGAAATGCATTGGATGTTGTTCTTGTGTGCGACATGAGCCACTTTGTGTTCCCACTTATGGAGCCAGGGCTGTGTAGAACTACTGCATTCTTTTTTGTAGCGCATGCAGAGAATGGTACGCTTGCAGGCCACCCGGAGATATTTTGGTGGGTTTGACAAAAAGTGTATTAGCTTCTATTCGCTTACTAACACTTTTAACGGAATAGAGGAGAGGACTTGCTGTTAACGGCAGTTCTTTTGACTTCCTTTCTGACGTTTTTCCCTGATTTCTCACCTGGACAGTTGTTGTCTGAGGAGCTAGTGGTTGGTGGTCCGCGGTGGGTGTCTCAGTGGGCCACGCTAGCCGCCAGCCACATCAGGACGGACCCGGAGGGTTCAGGCGGAGACAGCCAGATGTTCATCACAGAAGACAGAGGTGCCACCTCCGGCAGAGGACGTGTTACTTTTGGGAGCGGCTCATTTGTGGCAGAGTAAAAAGTGTTTTTTCTCCCCTCGTAGCTGAGATCAGCGAGTCCAGCCACTCACCCTCCATGACCTCTTCCGGCTACAACGAGCGGAAGAGGAGGACCCTGCCCCCGCTGCCCGGCGAGGAGATCTCTCCGGGGAGGAGGATTCCCGGCTCGGGCCTGCGTGCCGACATGGGCGAGAAGCAGGACACGGAGCTCCAGGAGAAGGAGCACCACCAGCCCGCCAGGGGCAACGCCACAGGCAGCCCCAAACCCTCCTCTTCTTCCCCCGCCAAGGCCCAGGACCGCGGGAGGGTGGGGAGAGCCAAGGCCCCGCCTCCTCTCCCTCCGAGCAGCGGGGAGAGGAGGCTGGAGGAGGCGCGGCGGAAGAAGAAGGAGGAGGACAAGGCCAGGGAGAGCAGCGGGAAGCCGCTGCTGAGGCAGGAGAGCTTCACGGTGGACAAGCCCAGCGCCAACGTGCCGGCCGAGCTCATCCCGCGCATCGACGCCAGCGGCCGGGCCCCGGCGGCCAGAGAGAACGCCCCGGAGGCGGCAAGAGACTCGGAGGCCGTGGCGGCCTTCCTGGAGACCACGGTGTCGGACCAGGGCGACCCGCCCAGCCAGTCCATCGAGGGCTCGGCGTCGCCCGAGTCAGACGTGGACACCACCAGCACGGTGAGCTTGGCCGACGGAGGCAGGAAGGTGGTCCAGAAGCGGCGGCCCCTGGTGGCGGCGCAGCAGAAGGAGAGGGCGGCCGCGGGCGCCAGAGCGTCCGCCGGCAGGGGAGGGAGCCCGGCACAGGAGGGAGCCCAGGACAGGAGGGTGAAAGCAAGGGCCCCCCAGCCCCCCAGCCGGCCCTGGACCTCCCTGGACCTGACGGACGACGACGTCAACTCCAACTGCCTCCTGTCCGACTCCCAGCCCACTTCCGCCCAGGACCCCCCGCCCACCCGGGGCAACACGGTGGGGTCCAGCACCAAGTCCAGCCGGGGGAAGATCTCCCAGGCTCCGGGCTCTGCCCACTCCGCCGCTGTCACCGCGGCGACCGGCTCCGATAAAGCCTCCTGCGGACCCAAGCCCCGACCCACCCGGGCCTCCTTGCTCCGGAGAGCCCGCCTGGGGGACTCCTCCGACGCCGAGCCCCCCGACATGGACCGGATGTCGGTGGCCTCCGAGGCCTCCACAGCAAGCTCCACGTCCAGGACGGGGATGGCCCGGAGGGGCATGTCCCGGATAGAGGCGCTGGCCCAGCCCCGGAGGCCCAGGGTGGGCTCTCCGTCGGCCCAGAGCGACTCGGAGGCCACCGTGACCAGGAGCAGGGGTCTGGGCCCCCCCAGGAGCGTCGGGGGGGACGTCCGACAGGGCCTTCGAGGGTTCGGTTTGGCCCCGGTGTCTGCGCCCAGAGCACGGGCCAACAGCGCCTCCAAGCTGCCAGACAGAGGAAGAGGCCCTGCCACCTATGGGCACAGTGTGGCACCCCCCTGTACGTACCACCATTGTCATGGAAACACAGGACATCACTGTCCCGTTCTGTGTGTCCTGTGTCTTCCAGCTTTTCCTGTGTGTTACATGTAACGTGTTCAGATGCAAAACCTCCAAGTCCATCTGAAAAAAGCAGCAATTAGCAATTTAAACAGCAATATTTATTTGGTTTCTATATTTTGGTTCACTAATTTCACCTTTATTACAATGAAAAGGTTGTTTGTCATTAAAGATAAAGTCATATATTCCAAACATTCTATTAATTATTTCAATATTGCCAATTTAAAAACTAAACAGATGGACTTTTGCAGGTTTTTGCATTTTAACTCTTTGTGTGCTTTCAGGTGCAAACTGCGTCTAATTAGTATAACACACGTTTTATAAATCACGTAGATTTGTAGGTAAACACATGAATTGTCAATATTCTCAGTAACCAGTTTTACCTATTATTTACATATATGTAACCAATTTAAAGTGTGATTATATGACTTTCTGCCACTAGATGTCATACTAGAGCACAAGCATGACGACAATAACAAATCCTCCTTTGGCCACACACACACACACACACACACACACCATAACATTCCTGCCAGGTTATGTTAACACAGAACAGAGGAGCTCAGATTACAACACACACAGAGCGAGGCACTCTGCTCAGAAGGCCACATTTACTACACTATATCATCCCATAGAAAATAACTGTAATGTTCAAACATTAAAGCAGCTGTAATAAATGTCTCTGAATTCTCTCTTTACCGTAGCTGGCACTAGGTGGCGCCGTGTGCCTGTGGAGTACGCCTCCACCTCCGAAGACGAGTATGGCTCCAACCGCCATACGTCCAAGCAGAGCCACGCGCGACCCTTCCCCCCGACTCGGGTAGCCCAGCTGGGGGGCTCCGCCCCGGCCACCCCGAGCCCGATGGGCCTGGCCTCTAGCAGGCAGCAGTCCCGGGAGCAGGACGAGTACATGAGGGACTGGACCGCACACAGCGAGGAAATAGCCAGGTGGGTTGTGTCATGCCTGTCTCTTTGGTCTCCCTGACTTTTCCCGCACTTTCCCTCCCATCCTGTGGGTGTCCCCTGTGCCATGTGTTCTGTAGTCATCCCCTCATGTGTTAAAACACCATTTCCGTTCACTCCAATTGACAGTTTTTTCACAGCAATGGCGAATCGTGGAGCCTCAAAATAGTTCCCAGAAGTTATCCTAAATACTAGAAGTACCCTATACATTTTATTTTAAATGTAAATCGGTGCATTTATTGACTACTAATTACCAATAAAATGAAGTTATACAGTATATTTGTATAATATATATATTCAAACTGCCCACCAAGCACTTACGGGAACTATATTAGCCTCTCCATTAACCATGTGACTTCTATTGGTGTTATGCAACTGTTATTTGCATGGCTCTGACACTGTCCTCAATACAACCACCGGCCGTGACAGGTTGAAGACGCACCATTAGATATGCGCACAGTACTATAAGCCATTGAATGCATTGACTGGTGAAACTGGCAGCTTTACATGAGAATCGTTGTGTCTCTTGCATATAGTGCCATATACCATTGCTACAGTATGTGCTGTAGAATGGAGAATTGGAGCATGGCCAATGCCCGAGACCACTGCACTTATTAATTTAATAGTATAAATACATTGTAACTGTAATAAAATTACCTCTCCGGGAACCATCACCTTATCGTGGTGGAGAGGTTTGTGTGTCCCTATGATCCAGAGAGCTGTGTTGTCTGGAGCCTTGTGCTCCTGGTAGGGTCTCCAAAGGCAAAGTGGTCTCAGGGGAGGGGCCAGAC
>JAODTR010000001.1:2947507-2978772 GCA_025399935.1 Amblyopsis rosae | reverse complement strand
ATTTTATATATATATATATATATATATATATATATATATATATATAACATACAGATTAAAGCTGTTTTAGCATTTTTGTTTTCTACATATGCTATTGCAATTTACAACCACTGGTGGTCGCTATTTCAACATGTGTATGTGTAACCAGGCAGATAATAGTGAGAAATTTGTGAATGTTTTTCTTGTTTGCTGTTTGTTTACTGTAAGTGTTCCTATGCATCAGGTGAACTCTGCTCTGCAAGGACAATCATTCCAGAGATAAGCAATGAATGACATGAGATTTTGTGTATTTGTTCTTCATACTAGTTTCCAACTAGTTGTTCTGATAATCTAATGACTTGAGCTGAGCGCATTCATTATTCATGTTGTATTAAGTTTCGTTTCTGTCAATACACTAGGGGTGGTTGAAGCAATGTGGCTCTTACGCATTACAGACAAATACACAGATGTGAACACTTTATACTTATTTTTAGCCAGTGCACAATTTATTTCTTAAAGGTCCTTAAGTCCTGTTGACATGGGCTTTCTACTCTGTTATTACAAGAATGCAATGGTTTATTGTGTCACAATGCTGCTATCTTGTATTTGCGCTTGTTCACAATGCTAAGTACATTCCCATTGCCTCTTCCAGCTGGTGGTACAATAAATAATGAATGATTAACAGAACAGAGGAATTGGAAACTGAATATTAATACGTACAAAACACAAAATAATGCGTGATGGGTGGGTGAAAAGGGAAGAATATTTGCAAAATAAGTTATTTTATTAAATTACAACAATAATCCTAAATTAAATATTACTAGAGACGTGAGATGTAATCATTATGGAAAATTTGCTTTATTGTACATTGAATTTCAATTTGAAAATGCACATTCACTACAATGTTTCTGAAAAAGAAAGATTATTTGATTTGCATAAATGAAAAATATGACGTAACTGCAATGATTGAATCCATGAAAGTTTGGCCATTTCTGTTCATATGGTTAATAGTAATTAATTAACCTCTTCATGTTAACCTTGTCTTTACTGTGGGTCAAAGGCTGGCCTACAAGACTGGCACTGTTAGTTAAAAAAAATGAAAGTGACTGAAAAAGAAATGCTAATGAAAGGCATATTTACAATGCTGTAAACAAACATAATTTACAAACACTAGGTTATAAAAAAATAAACCCCCATGGTGTCAAGTACTGTAATTCACAGTACTTGACATGCATGCTACTTACATTTCCCTTCATAGCATTTGCCCTGCAAAGTCAAACATCTAAAATCCACCATAAAGATGCTAAACTGCAACCAAGATAATGATAATAATGCAGATGTTCAAAGGAAGGCTATCATAACAGACATATTTGCCTGTTTTAGTTCAATGTAGAGCTGTCTACATGCAAATGCCATGTGCTGAACTACAGAAATAAGAATTTGAGTAGTTCAGGTTTGTTTTTTTTGGGTCATCTGACATTAAGACAGACAAGCCTATTATGAGCAATGCAGCTGCCTGCTGTTGTAGCATATCCAGTAAATGTATATACAGCACACTATGCAGAAAAGCCATACTGTGAATACAAACATCAAAGAATAATATAAAAACTATACTTTCCATCTATGCTTCAATATATATTTTCTCTACTCTTTAAAACATAATATACTGTAGACCTTTGGCTGTATTGAAACAGCCATAACCACTCCTCTCTTTGCCAAATCATCCAAAATAACTGCAGACATTGAATAAAATGTAAAATCCATCTGTGGGCCCAAATCAACGCTACATGGTTAAATTACAAGGCTTAATTAAATGGATGAAAATTAGCATACCGATCAACTTTAATCTTAACTATGATTCATGCAGAAAATCCAAGTAGTTATTTATAAAATGTTACTTAAAAATGGAAATGATCATATACACACACACACACACACACAGTCCAGACGTGACATAAGTGTTTCTCATTGGTTATGTAGAGGGGTATTAGTTTGGGAAACATACGTCCATGTGGATTATACAAATTAAAATCAATAAAGACATGTTCAGGTCTTCTACTTTGTAAATTAATTTCAGATTTAATCTGGTAAGCAAGGTTGTTCAAGGTCAGTATTTTCAATGATTGAAAACATATCTTGATGAATCTTTTATGAAATGAATGCAGACGGTTGGAAATTATCATAAGAGCAATTTCAAATAAGATACATTTTTATAAATGATGCCCTATAAATTCTACATGATTTTCCAGTTCGAAATCACCCAGGCATAGCCACCAAATTAAACAGCCACAGTGTTTTATCTCCAACACCAATAAATACTGCAAATGGAGAAAAAGTGTACTCTAACCGTTCCTTGCTACACTTTGCCCACTTAAACCACTCAGCCCTTTTGCGGTCCAATTTCAAACCAACCTAGAGGCAAAACAGAAACTGTTGCTTCTTACTAATAATTGTGTAAAATAACCGTGAAGCCAGGTCCACAATGATCTGGCAGAACACACAAAGTATTATACGCTGATCACACAGACCACATAGTCTTTAGAGACTATTAGCATGGCATAGTTAACCTATAATAAAGTTTCCTCTTTGAAGATCAATATTACCAAGCTGCATTCCTCAATATTAATACTGTGCACTTGACAAAGCCACTTCTCACTCAAGCAGAACAGGGCTGCTTAAACATTTGAATTTCCAAAAATGTCCACAAACAAATGAGCCTTCCTATTTAGATTGCCAGGTTTAGTCAGGACAACACAACTATTTGTCCTTCAACTGTATACAGAGTACACAGCCATAGCAGAGAATAGCTATTTTTTCCATAGCTTATGATGCTATTTACAGTAGCAGTAATGTACTGTATTGTATTGTATTTTGAGGTTACAATAGAGACTATTAGCATGGCATAGTTAACCTAGCCCTAACCGTTGCTAGGTAACAATACGCATTCAAAGTCAGCTGTACACATGTAACATTTTTGCTAACACCAAACTAACACAACATACTTGCATTTGTCTTTTGAATGCAGACACATTTATCAAGTCACATTTGTGCTTTATGTATATCACGTATGCACCTCTCCTGTGCTTTACAATAACTGCCTAGCATACTAGCATACAATCGTTTTGGATGTTAGAAGTCTGCTAAGGCAGAGGAAAGACAGACGAACAGACAATATGCGCACCTTTACACATTTGAAGTTGTTACAAAAGGTATAACTCAACAATGATTTAAAAAAAAAAATAATAAAAATATGTATATGTATATGTATAAAATTGGACCATTGCACACAAAACAAGTTTTCATTAGTTCACAATAATGTGCATTTTGTCTTAGTGCCGTACCAACCAAATGATGAAATGAGTTACCCATTTCAAAAGGAAAACGAGTATAATCTAGTGCATACCGTTTTGGCGATGTTTATCTGCCTTTAGACCAATCACATGGCATAGTATCTTACCATTTCAATACAAATAGCTAGTCCATATCTAGTTTTAAAACAAATCAGCCCCAGAAAGTGAAAGATATAGTTAGTATTCTGCCTGGACAAGCCATGTATACATTTGGAACAAAGTACTCGCTTGATCCACCTTCATTAAACCATCTTCCAGTCTAAAAATACAATTCAAAAGTGTTTTCTTTTTTTTTTTTTCAGTAATATAAAAACTAAAATGTGTTGATTAATTAGGTCAGTATTGAGGACACAGCATGCGTGCAGTCATGTTGACGACAAGATCTAGTTCTTGGTCCATTATATAGTCTTCATAACCATACCTTTTTCTGCTGTACATCATTTTCATTTTCTATAATTACGTAATATACTTTATATTAGCCTACTCCTCCTCCTCCTCCTCCTCCTCCTCTTCATCGTCATCCTCATCGTGGCAGTGTGTGATCTCCAGGGGCGTCTGAGGAAACAGGTTCGGGGGCTTTATTTCGCTGATGGAGCGCGTCAGCTGGTTGCGCTTGTACTCCAGGTCTTTGCAGTCGCTGCACTGGGTGCGGTTCCGCGTGGCCAGCGGTGACTCCGTGTCCACCTCCACGTGGGCATGCTCCACCGTCGACTCATGCGGCATCTGAGCGTCGGCAGTGAGAGACACAACATGGGCACGTGTATCACCACGGGTACAAACACACATCTAGAGATCTCTTCCCGACTGAAGATCGACACAAAGATAGTTGGGAAGAATCTGGTTGTCCATTGCCACTAGACCGGGATAATTAATTCATTGTTATTATTTTTGCCGGACCGCGTTTATCTGGGTCAGTATGAGCAAATGTCGCTGACTGACTGACTGACTGACTGACTGACTGAGTGACTGACTGACCATGGTAAAAGTGCATGTGCTACATTCTAGAATCTAGACAGTAGGTGGTGGTGGTAATGCACAATGTAGACAGTAGGTGGCGGTAATGCACAATGTAGACAGTAAGTGGCAGTAATGCACAATGTAGACAGTAAGTGGCGGTAATGCACAATGTAGACAGTAGGTGGCGGTAATGCACCACGTGCAACATCCCCAAAAGAGTATTGCACACTTTTCAAACTCATACTGGTATACTCATGCTCAAGGCTAGCTGAACTAGGCTTGCCTAGTTTTTTCTTGCATTAATAAAGGCTTCTCTATAGTACTACAAATAGCCAGGTAGGTAGCCAGTTAGGCCATGTCAAAAAAATATAAGAAAAAGTAAGAGAACAATTGTCTAAAATGACATTTCATTAGAATGATATTGGGCCTTTGTTCCCCCACTCAAAAATTAATGATTGGTAGCTTGTGAGGCATCAGTTAATTAATCATTAATTAATCAGTCATTAAGAACATCTACGCAAAACTACATGAGTGCATGCATATCAAAATCGACTATTCAATATCGCCAACAGGAAGAGACTCCTATTCACATACATTAATATTCATTTTGTTAAGAGATATTAAATATCCATGTATACCGTACAGTATCATAAAAGTAAATGGACTGCAATTACGTATATAGCGCTTTTCTAACCTTCCTTCCACTCAAAGCACGGTACAGGATTGCCTCACATTCGCTCGCGCACACACACGCACGCACATACGCGCGCACACACACACGCGCGCACACACACACACACAGCGATGTCACCCATGCAAGCCTGATGCGTGGGTGTATGTCCTGTCTACACGTCTGCCGACATGAGAGCTCCGTTGGAGCACGGCAGCCTGTGACGGCTGCAGATACTGACCAGCACATGTGCGGCTCTGAAGAGGTAGCTGAAGGGGTAGTAGAGCAGGTTGATGAAGGAGGCAGCATACAGGTCGGCGTAGCGCATCACCTGCGACGCAAACAGGGTCTGCCTGGAGCCGCTGCGGAAGAGGCTGCCCGTCATGCCGTAGCACATGTCCATGTCGTGGGTCACTTTCTGGGAAGGAGGGAGAGCAGAAAAGGCCTGTTCACCGACTGAACGCAGAACGCCCGCTGGCTGCAGATGGCAACAATGGTGGTCCTGGTTGGCCTGTTGATATGTCATAGACGACGCCCTGCTCCAACACGCCTGATTCAAATTAAGGGCTCCGGCTTCTGATATCGAACCATTCATATGAATCAATGATTCAGGTGTGTTGGAGCAGGGAGACATCACATGGCTAGTCCACATGTACACAGATACGTTTTACAATGGGATGGTTCCCGAATTGTTTTTAAAAAGAAATCCTGGTCATACAGAGCTGTTAGAGAAAACGTATCCATCCACATGCAAATGCATGCTTGGAAGCCGCTGGAAAGAAAAAAAAAAGCGCAGTATGTAAACACAGGCGATAACAGCGCACACTGACGTCAAACAAAGGAGATAACAGTGCAGAAGTTGAGGTTACAAGACAAAAACTCTTTTAAAACCTGTCTGCAAGTGAACACTGAATACACACGTTCTAAATATCTTTACCCTGGAAAGAGTTTTGCAAATGTGGATGAAAGGCCATAACCCCCAGAAACGGCCAAGCATTTAAAAAGAAATAGCTGTGTACGTGTGGACTACGCAGAATACATGTGGGTCCCCAGAACAAAGGTTGAGGCCACAGGTGAGCTCAACAGGCACAGCTCTTGTACACGTTGTTACTGTAGCAAAACTAAGTTTTTCATTTCACAATTAACACTAGATTAGAAACACTGAGCCTTTCTATAGTTATCAAAACACAACACCAATAGGTGTGTGTCATTCATAGATTAATTGTCACTACAATGTCGGATTTGCAGGGATTGTGACGTCTATTGACTTCCCATCTATACTAGCCTACTCTAACTAAACGTGTGAAATAATATCCTCACACTATTTAAAATCATCAATGTGTGTAGGTTCATTGTCATTTTGCGGAGAGATGCGTTTACACGTTCACACACATGAAAAGCTGCAGTTGCTGTTTAGATGGATCAGGCATGTGGCAGCTTTTTACATTAACTTTCATGCGGCTCTCTCACAGTCTCTTGGGTGTGTCAATACAATATTCATGATGTCCACCAAGGAATAAAAACTGCCAGTTTATTTTGAATTCGTTGTCAGGCCGTTGTCTCTTGTGAGATAGAGCGAACTTAAAAAAAGGGCAAAAAATAAAATAAAATAGAAAATAAAAACTTTTTACTGATATATGAACCGAACCGTAGCTCAGGATTGGTGGATTTGCTGAACCATTACACCCCTAGTAAGCATGCTGACAGGATGGTGAGAGACCACTGGGTCACTCTGACCTCATGCAGAGTATAATCATGTTGATATGATACGATATGTACCAACTAGTGTTATGTTAGCTCTGATGACTGCTGCCATTAATGCTGAATGTGCCAACGATAACTGCTGACTGACCTCTTCAGATATTGACAAATGTACTAATTCGACTGCTATAAGTGACTGCTATAAGCTGTAAATCACAAATTTTGGGAATTATGTCTAGTGTTATGAGCGTCTCTCCTGAGACTTCTCTTAGCTGAATGTGGATGCCTACTCCAAGATGTTCTGTGATTATTATACAGTGGATGCTAGCGATGCTGTGACATGGACACGACGGCCATGGTGTGAATAACAAGAACACGGGTGTAACAGATGTGTGGTTTCATCTGCTCGCCGTGGAAACATGGCTGCACCTTAACTCTCCTCTGGATAGTGCTGATGTCTGGTCTCTCATTACTACTACTGTCCAGGTGCCTGGAGGGGAACACAGTGGAAAGTGGACATTGATGAGAGAGGGATGGGAGAGGCCGTCATTAGCCCACTAAAACGGGTTCAGCAGCAGAGGCGGAAGGTGTGGCAGGTTATAAATAGTACTCTGTGAACCCAGTTATCAAGCTGTGTGATGAGGCAACCCTTTAGACTTTGCCCTGTTGGCTCGCTTTCGCACGGGCACGCACGGCAAGATGCTGACAATGCAGAGCAAAGGGCTCCGCGTTGAGAGAGATGAAGAAGAGGTTGCACTACTCACTTATATAGCTCTGCCAGGAAAATGTCGAGGCCTTGCAGTTCCTCGAATAATGCTGGGGATGAGGGGGAAAAAAAGGCAGGTCAGGTTGAACCTTCCCTCTTATGTGCAAGATGGCCGACAGCTTTGCCAGCTATCCACCTTATTCCTGAGCGGCCTACTGCACGTTCGCAGCCATGGTAACCTTACTTGTGTATTTTTAACTTCCGCTCGATGCTCAGAGAAACGATGAGCTCAGGTTTACTCTGTGCCATGGTTGGCTAGTTAAATCAATGTACTGTACCACTGCTAATAGGCTAATAGTTGCTAACCGCAAATGACGAACAGGAACCAGTATTATTAATGGGCTATGAATCACGGGAAATATCTCTGATCCGGAATGAGAAGGATAGTATAGCTCCTAAAATAGATATTGTATGTTTCTGGCCGTTTATTTGATCACCTCTTAATAAAAGATGCATATATGCATGTAACCTTAACAGGACAAAGTGTGTGTGTGTGTGTGTGTGCCCGTTTGTGTTCCCAGCCTTACAGCTTTTGTCAGTCCACACATGCAGCTCCTGGGCCAGCTCAGGTATGACCAGGAACGTCCTCCAGCCTTGGCGCTTCTTGGACTTGAGGATGTCTCCAAAGATGTGGTCCCCGATGTACACTATGTCCTTCCCCTTGGCCCCAAGGAGGTCGCACACCATGTCCGAGGAGCCTGACCGCAAGGCACAGCAGCGGCACGCATGAACACTATGTGTGTGTGTGTGCGTGTGCGTCCGCCCAGATGCCAAGTGCGAAGCGTTTATCCGTTTGGTTCTTGGAGTGATTTGTACCCCGGCTCTAAACCGGACAACTTTGAAAAATGAAATTACAGTATGTAGTCAATGAGCTGAGACAGTCAACCCTATTTAGTTAACGGCTCAATAAACACATTAAACTAGGCACTAGACAATAATAATAATAATAATAATATTTATTTGAGTAGCACCTTTCATACATAACTGGAGCTCAAAGATAACTAGCAGCCCTCTCTTGCCATGAGATTGAACTGTACTCAGCCCGCGTCTCTTAAGTTCAGCCCTTTAAAACCGAGGCAGAGAGCACCGTCTGCTTCCACAGTGCCTCTCTTCTGAACCCTGATACGTAAACCACATCTCTCCCCACGCATATTTCCAGCCACTAACTAATAAGTGCACGGATACTTGTATTGACAAATCCAAGGAATCTCAAGTAATGCTGTTAGTGTAGTGTCTCTGGGATGACCAAGTGCAATAATAAAATCCCTTATAAGTAAACCACTGATAAAAATAAATGTATCATATGCACAAAAAATGCCCCCCCCCCCCCCAATGATGAAAAACACAGCGGGGACATGTACACATGAGAATGGCTTCAGTCCGTCTTACCTCCAGAGTAAACTATGCCATGCTGCAGAGGTCCTGTGTAGGTTCCTATCTTCAGGCGTCCTGTTGTCTGAGATGGAGAGAATGGAAGTCAAGTAGTTCTAAGTGGAGTAACACTGGCACAAGCACAACTTAAAAACTAAATGGCGATGCACTGACGGGACCGCGGTTACTGCCATGAAAGCAGCCTTGTGCCATGTCTGATCTGAAATTATTATAAATTATATATCATTATATATTGCTGAATGAGAGAGATATGATTGAATGTTTGATAGGAATGATGGAATGGCATTCAGTCTGCGTCTGAAAAAGATTCAGAGACAACTGCAGCATTTTCTCAGATTTCTACCATTTATACACTTTTACTTTGTACTTTTTAGATCTGCATTTGTATACTTTTTCTATTCATGTAATATGTTTACAATGTATACTATTACATTTCAAACAATGTGCAGTGGTCTCTTAATTCTCTGTGTGTGTGTGTGCTCACCGTGTCGACTTGTCTGAGCACTGTTCCTTCACCAAAGAACAGGGGCTTCCTGGCGTCCACGAGAATTAGGTCAAAGTATGACTGCCAAGGCCGATGGGGAGTACCGTGCTGCAGTGGATATAATTATACGCATATCCAATGTTGGATTGTGTTTTCGTGTCATAATCAAACGATCCAGGTCGACAGAGATGTGTGTGGTTTACCTTGGGGCCATGTGGGAAGTCAAACAGGTAGGTCATGATTTTCTGTGAAAAAAAACAAACAAACACATTAAAGAGTTACTTGTTGCGTAAGCAAAAAAACCTGAGGCTTTGGGTCAAATGTAGCCATAACTGCAGAGGCCATTATGTCAAAAGTTCCATATTGTTAAAGCTTCTACCCAATATCTGAACTCTTTCAGAGCACTTATTCTCCTACTTACACTTCAACAAATGTATAGGCATGCTGATCAGTGAGGTCTCACTCGCATTACTTACTTCAGTGTATTTGTAGTCGCTGTTGGTTGCTAAAAACACTTTGGCCACTTCGGTCATTCTGCTGAGGAGGAGAGGAAGCTTTGCCTGGACGGAGCAGGGAAAACAAAAACGTCACCTTCTGAAATTAAGAGCTCGACTGGTACAACAGCTACTCTGTGTGTGTGTGTGTGTGTGTGTGTGTGTGTGTGTGTGTGTGTGTGTGTGTGCGCGCGCGTGCGGGCCTGTGTGCATGTTCTATATTGAAGAATAGCAGCTATAAAGGAGTGAAAGCCGAAACCACTGCAGTACAGTAACTGTAGGACTTACATCTCTGACCACATACTTCTCCAAGTTCTCCACGGTCTTCTCCTTAAGGGTGCCCTGCGACACACATTAAACACAGAATGTATAGAGGTGCACAAATGACTGCACTATAGTCATACAGTACATATATTTCATGCCCACCCTTCCCTACTCACCCGGCAGTGTTAGCAAACCATAGTCGATAAAAAGTACCACTTTGCTTAACTGGCAGTAGCATAGTTCAAGTGTATAGCCTGCCTAATGAAAGAGGACAGCCACTTCTGATGTGGTGTGCAGGATTTGTGTTCATATATTGAACGGGTGCATCTGCGGAATTGCCATAACAGGCAACTGGCCCTACCAAAATGGCTGGAAAACAACCATCACGGTAGGCTACAGCAAAGTGAGTGAGCACGAGCAGTGAATTACTTTTAGCTATTGCTGTTAGCATCACGTTAGCATAATACATTGACTTCATTGCCAGATGTTGTAGATATATTACACACATTATTGACAGCCAGGGCATGAGCGCATATCTTCCATCACTGCATGTGTCTGTGCACGGTTGCACGGTTTGTTTGAGAGGAAGAGAATGTGATCCTGATTATCAGAACAATGTGGTGAGCCTTTAACGGAAAACTTACTACGCAGTGTTTCAGTAGATATTTATAACTTAGTCTGAACGCTGCTTTGACAGCTATTTTGAATTTGATCATACACCTTCAGTAAAAATGAAGGTTTGTTTCACTGCATTTTATCATTTTCTTTTTTTTAAGTTATTCATAAAAGCCTTTCAGGCGAGCTAATTAACCAAAGCTCACAGTGCACAGCTGTTTAGCTTTTATGTAAGCCAACAGATCCAACTGACAAGTAAACATGTTGTGCACCCTCCTAACACAGCCTCACAGACAATGTCACGTGTTTTTTATGTGGAGTGCATATGCGATGCAAGTAGTGAATAACAATAGATAACAATACAAACACTAAATTCAAGACGAATAAAGTTAAAAAAAATGTCTGCATGTTTAATCTACAAGCACTTTCTGTTCTTTCTTGTATTTAGATTTAACTGCTGTCTTTTCCTTTTATTTAACCAGCATCAAAAATCATACTGGCAGTTGAAATTGTTCGACCTTCTCAGAAGACATTGTGTCAGCATATTTTCTCTCGCTTTGTTATTGTGGCCCACATGCCTCCATACACTGACATTACACATCAAACACTTAACCACTAGGTGGTAACAAAAAGACTAAATATGCAGGTTTGAGATCGTAAGTCACTGGTATATACCTTGAAGTGGACCCAGTCGACGGCATCGCGGACATCCTGGAACATGCTCTTGAAGGACATGAAGAGGTCACCATCCTTGAAGCCAGTCTCACAGCTGGAGGACAGGATGGAAGACACACACAGACACACACACACACAGACAGACGTGGGCCAGGCCACATTTTTTACAAAACGCTAGCCATTTTTAAAAAGGTGACATTTAGGTTTTTCTTTTTGTTTGCTTTTAAATGGGATAGCCTTCCCTTGTTGGAGGGGTCCCCAGCCAAACAGGAAAGCAATCTCCCCCTAAAAGACCAACAACCAGGTTTCAGAGGACAAAGGGACATGCAACCATTCCAGATCACATATTAAAAAATGTACAGGCTATTATCTCCTCAGAGCAATACGTAAAGAGTATATCATAAATTCTAAAATAAAATTTAAAAAATAAAAATGAAAAATATATTCTTCTGTCATTAGTTATATAGTAATTATATTCCTACCAGGGTAAGATTAAAACACATGCATTAAAGTATTAGTGCAGGTGATAAATTATTCATCTGTATAGCGCAAGAACAACACAATTGTTCTCCAATAGAATTGCCATTATCCTAACACTGGTTACGATAATTGGTTGTTTAGTTGAGAGAGCTGGATCCTCCCACACTAAAGGGCTGGCTCGGAACCCTTTCAGTACGTAACTTCTCATTGTGCCGCCGTGTTGGGCCCAAAACTTGGTTTATGCAGGTTATTCTATGACCAGAAGCACAAGTGGGTTCCTAACCTTGCATATCTATCACAGTTGGAGAAGAAATCCACTAAGCAGGCAAAGAGGTAGGTCTCTGTGGAGAAAACAAAAAACCATAAGTAATCCACCAGTTCCTCTTAAAGTAGGACCAAGACCCACTGAGAGGTGTGGGTGTGGAAAAGAAAAAAAGGACACAGAAAGAAATAACTTGTTAGAATTGCCGTGTCTAGTTTGAACACCACTGCAATAATAATAATAATAAAAAAAAACTAAATTCTGAAATTTTATGAAAATGCCACATTAGGTTTCTTTTTTGTTGTCAAGGCAGCTGTCTTTCACACATCCAAACATGTCCCAGTTGTAAACACCTGGCCAGTGAGAATAAATGCCTACGCAATATATTCACTCTGTAAACTCAGTGCGCTCACCTGGCAGGTTAAACAGAGTGTTGAGGATATAGAAACGCTCTGTGTCATCTCTCTGGATGAACTTGTTTGGGTACAGCTCACGAATTTCAGGGCTGAGGAGACCAAAATGGTATTGCTGATTTAGTGGGTAGTACATAAACATATAAACATGTTTTCCCAAACATGGGGGTGAGGGTGCGTCACCTACTCGCGGACATGAATATTTAATAGCCTTCACAAAAGCCAGAAAGAAACCAGAAAGAAAAAGGTTAAGTTTGATGTTTATTTGACAGTGATTGACATGACTTGTTTGTATGAAGGCTAAATACAAATAAAAGGTGAACATTCATTTATTCTTACCTTAATTATTTCTAAAATAATGTATAGTTTTATAGAAGGAGGTTTCATAGGCTGCGCGAATTCATTCAAATAATAGATAAAGACTGGAAAATGTATCAATATCAATCAAAATAAACAATCCCCATCCCTAGGTAGGGGGCATCACACTTACCCACGTAGAAAGTTGAAGCCATGGACACAGACCAAGATGTTTCCATAAGCATCAACCTTTAGCAGGTTCCCATACATGGTATCATACACAAGACCCCTGGAAGCAGCAGAAGGACACACTTTATTTAGCATTAGTACTCAACACACACTGCACATTGCTGTTTTTAAATAAAGTGTGATATTATTTCACATTGTTTAGTTTGAGAATAGATGGCAATAGACTCGTTGCCATGATCCCCGCAAACCTGACATCGAAGTGACGATGGTAAATTCATTGATGAATGAGAACATATACGTTCTCTATATGCTGCTTGGTGTTGCATTTTGATAACTCAGTAAGTTAGCTGTGTTCAGTTGTTGTAATGTTTGCCCATTCTAACCTATTTTAATCTAAGAACATTTTAGTATTATCACGATAGAGCCCAGTAGCCCTCACTCTTTTCAGATGAACCTTGCACTAAATCTTCGCTAACGGATGTACAATAGAAGAGGTCTAAAATGTACAAAGGGCTAAAAAGGTCAAAGGGTTTAAAAGCTATGGGATAAAGCAATGGGAACATTTGCTTTGGCGCTCATATTGGCTATCTTTAATCTAGTATCTATTTTTGGTATGGAAACTTCCAGAGATACCCCATCACTTACACATGTGGCAGCGATGCATGTCATGCATATAGAGCAAGCTGCTCTATGAGTTTAACTTCAGCAGCATTTAGCAGATGCTTTTATCCAAAGGGACTTACAATAACTACAATAGTCAATAGTTGAATACTACATACATCTTCAACACCAATAAGAATAGTAACATCAGCTGTCATCATGGCTAATTTAGTTAATTTAGTTACTACGTATCATACCATTACCAGTATGAGGTAGAGACTCATTATTCATTACTATCATACAATGAGCCTACAAGGAGGGCTGCGGAATTCTGACCTGGTGGGGAAAGTGGGGTCGTAGACAAAGCTGAGGAGCTCCTGTGGGTAACCGATGGAAACCAGACGTTCCACTGTGAGTTCAAAGCCCAGCGACTCATACTCTGGTGACTTGTACACTGTAATGCGCACACAAATAAAAGGTACAGTTAAGTTTGTACAGTATACCACTTCAACAACTCTTGTGAGATAAACGGCTGACTTAAGAGGTGTAGTTAGCTACTGCAAGCCAATTGTACTCTAATTACACTTAGTCAAATTCACCAAATATCTCCTCGCACTTCTCTATCTTGCCGTTCTCCGTGCGTGCTGAAATAATTATCCGGTACTTCCTTCTACATAGCCTTGGCTTAGTAAATAGAAACTTGAACAAAGTGGCGAACACAACTCACAACAACAATGCCGCTTGGCTTTGCAATACGTTTCAACGTGTGAGTCGCAGCTTCTGATTTGAGCTCAGTTAGCAAGCGTTCTCGAGAATGACCAAGTATTGAACTTGACTCAATTGTAGATTTGAGTTTGACTGTTCACTTTTCCAATGCAAACCCACAAACTCACTAACACTTTTATTAGCACACATTAGAAGGTGAAATGCAAGATGTGCTGCGAGCTAACCCGCACAGAAGCAAGAAAAGCTTCCAGCAGAAAAACAAATTAGCCCAGCTGAGACTTATGATATTTCACAAACAAAGGGCCAACACTCTGTCACTGAACAGATATTTCACCTCGGGCCAAGCTAAAGCCACGGCAGGAACAGGCTCTGGAAATAAAAATACAGGCTGATGCAAAGTTCAGAGAGCCTGGCAGAGGATTAAAATGCTATTTATGACACTAGGAATGGAACATGTCAAACGTTATTAATACAAAATGAAGAATGTGTTTCTGCTGCTGTTGGTTGTTTCCATGTTCATGGAGGAGTATGAAGAGGCCTCTGGGGAGGAGAGTGAGAAACACAGGCTGGTGATGACGCTTAGAGAAAGGACATTTGGAAGGGCATCATGGGACACATTGGGAGACATCTGTAAACAATTCTGCTGTATATAGAGTACTAGACGTCTTTAATAAAGCTGAAATACATTACTCTAACACGGTTCCTGACCATGTATCACTAGTCAAGTAGTTTAAAACCTCATGTTTTCTCCTAACCTCAGCATACTCCTAAGCAAACTTGGTATTCTGAGCAAGCAGCAACCGCAATGGCGAGTCATTAAGCTGCATCCTAAGCAAGTGCTTAGGCCGCGTTCAGACGCAACTTCTTTTTCGAAGCTGTCGGCCTCTTTTCTACATTATAACCCTAAGGAGCGGGCCGTGTCTAAAAGCGCCATGAGTGCTGAATTTAAACGCTGTCGTAGGCGCTTTCTCCAGCAGCTCTGGGCTTCTTTTTTAGTTAAAAAAAGTTCAACTTCTCTGAAGAAAACGCCCTACGTCATCTGCTTTTTTGACAGTTGACCAATCACAAGTGGCGTAGTGAGGCCTGGTGTTTCCCATAACAACCGTAACAATCGTTTCAACTTCTTTGTTTTCTACATGAAAAATGCCCAGGCCATCGCTATTAATCAAAACAATTTGTTATGTCTGAACGCGGCCTTATGATGCAGCACTAGTGACTAGACAATTGGCTTGATAACTGGGCAAATGAACATCGGTCAATGAGAAATCCCTCAATTAATAAGTTTCACATTTTTGTTACTTCAACCCCTCATGTTTCAAATAATCACAAAAGATTGCCCGTCTCAGCTGACCAATCGCATGACCAACTCCATCAATTGCAAGTGGGCTTCAAAAGGTCACATCAGAAACCTCTGTAGCATTTGACATCACGAATACCACGACCATCTTTTATAGTGTCATTTATTGTCAATAAATCCCATCCCATTTCAGCACCATAGTTGTGTTTTGGCTACAACTCCAAAGAATTTAATTGGACACACAGGTGTGTTAAATCCTTACCGGTTAGAATGCACACGGGCAATGCTACTACAGACGGCAGCAAAAGTGGATCCCTCAAATGTACTTTGAAGCCTCAAAGTATGAGCTTGTTGCTGCATACAACTCAAATCTCTCTCTTGTCATTCAGATCCCACACGGTTGGCTCCGTGAGCTAGCTTGGGGGTTTGGCGTGGCTCCCAGACCAGTCAAGACCACTGGCGCTAAACCCACCAGAGGCTTCTGTGCCTACTTTGCTGTGCTCATTTACGCACTACAAAGACAACTATTATGAGAACTACCCCCCCCCCCCCCATCACCATCTATTTCATTCTATGGATTGTTTTGTCAGAGATATCCTGCACTTTGCTCTAGTCTACCATATAGTCTCTTTCAACACCTTATGTTCTTCTGCCTAGCATTTATTAGTTACAGCTAACTAAGAATGCACCAATCCTATCGTTTCCACCCCCATACCTGGGCTTTGAGCATCGGCTGATGCAGAGAATACTGATCCGAAACAAAGCAGTCACATATACCGCATGCTATACATTGTTAGATCTCAAACGATTTAACGGTCTTTGATGGCAAACTGTACCCTAGTGTTTCATCAGGCCCTCATATTCAACAGTTTGCTTACCCAAATAATTGAATATGCTTTTCTGTGCATCCCTTATCCTTATAATACTGCACAAAGCAATATACTGATTAATGAGGTGAACTGCATCCCTCACTTTGAAATACAAGCCACAAAACGCATGCAAACACAATGCGCGGCAGACACAGCCTATGGCTTTTCACAAGTAACTCTAGACATGCCTCCTGCTCGTCATTGAACTAGAATAGAAACAACACCCTCAAAGTGACTGGTCTCAATACAAAGTGTGAAGACGATTCAATTACTGTGAGTGTAAACATATTCTACAGAAAAGTTTGTGTTTATTGGGAAATGCTTAGGAGTTGCGTGACTCCTGTCTTTTTGGGTTTCATTAAGGCCTTGGCCTTAATAAAACCCATGGGGCTGTACTCTTATTTCTCACACTGACAACACCCATACTTCTTGGAGCTGAAGGGGAATCACTCAAGCATCGAGGATAAGTTACCACCTACTGTATCTGACACAATTGTTGACAGATCATTATAAATCCCAGCAGCCACATTTCTTTAGTGGCCAAATGTTGCAGGGTCTTCCTCCACTGAAATCTCGTTCAGATTAACTGTCCCACATACAGTACGTGAGCCCCTGCATGCTGCATCTAAACCATGTCACGTAGCTATCGCAAAAAGGAAAAAAACTAACATACCAATCTGAATTTATCTATGTCAGCTGCTAATGTAGGACTTCGTCATAGATTTTGATAGGACTACCAGGCACAATGTGGGAAAAGTGAACAAAAGATGTTTAACAATGCAGCATAGCCTTGGGAGCATGTCCTGGACAAAACTAGAACAAAACTGCATTTCTGAGAATAATCTCTAAGTGTGTTGAGCACATCGCTATTGAGCACACAGATATTGAACACATTGAGCTCATAGAAACAGGCCATATCTTCCTACCACTGCGTTTATTCAGTTTTAGCACAATATATGTGACTAAAATGTGTGACTGTGGCTGCGTTCCGATCGCCTGGTAGTTCCCTGCGAGGTGGACTGCATTCAGACATGTTAAATAAGATTACAAACCACAGGGAGGAAAGATGCACAGTTCAAAGGGAACTGCGTACTGAGCTACAGCAGGCCTATTCAATTGGCGGCTCATGGGCCAAATGCGGCCCACCAAGTGGCCCGAGAGGGGATTGCACCCTTGAACACTATACTCTGTTTCAATATACAGTAATCCATTATACCATAATCGAGTCAATATTTTATTTGTTTAATGTAGGCTAATCAAGGTGTGACCCTGATGCTGTCTGCTGTTGATTACGCTGTAGGGCATTCCAAAATAAACCGTTTTAGCGATCAAGTTCCCTGTGAGATCGATCTGACCTTGATCTGAACTTTGACCTCAATGATTTTACAATCAATCAAACAATCCTATATTATAGCCTTAGACTCAAGGTCTAGATAAAATAAATTACAGTATACGTAACTTATGTCTGTCAGGCACACAAAACAATATAATAAAAAAAGATAATATCTTGCATGGCAGATGTCTAACCATAACGTTCCTCTGTTACATGCCCTGCATTAGACTCTCTGCCATAGCAGTGGCATAATGTATAAAACCCTCTTTAGAAATATTAATGGTATTTCATACTAATGTATTGAACTGACTGGAGAGAGTGAACCTAACATGTTTTTTGGTAGTGGGGGACACCGGAGCACCTGGTGGAAACCCACGCAGACACGGGAAGAACATGCAAACTCCACACAGAAAGGCCGGGACAACTGGGGTTCGAACTCGGGACCTTCTTGCTGTGAGCAGCGTGTTACTCAGTAGTACACGTCCCCACATATATTTATAGGAAATCTGCCTCTTTACGGGTATAATGTTCTAGAAAGAATTCTACAGAAAAGTGCCCGTGAAACGCGTTAAACACGAGGTGAACATGTTCATGAATGTAGGGCATCTTAATGTAATATATGCACAATGAGATAGGTAAACATCACTCTGTAAATTCTACAAAAGGGCATGCTTATGTTCTTCTGCCCACAAACAGCTTCGAGACATGATAGCCACACTTCTTGTAAACATTAACACTTAGTTATGAGCTTCCAAATGAGAGACATGTCAACAGCTGAGCACTTATGAAATCTTTGTAGATGGGGGCCCAGGCCCATAGTGCCAAAGAGGCTCTATGAGAGATCACCTTTCTCAGCGGTGCAATCAGTTGGTGAAACATACAAACAGACATGACCTGCTTCTCAAAGTCAGGGAAGTTGTATTTATAGAGATGATGCGAGCACAGCCTGTACTAGGGATGCACCCGAGATATGTTATTTCAGAAAGCACGAACAATGCGATGGAAACATATTTTTTTTACGCTCAAAGATGCTCATTAATATTTGGAAATCAAAGCCATGATTGACATGTCTGTGTGTCAGCTATTATTTTCCTTCAAATATATTCATATCATTGTGGATGGACACAAGATTAAAAAAAATGCCCAATGTGTTTGCAACATAGGACTTTGATTTCACAAACTACTTACTACGGTACATATTATAAAAACGTGGTCGGCATCAATATAATCTGTAGCTGTAGCTGAGTCAGCGCAAAGCAGGCAACAGGCTGACAGCTAAGCTCCTCACATTGAAGAGAGGAGGCCTTGTGTGTTGAGTGAGACAAAAGCACTGTAAAGCAGCAATAAATGCTTCCCTAGCAAACTGCAGTGACGTTAAAGTGCAGGTTCACCCCAGCTCTGAGCATGACTTATTTACTGCACAATTTTGATAAATGCTGAAACTGTAGTCAAGGAGCTGAGTTGGGAGGGGAGGGGTTAGGAGGTGGCCCCCCTATTAACATGATCTTTAACAGAAAAGGTGGAGTTGAACCATTTGGCTAGCTTTATTGTTTTGATAATAAGCAAATACAATAATGAATCATTTTCAACAGGCACTTTGGAAAACAAAGAGCGGCGAGAAGGAGAAGGCAGCTATAAATGTAGCTAAGGCAATACAGCCCAGGCAGCAGGATACATTATATTTTAATCTCCACATTACTTACACATGTATTGCTGTTTGAAAGGCAATCTGCTTCCATCATATAAGCAGGACGTTAGGTCATAAATGTTGTGGTATTCAGAAAACAACTGCAACCAACTTCTCCTACATTGTGGTCAAACCACCCGCTCAAGTTTGAAGGTTAGATAGTAGGTTAGAAAATACATTTTCCTAATTTGCCCTGAATAACGTAACTTCCAGTATTTACCAAACATATTTCAGTCCTCAAGTCCAAACATAAAAGTTTGGATTAGGTTTGTTGGTTGAACACAGATAATTACATCTATGTAGTACACACATCTAGCTTGCAGGTAATAATGTATATATCAGGAGGGAGATCCTACGTGATATTAGTGTGTGTACTAGAAGTCTTCACTGAGAATTTGATTGGAATTTTCCATCAGTTGCCAACACATTTGGACAGTAACTGCTATATATATATATATATATATATATATATATATATATATACATACACACACATACATACATATATACACACACACACACAGTACATGTTGCTGCCCACAATCCAAACATGACATTTTGTGGACAACAAGCTGCACTTTCGTGAGATGTTTGTAGTGTATCCAAATATAGAGTGGAGTTTAACTGCGTGGCACTGACTTGCTCAACTCTCTGAGGCCAGGGACGACACTTAAATTTAGTTTTTGGTCATTCGCAAATGAAACGTTATGTGACCAAATACAATAATCTCAAATTAATCTTTCATTCACAGTAATGCAATGATACCATTATGTCAGTAGTTGTATGGACTGTGCTGCATGAATTCTTACCTGCTAGTGTGTAATCCATATCAAAGCCAAAACACTTAATTTTCTCCATGGCCAAACTCCTGTTGACGAACACCCTAAAAGGACAAATATATAGCAAATGCAATCTGTCAATATTGTCTATTAGATGGTGAAAAATAGTCTCTTTCGAGATATCCAACGCATTAGCTAATCTTGTAGCTTGTTATGACAAACATAATATTTGCACACATTTTCCTTTAAAAGTTCCAAGTTTCTTCAGGGCTAAAAGTCTGGTTGAAGTTTGCTATGAAGCAACAACAATTTGACAATATAAAAAAAAAAACCTTGTCAACATTTAAAACATTAATTAAGGATAATGTTCATTCAGGGTAAAGTACTATTGGCAATGTATATTTTTTTTAACAAATTCAAAGCAAAAACAAAATGTTGTTTGTTTTGTTTGTAATCAAACAATATACAAATATTGTTGCTGGTGTAGCAAAATAACTGCTTCATTGATTGAAATACCACCCCTCTCCCTGGCTATTGCCACCTGAGGATGTTTCATAAGTTCCTATATAAGCATGCACATCTCATGAGCTCAAAGACTTGGTCCTGAGGGTGACAATCCTCTGGAGCCTGTTTTCCAAGAAGCAGATCGTCTGTCCAGGCTCATGAATCAGGCAAGAGGCAGGGAGGGGATGGAAGAGAGGTGGAAGGCTTACTGCTCAGTGTTTACCACCGGACACAACACTCACGCCTCCTGAAAAGTTACTTTACCACTTCAGGACATCTACCATTGCTTCAGTGATACCATGATACCATGTACCTCTAATTCTTAATGCAGCAAAGTACAGTTAGTTATTTTTTCTCCCCCTATTGCTTTTTTGTGAATTAATAGGAGAGAACACTTGCCTAAAATAAATATAATTAGGCGAGTGTAAATAAAACTCTAAAGTACAGTAGCAGTTAAGAATTACATTTAAATAACATTAATGACAGAATGAAACATATTACATTCAATTAGAATTAAAGCTTCAGTTACCGATCAGTATGCCTGTTATAATCTGGTTTACATGCGTATCAGCAGCACATAAAACACATATCTACAATATATGGTGTAAAAATCATTTTTCTCTGTTAATCATTCTCAAAATGTAGGAATACCTTGCGGCAGATCCAGAGTGAACAAGCTGCCATTTAGATGCAGTGGAGAACTGGTGATGCATTTTGAGCAATTCAACCTAGGTTTGGCCGCTGGCACTCATCTGATTTGGTACTACGGGGCAGGCTTCAACCTCTTTTTGCTAACTTGCCATTGAAAACAAAAAAATCGGACTTGTTGCAAAATGATTATGGCTATTCCACATCATTCTCTGTTGTCAAGTCAGGCTTGGTGTTGTTGTTGTTGTGTAGTATTGTAGGCTCTCAAAGATATCCAGAACAATCCCGCCACGTACAGTACAATACAGCTAATGGCCATGCATTACATGGACATAATAAATAGTTTTAGATTAGTCATTTTACTACATCTTCTTCAATATCACCTCTCAGCGCGTGCAAATGTGACCATATGGATTACACTACAAAAATCAATAAAAAGTTAAGCAAGGCTATTTATAATGGTGGGAGGATTTTCACTGTAACATCACAGCATATTATTTTAGGGTGGTAAAGACCCCGTTTCTTCTATATTTGACTCCATGTTGGTAAGAGCTATAAATATTATGCTTCTCCTACACTCATCTCTATTGACAAAAAGGGTAGAGTGACTAGGCTATTAGTGAGTCAGCCTCGACTTCAGCCCCAGTGACAACATTATATCCTCAAATAGCTGACACGGGCCCGCCCACACATTAAAGACAATCCCTTAGCAACTGTCCAGCTGAGTTTGACCGTTGAGCAATCTGAAAGATTATTTTCCCCCCCAATAGGTTTTTATATCATGAAAACAGTTCATGTAGTTTACCTTTTTGGTAAACAGTGGCACAGTGTGACATGATATCCAAACCATAAGGCTAGATGTTCTAGCTTTGAATGGGAATCCATCTCTTGTTGAAATTAAATTTTTTGATATTTGAATGTTAAAGTAGTATGGGGTCACATTACCAGCAAGGCCTGTATAATTGGACATGCACACTGGACTTGTATCACAATACAGATACCAAATTAGGTCTCTGCATAATGTAATACATTTAAAAAATAAAACATTTTGTTATATATGTTAATTCTGAAGTAAGTAACTACATTACCCAGTGTGCAGTTGTGTTGTCTTAGCGACATCACATGATGTGATTAATCTTGGCTCCAATATATGAATGTGGCATTTGTGCTAGTCACTGCTAGAGGTTAACATGCTTAGGGGTGTGTAATTAGGCCACTATCATTGGGTGACGTTTGCAATCCCTGGCCAAAGAGAGGCAGCGCAAAGCAGAGCACTCCCTGCACCACACTCGCATGGGGATTCAGGGGTTTGAGTGCATGCGTGTGTGTGTTCATGTAGCGTATTGTAGCTAGCTAACATACACGTGTTTTGTCCAATCACATTCCTTCAGTTTGAATCCAAGTACACTGTGCTGCTGGCCTATCTCCACTTAGTAGTAGTAGTAGGTCTAATTCTTCATACATTTTGGATTTATGGTGAATAGAGGCAACCCCCTGTTTCTGACTATGTAAATACTGGCCAAAATAGAGGTGTAATTCAATTTTGTAATAATAATAACATCAGATCTTACACCCAGTTAATAGACAGGCAATTGTGTTGTTTGTTTAACAGTTGCTTGCTTTCATTTAATGAACTTGGCCAGCTTAGTATTCTAAATAAATAACCCTAACTAAAGAGCACCTTAACTAAAAAGTTAAATAAAGTACTTCAGGCTAATCACTTGATACCTAGGTTTATGAACCAGCATAACCAACACTGATCAATTAATGGCATGGCACAAATAGGCGTGGGCATTTTGTGTGCCCACAGACTTTTGTCTTACCTATGGTAGGGCTCCCTTCTGTATTTCTTCATAGCCAGGCCATCCATGTTGGCAGGGAGGTCTGCATAGTTCTGTAACCTGTCACTCCATGAAGTCGTCATCTTTAAAACTTCTTAATGTCTGAATGAGAGTAGATTGTTTGCATATGTAGATATATAACATATGTTTACATAATTTCCACTACAACAAACAAAACAACTATTGGAGAAACTAGACTTTCTGTATATATTTTAGATACTGTAGACTGAAAGATGCAATAACAATATCATAATTTTTGTTGTGTTATTAAGGCAACGTTGTGGAAACTAGATCGATTAAAGTCAAAAGTCAAAGATTCACTCTAGGCTATTCAGGCTATTGATATGCTTTGTAATGGCAGAGTGGGGTCTTACAAAATCATTATGTTTTTTTTCCATGGCAAATATCAGAATCTTTAAATATGTTGGAACTGCTATTACACCCGTTCACCATGTTATAATCTGGGGACAGGTTCTGCCTAATATTAAGGGAATACAAGCACAATGTAAACACTGACATCTGGCTTATCATTCCATTACAATTGGCTATGCTGTCACATGTGGGGTATTAAGAGAAAGTTGGGGGCAGCTGTCTTTATTTCTGACATGAGGCAGGAAGGGACATTTGTCAGTTATAGGGTTTGCATAACAGTCATATATTTGTCTGTTACAAGTAGACTGCATAATGTATAAAATGATACTGACATTAAACTTATGTTTTAAACTCAAACCAAGATAGTCTCTGTAGTGCCTATATAGCGCTAGAATTTGATAAATCTCCAAGCTATACCGGTAGAGGAAACCTTGCTAGCTGCTGGTTACAAAACAGGCTACGGGTACGTATCGTACAATTTTTGCTTGCACTTTGAAAGCTAGCTGGTATTTTGCTCTTTCCAAACATCAGCTGGATATATAACTAACGACATTAAAAGTATGCTGTGCTAAGGCGCATTCATCTTTAGCTGTCTTTGATGCGAAAACATCAAAGACAGATAACTGCTACATTTCCAGTTGCTGTAGCTAACATTACTGTACTCACCTCTGCTTTCCTGAACAAAACAACTGCACCGTCCGTGTAATACTATTCTGAGCATGCGCTTCATGCGCAGAAAAGTGGGACAAAATCGAAAAAGTGACTGCAAATAATCAGCAGTGTATATGCCCTTCTGACTGCAGAAAATACTCTAGACAAATAAGATCTTTTCGCTGTCTGCAGTCTCTGCGCCCGTAGTTGTGGTTATAAAACAGTGGGTGGTGTTTTGATGGATGGGCGGAGCTAGCTGCCTTTGTTGCACATACTGCTGTCATCAATTCAAACTGCCTTATGTAGGGATCATGATGACATTTAACATTAGAACTATAGCCTACTGTATAAGAACACCATATAACGATGTCATGTATTGTATTACCCTTTCTCTGTGTTGTTTTTACGGCAATACATATCTTCTTGTCCTACTAAGTGACTGACTAAAATGCAATGTCATTATGTCATGATATGCATGTAGGATTAAGTTGTAACCAATTAGCCTAGTCCAATTAAACACCAATATGCTACGATTTTATATGCTTCTGTTGGTATATATGCTATTTTTAGTAGCCTAGACCAGGGGTTTTCAAAGTCGGAGCTGCGACCGCCGCGACCCATTTGCGGGGCCGCCAGGGGGCGCAAGGGGAGCTTCAGCAAATTGGAAACTTTATGAGAAATAAAAAAATATATATTTACATTGTATTTATTATTTTAAATGATTCTAGATAAGTATTTATTATAAAACAGAATTCAGAAAAGCGTACATCTTATCTTATTTACCATGCCCCTTTCTAATTGCCTGCCAGGAAAACGATCGTTAATCACAAATTGTCAGTGTTGATCTGGTAACTGTGCGCTCATGTTGTTAAACTCTGCATATAAAACATAAGAAATGAGAACAGTAATGTTTAATCCAATGGAATTATACAATATTTGAAATATAATTTTACTCTTTATTGCATTAAATAAAAGTAAGGAAATTGGAAAAGGTTTTTTAAAAACATCTCGCAAAATGGGACCCCGGCCAGAAGCTAATACTCTTTGGGGGCCTTGGTGTGGAAAAGCTTGGGAACCTCTGGCCTAGACGATGGCGCATTTTAAATAAACGTGTATCCTAACCTGCATTATACAATATAATGAATGTGTCATCCGTGTAGCCCTGTAGCCTTAAAGCATTAGCCTAAATGTTTAATTTTAATTTATTCAGTTATATTTAGTCAACATAAAAGCATGCTTTCGCATCTGCCTTCACGTAACCTCGAACAAGCAGACCTATTTAAGCTTGTTTGCTGGTTCTCTAATAATTGATTATCTTACACAATTGACGACAGGTAAATTGCATATTGTACATTGCAAGCGAACCATTTACAAAAGAAGCTGTAGGCATATTTGCATATAGGTAGCATATAAACTAAAGCATAGACGATTCGCAAATTCAATATGCACTAAACTTGCTATACATGAGTGTGACAACAGAGGGCAGCATCGGCGTGACATTGCAATGTCTGAGAGATTTGAATATAGTAGGCCTTGGTTTTACATTTAAAAACATGACCTTAACTTATACTTATACAGTATCATTTATATAGATATTTCATTTTATTTATTACATTTTATTTTAAGATATAGGACACATTATTAGATCGAATGTCACACTTTCATTGTACAACGTTTTAGAACTGCAAATAGCCTTATCTATAGCTGTTTAATTTAGCAGAGCACTATAGCTAAACTATAGTTATATCCCCCCCCCCCTTATTTAATAGGCTTGACTTGCGATACTGAAGCTGATAGGCCTGCATCTGAGAATTGAAACAATGAAAAATCTAAACTTCATGCCATTATCAGAAATGCAGATATATCAATTTCTAATAGTTCAATTGGCATGGTTGTCATGGTTGTTTTTCTGTCTGAAATTTAACCACTTGGATATATATATATATTATATGTAGCATGCATGCGGCATGCTGTGTGGCCAACACGTTATTCATCTCTCATCACTGAACAATACTTAAAAAGCATAGCCCATATAGCTCTAATTCAGCAGTTTATAAATCATAGACCTTGTAAAATGTTTACATGATTTTAAAATTGGGCTATAGTGTTACAAAGTTTTTATATAAAACGCAATATACATGGAAGTGTGTAGCTAAAAGCAGCGCGTTTGCTGACGCGTCAGCGCTGCGCCAAAACAGACAGTTCCATTCCACAGTTCCAAAGTGAACCAAGATAAATTCAACTAAATTCAACATCAACAGCTGACTAAATTGTCCTGCTTTGTCCTGACGACTTCAGAATTACACTGTGAAAAAATATATGATTTTAATCAGCCAGAAGCACTGACCAGCAAGCGTCCTGAATTAATTATTGATTGTGCCGGCCCCCCTATAAAACCAGGACGCACCCTACGCCCTGCTCCCTCTCCATACAAGACAAGATGAGCTACGGATCAGACCTTTACACTTCTTCTTCCTACAGGAAGATTTTTGGTGACTCTCCCCGTTTCTCATCCTCTCCATCTCGGATGATGACCAACGTGTCTTCCCGTGGGTACCGGGCTCCGTCCGTATCCCGGAGCAATACCTCATTCCTGGGCTCGCATAACAGAAGGTCCGGGCGTTCTTACGCGCCCGGACTAGATAACTTTGATTTGTCACAAAGCAGCGTTCTCAACAACGAGTTCAAGATTATCCGCACCAATGAGAAGGAACAGATGCAAGGTCTCAATGACCGCTTTGCTATGTTCATTGATAAGGTGCGCAACCTTGAGCAGAACAACAAGGTGTTGGAAACGGAGCTGATCACTCTTCGCCAACGGCATAACGAGCCTTCCCGTCTGGCAGAGCTCTATCAACAGGAGATCCGAGAGCTCCGCTCCCAGCTCGAAGAAGTTAACGGAGAGAAATCTCAGTTGATGATTGAACGCGACAACGTTGAAGATGACCTGCAGAAACTCCGAGGTAAATACGAGGAGGAGTTACGTGCACGAGAGGAGGCTGAGGCCATACTCAAGGCGTTCAAGAAGGACGTGGACGGTGCCGCCATGGTTCGCCTTGACCTGGAGAAGAAGGTAGAGTCTCTCTTGGATGAGATCAACTTCTTAAGGAAAGTGCATGAGGAGGAGGTGGCCGAGCTGATGGAAATGATTCAGTCAGCCCAAGTGACTGTGGAGATGGATCATGTGTCCAAGCCTGATCTCACGTCCGCCCTCAAAGAGATCCGCGAACAGTACGAGTCCATGGCCTCTAAGAACCTGCACTCTGCCGAGGAGTGGTACAAGTCCAAATTTGCTGACCTGAGCGAGCAGGCGACGCGCGGTAACGAGGCTGTCCGCGTCGGTCGAGAGGAACTCAACGAATACAGGAGGCAGTTGCAATCCAAGACCATTGAAATCGAGAGTCTGAGGGGAACCAACGAATCGCTGGAGCGACAACTTAATGAGATGGAGGACAGGCACAATGCTGAAATTGGAGGCTACCAGGTTGGTCCCATTTTGTTAGGCAATAATATACTTCTAGCCTAACCGTGAATTGCAAAAAAAAGTTGCGTGTTCTTGAAACTGTCTTTGGGTTATGATGATAACATTTTTGCAAGTGACATAGTTTTGTCTTTGGAAAATTGAAGGATAGATGGTCTGTGACGTCGAACAACCAGGCTCTGTCCATTGTTCTGAAACAGACTCCATGGCAGAAACGCCTTTGACAACGCCCAATCAAGGCTCGTGAAAGGGCTGCGGCTATACTCTGATCTCATTGTCTAGGCCTATGTCATTTCATATGAGTCTGTTAGACAGTTATTTAATCACTTTTTATAATTTTATATGAACCAAGGGATATTCTATAGGCTATAGAAAATAATTCACATCACTGTCAACAGTCATAAGTTATTTGAAGGATTGGACATTTATTTCCAGCTCTAATTGAGCAGCATATATAACCTTAATAGCTTGCATGTCTTCTATTGCTACTTTTAGGACAACATGGTGCAACTGGAGAATGAGCTAAGGGCTACTAAGAGTGAGATGGCCCGTCACCTCAGGGAGTACCAGGATCTGCTTAATGTCAAAATGGCATTGGATATCGAAATTGCTGCTTACAGGTATATGCCATTGTCTTCAAAGCCCCAGTCTCAAACGTTTTCATATGAATACATTATTATTTTAATAATATGGTATGTATCTGATTAAAGTAAATCATGAGTTATCCAGTTCCCTTTCCATTTGTAATTCCTAACATTTTTATAATAGGAGATATTCCCAGAATCAAACAGAGAGGTTAGGCAGGACTACATAAACACCATAGCTGGTTTGGCTGTTACGCATATATTACATGTATGCAGGAGTTGCCAAAATATCTAGTGTAAGTGTAATTGTAAGTGTAAGTGACAGTGTATATAGCTTTAATGAAAACATTATACAGTGGGTCAATTTACACACCAATAAGAGTAAAGGGAGAGTGAGAATGGGCCAATGTATTTATTTAAATGTTTAACGATCAGGTACACCCGTTGTTGAACCTCCAAGGGCAACACACATGTACTCTCTTTTAACTATGGGCCCATAAACCCATTGTCTCATTAGGAAGCTACTGGAAGGGGAGGAGACCCGCATCAGCACTGGGATGAGCTACCCCAACCCCAGCCTGGGCAGCAGTAGTGGGCAAGGCTACAGCTACCAGTCCCGCATCTACACCTCCTCTGGAACCGGCTCCAAGAAGGAGGCCAAAGAGGACCAGCAAGCGGTCAAGGCAGGCAGCAAGCGTGAGGTGTACGAGGAGACAGTGACCACCACCAAGAAAGTGGAAAAGCAGCCAGACACAGCTGGCACCCCTACCAACCAGAACTAGACTTCCCCACCCACACACACACACACACACACACACACACACACACACACACACGCCTACACCTGACCACTCTAAATCTCTCACCCCGTAAGCCTTTGTCCCGCTTCGCCAAGTCCCAGAACAAGCCCTAAGTCTTATTGCGTTAAGCACTCGAGGAGATGTAAGGTGGCCTTTTCACGAGGACGTGTAAGACAGCTCATTCCATGCTTGTTTACAGCCCCACTATCTTGTGTGTGTGATGTCAAGTGCATATAGAGTGCAGGGCATGGAGCTCTGCTTTGCCTCGGTCTGATCGTTCTTGTATCAACACTGTAAAACCATATACCATATAATTTATTTAGCAGTTAAGCAGATGTGTGATTCTTAAAGTCACTATGCACTATGACCAAGCAACACCTCTATTCATGCAGTACTACCACAAGCTGTGAAAAAGTCTTGCCACATTCCAAAAATTGTTATTGCCCACTCAAGGACATAACAAAAAATATATTGCCTGGTAACTAACCATCTTGTATAAAAGCACATATGAAAGCACTTACATAAAAGTTAGTCAAACAACAAAGCACACTTGCAGAACAGAACGAATAATAATAATAATAATAATAATAATAATAATAATATTATATATTACTAAGCCACTTCACCAATATCAATTGTATGATGATGTTTCTTAGCCTCTACAATGAGGTTTCTGAAAATTGACTGTCCCAATCTATTCTTGCACAATTTAATTAACCACAGACTGCTGTGTATGTGGTCCAGCATGAACATGAAACAATCTCTTGAGTAAAAAAACAACAGTGTTTTAGTCACCTATGTTATCCTATGATCAAAACATTATACTTAAGATATTGAAAAAGAAAAAGAAATGTGAATGCATGGTATATGGTATGTTTATGTTGCATGGTGACCGTGTGACTATTCATCAGCCAATTTCCCATTAAACATGAGTTACATTGGCTAAACAAAATGGGTTGTCCAATCACAATTAGCCATTTCTTTGAGGATGTACAGTAACTTAGATAGGCCAACGATCTTTGAGTGATGAGCCAAGGAACATATTGGCTATATTACTGTAATGTAGATCAGCACTTTTCAGTTCATTTGATTGTAACTTTGTTCTTACATGTCGTGGCTGGTATGGCAAAAGTGGACATATTTATTAGTACATAATTAAGTATGAATAATTTCTTGAAATCATTCATAAAAACTGCATTATGATATTACAGCACAAATGCATGGGGCATCTGAATGAGCTGGTAGACATTCCTGTCTATATTTGTAACATTCACTTTTAATTCTTGAAGCAAATTTGACTTCAGGCTCCATATCACTCATCTTGGGACAGTAGAACAAGCACCTCTCTTTTGTTACATGCGGCCATGACGTAAAATGCCTGTTGTAGATTGACCTCACTACTAGAATCCCTTCAGCATGAGAAATGTTTAGATCCTTCCTGTGTTTGATTAGTCAAATGTAACTGATTGTATGGCAGAATGTTTAAGATTGAGACTTGAATTAAATGTAGCCCATAGTTATCAGTAGCAAATGTACTGTATGTTTGTATTTACGCATATATTCCTTTCCTTAAAAAACAATGTTTGGCCCTTTGTTTTGTTGTCCAGCGTAAAGGAAATCACTCAGAAATAACTGCAGATGCACTATAGAAGTGAGACTAAGCTGCAGTGTATTCGTTGTGTTGTGTTTAGTACAAATAATTCCAGGGGTGGCAGAACTGAAGCCTTCCTCTTATACACTAAAGTGAAAACCATATTCTGGCAACACATAATTAAAACTCAATACTAGCGGTCTTGCATCCACACTGCAAGGATTTGTATTTAGTGTATTTGTGCCACACATTACAATGGTTAATGTTACACAAAACCATACAAAAATAGTACATAGCCTAATATTTCCAATTCCAACCAATGGAAACATCACTCTTTACTGTTAAATGCCTTAAAACACCAGAACCTTCACAATGAGGATGTTTATATTCAAACATAGGCACAGACATATTTTGTACACAAAATAATTAAAATATGCAAATACAACTTGATAAATCAAATGTATGGATGTACACAGTTATTCTAAATAAACGAATCATCATTGCTAGTGTCAGT
>JAODTR010000001.1:2935467-2947407 GCA_025399935.1 Amblyopsis rosae | reverse complement strand
AAATACAACTTGATAAATCAAATGTATGGATGTACACAGTTATTCTAAATAAACGAATCATCATTGCTAGTGTCAGTTGTGGAACATTTGTATGTATTCACATTGAAAGGCTGTGAAGATCTTCAAGAAAAACGTCAAGGAACAAATAAGATATACACACAGAAAACCTCCGCAGACCCCCCCTACCCCCCCCCCCCTTCTGTGTGGGGTGGGTCAGGCTGTGTTAGCTTGTGTGCGCATGTGACGCAGGTTGCAGTAGTTCAAAGATTTATACCCCTGCATTGCTGCTTCCTGGAAGGTGTGGTGAGACCCAGTGGCACAGTAGTTCCTCTGCCTATACCTCACAGTGATAAGTACACTGTGTAGAGCTTCCCGTGAGCTCATAAAGCGTCAACGGTCCTGCTGTCCTTCTCACAGAGAAACTGTATGCAGGTCCACCATGCAGACACTCATTCAAGAAATATATAATATATTGACTTGATCTTTTTAGGCTATAATTGTTAGAATCAGTTTGTTGTCTGTATTTGGAAATGTTGGTATGTTAGTCAATATAGTTTTACATAATAATAATAATAATTATAATAATAATAATAATATATTTATATTTTAAACATTTGAATATACTGTACATATTCACAGATGCACATAAACTCCACAAACTATATTACAGGGTGTAATGCCAGACTCGGTATGCTAGCAAAGTGTTAACTGGTCTGTATGCTGCTGTTGCCTAGGATTGGTTTGCTAATAGCCTGCTGTGACAAGGCAGCCTTGGGGAAAGACCTTGTTCTATATTGTCACCAAGACAGAGTACACAATGACATAGCCTACATAGGCTATAGCCTGTCTAGACACCCAAAAACAGATAACCCCGATACAAATTCAAAGAATAAGTTTCACACACATAAACATCACATCACATTATCACACATTTTCTGTAGTATGTCAAGTTTTACACCATTTTACATAGTTTGTTATGATTGCATGTGTGCGTATACAGTATAGCACACAGACTGTTCTGTAGCAAATCCTCTTCTATGTCAGTTATTAAAGCCGTACAGCATTGTTGCAGACAATGCTGAGTCATTGGAGCTGGCATGTGTGAGGCAGGGGTCTTCCGCTTGATAGACCATCTTTCCACATGCTAATAATAGCATAAACAAAGGGGGCGGGTGTTGGGGCTGCTGGGTGAAGAGGAGTGTTACTGCATGGACACGTTTTAAGCATTTGTAGCCATCCAGACGCCATTCCTCCCACACATTGGGCACACGTATGAACACCGGTTTTTCAGTTTTTCCCTTGATTGACTGATATGGGTAGTATTCATATTAAATAACAATTATGCTAATAAGTACATAGTTCAGGCTGGATTATATACACAAATATAGTATTTGACAATCTGAGCTGTTGAATTCATATTCTGATGGGACTCATTATTTTGGATGCAGACAAAAAAGGGAGTGGCAGAGCAGCAAAAACAATGTTAGCCTACAGGGATAGGTCCAAATGGTAGCTCCTGGTGTTCAGAGATGAACCAATGCAATAACAAAACAATCCCATATTCACACCCTTTAAAGCGTGTCTTCCAGATCAACGTCTGTGAAAAGACAACATGTGAGCTAATCAACCCGCACATATCCATTATATTGAAAGCATCAACTCAAGGTTATAGTATATTGACATCTGACCGCAATTAATGGGTAGCTGCAATAAGAAACCCCCCTTTCTCAGAGGATCTCTGGTCGGCACGGCAAAGGAGGAATGAATACATGGCTCAGAAGATTTGATGGCAAAACAAAAACACATCTGTAACACATCTGTAACACTATCACAGTCCAATCCACCTCTCCTGTCTGTGCCATTGACCAGAGACACACAATACATTTTGATACATGTATGTTACGAAAAAAGCACTTTTACCTATACCTTACAGACAGACAGGCAGACAGAGAGACAGCCAGACAGACAGGCAGACAGACATTAGGAGTCCACATGCGGAGCCCTCTTTGAAGAATAACACTTCAAGTCAGTCATACAGCCAAGGTCATATGGTTGAGTGCAGGGTATTGTACATATACCAGACATAATTCAGTGTCATATGAGAAACACTGTATCATGCTATTACAGTACAGCACAGTGCTGCACTTGAATGTATGATGTAAGTAAATTATTACAAGAAAATATTATCGAATTCTTTTATCTCTCAGATATCGTCGTCTGGCAAAGGCCATTGGTTACAGTGGCATCCAGATGTGGCATCCAGATGTGCTGCTGCAGGTGTGAGAAAACAGTATACTTTTCAGAGCACCACATGATGGCTAATAGCAAAGCAGCATTTATTTAAACGTTCATAAATCATCTGCCTTCTCATACAGCAAGGGCACTCACATGCCCTTGCACAAGCTGGAGTACTCATCATGGACACGCCCATCATTTTTTTATCATTCAGAATTCATGAATCTGCGTCCATTTGCCTGCATCTCTCCTTGTCTGAACCTTTCAGGGTTTGGTACCTCTCTCTGGCTCCATCATACTCTCGCTCTCCTTTCATCAGTATTCTCTCTGCGTCATAGTTTCAGTTGAACAAAATACTTAAATGTGAGTTTAACCAAATAATCTTTAAAATTTGACATACACTTCCAACCCCTTGCTTCCCCCAACAAACATACACACACACACACAGACACGCACACACACACAGTACATGTATAAAGGATGCCCCCACATCTTTCTCTCCTCAAAGTGCTGACTAGTGAAACTCCCATTGGCAGTCTGCCAAAGGCCTGAGAAATACACTTATAAACAACTATTGATCGGTTACCTGAGACCCAAGCATTTCATTATCAGAGGAAAACCATGATTACAAAATGTCAAATGTAAAATGACTCCTGGGGATAGGATACACAGCTCCTCTCCTTAGACCATGTTTAATTATTTACCACTCAAATGCAGCGGAATGTGGTAGTAGTTTGTGTGTAATGTGCGTGCATGCGTGTGTGTGTTCTTTGTGGGCAGTATGAAGGGGTGCTGTTCAATGCTCCACTAATGGCCAATAATTAACAAATCAATCTAGTAGGCTGAGCTATTTATAAATTAAACGGCAGTTAGGGTTTTGTTCCTTCAGATTAGTTATAAGGAAGTACCCTGTCAGTTGTTTATGTTTGTGGTATTGGGGGGAAAAAATCAATTATGCTAAAATTAATTGGATTTCGTGTTGACTTAAAACTCTAAACAACGCTAAATAATAATGAGTAATATACACTATACTGCAGGATTCCTAATTTTGAGTTTGAAAGGTAAAGGAACAGATCATAATGAATTAGACAAATTTGTGAAACAATAAGATGAGAGCCATCTCGTTCTGTTTTAATGTATTTTTGGCCTTGCAAACAGCTTTCTGACATTGAATGCACCCTAATGACACAGGGGAATCAAAATTACATGGCAATTGCTTTCACAAAGAAAAGAAAAAAAAAGAAGAAAAAAAATCTAAACAGCTGAACCCACATTGATATGCAGCATGCTATTTATTTTGTTTTTTGCCCTTACTGAGGTGTCATCTGCTCATTAGCACTCCCAGCAAGTCAATGTTGATTTCCCTTAGCAATTTCTCTTCAAAGTCATCTTAACAGACATTGCTTTTCATGTCTTATTATTGTTTATCTGTGATTACAATAATCTACAATAAAGGTGCTATAGGATTTGTTTGTGTGCACGTGTGTGTGCGCTTGTAAATGACTGTCATAGTCAAAGTGCAAATATGCTTGAAACGTCATGTTGTCAAATATAGACTTGCTATAACAACTCAGTTGGACCTCATACCGGTAGTTCATCTTCAGCATAATCATTGACATCTCACAAACCTGCTTCTATTTGAATGCCAGACCACCTCCTCAACACAAATGAGTTAATGAGAACAACTAATATTTTAATGGAAGGGGCACTAACTTTAATTAAGATGTGCAAATTTGCATATTTGCATATTAGTGTTTCTATTTTAAGTGCTATAGGCTGTACTGTAAGTAAAATCTCAGCAACCAAAAATAAAATATGACTATTATTTGTAGTGCCCCACAAGCCAAATCTAAGCAAACAAAAATATGACTATTATTTGGAATGTATGTGTCAACATTCAGAAAAACGTTGTGTATGCCTATTACATGTTGTTATGTGACACGTAGATCAACCTAATATTTACTATATCATTGACATTGACATTTCAGTTGGACCTCATACCGGTAGTCATTGTAAATATAGCATTCATATCAAGTTATGGTAAGATATTCTTAGAACCTGTAATTAATGACAATTACCTCAGTTAGCGGAAGAGCTATGACATTCAAACATTCAAGAGGCCCACCTTATCTCACTTTCACAGCAGCAATCAGTCATAGTATTTGTATCCATGTGTGCGTGCATGCCTGTGTGTGTGTGTGTGTGTGTGTGTGTGTGTGTGTGTGTGTGTGTCCGTCCGTCCATTTAGACATGGTCATTGGAGTGTAGAGAAGGTCTTTTGAAAGGGAAGTTCATTGAAGAGTTTCTGATTGTGTGGTTAAAAGCCTGTTAATAAGCTTGATGCTTTCACAATACACATTACATTTGTATTTTATTGACGTTCCTCTTAAATAAACACATGGAAACACCCTAAACATTGTGTTTTGAAATACTGTGAGTCTTTAAATCACTCAGAGTTACAGAACTTACACACAGTCACTTCAAGTCTAGTTGGCCTACAATACAGTAGCATTGAGCCTTATTAAGATGAAATAGTGATGCCATTGTTTCACTGTGCAAAATGTTTTAAAGGGGAGATATTATGCTTCACCGGTTTTTCACTCTCTGTTAATGTGTTATCTAATTGTGCTTTGCAGTGCTAGTTGTGAGGCCTGGCTTCTTCAGTGCTGACTTATTGGCGTTATTATGCCCTCTATTAATCAAAAACACAACAATGTCGTCTGAAGGGCTCACAGTGGGGGAGCTGCTTAACAGGGTTCCTTGTCAGATCTCTACTGACTGGAAATGTGTGAAAGTATAGAGACGTTCAAAAACAGCAACAAGAAGAAAAAGGGAGCATAGAGTAGACTACAGATATAGCCTCTACACATAATAATACAAGCAGCCTTCGTAATTGCAACTTTTAACATTGTGATTTGTGCACTTTGTTCCAGGTTAAACCTCTACCATTTGGCCAGTAAACCACTCGTATGGACGCAGCTCTCCAGTTAGGTCAGTACTGAATAATGCACGGCACCCATCTTTGCTCTCCCAGCCAGGTCCCACAGCTCTGCCTTCACACCCATTCTCTTGGTTGACTGGGCAAAAGGCCACAAATTGCAAACACAGATGCACACGTACACATATAGCTCACACAGGCACTCATCAATATTCTCACACCTAGACACCAGATTATGAAAATACATTTTTTAAAGCCATTACAAGAAGACACTTGCAAATGCACTCAATTAGAATAAGGCAATTTATTGGACTAGGATTATATTCAAAATTATTTATGAGAACATTAACATGACGGAGTCCAAGGATGCTTACAGGCCAACACTGGTGCTCAAACCCACTATTATCCTGCCCGATAGCAAGTAAAGGTGCTTTTATTATCACATACACATAGTGTACCTCTGCATTTAACCCATCCCTCAAGGGATGGGTGGGCCCAGGGACCAACTCCAGATGGAATCCAGTGTCACTGGTCAAACGGCATTGACTGGAGAGTGAAACCTGACATGCTTTTTTTTTATGGTAGGGGAACTCGGTGGAAACACACGCAGACACAGGGAGAACATGCAAACTCCACACAGAAAGGCCAGGACGACCGGGGTTCAAACCCGGAACCTTCTTGCTGTGAGCACCATGTTTAGCTAGGCTAATAATAATAATAATAATAATCAACTGTATTTTAGGATGCCATTCAAAACACTCAAGGACATCTTACATTGTATATAGGCAAATATACACAATATATACAGTAGGCATTCACTTTAGAGGAGAAGTAGAAGAAGCAATCAATTCATTCAGCTGGTTAAAAATGTGACTCCATATGTGCATGAGAGACGGCTCGACGAGCAGGCATCACCCTCCCTGTTCGAGTGCATTTAACATTTCAGTCCTTCATTTGAATGGGGCGTGACCATTATTAATCCATCCTTATTAATTCCACCTTTAAATTAGCTGACGCCACCCTCTCCATGTTTTACATTCAGCCATCTTTATTTCACCTGCTCTGCTTCTTTCCCCTTTCATTTACACCATTCTCATCTCCTCACACGTGTTCATGTAAAAAAAGCACTAAATATAATGCTATTTATAACTTCTCTCTTTCCTTTACACGCCTCACTCCCAGTAACACCACCATCTTCCTCTTTCTCTTTCATTCTCACTCCCTCCTTTGATCTCTCTCGAGGGACACTTTCTCCTCTGTCTTTGAGTGACACCTCATGAATTATTTAGATCTCCGGGGGATATTTCTGTGTTTTTTTACAATTTACTTCTCAAAGATTCCTGCATCGTCACACAGCAGCCGAGTGGTTTTGTTGGGCACTATGCGCGCAATCCTGTGGTTCTGTTGAACACACAGGTAAGTAAGTATATTACCAGGCATTCACACAGTCCTATTTGACCTTCTGCTTAGTAGCCATGGCAGCAGACTTTGCATGTTAAAGGACATACATGACAAGCCAAATACTGTCAGTATGCTTCACCTTCATTTTATTCAGCATGTCAGTTTAAAAGAAAAAAGACACTGGTCAATATCATCCAATCTACTAGATTGAACAAACATAAAGGTTTCATGGATGGACACTTTACCATTATATAGGGCCTTGACTCATTTATGTGACCCATGATGAATGCTGAATCTTAATTTATCCATTACAATATTCTCCAGCGTTAACAGTTTCCATGCACAATAATGGAATGCTGTGAGAAAACTTATCTACACACTTGCACATGTGAAAATTAACTGTATAAAATACTTGCACCTAAAGGATTAGGCTGCCACACTCTATCGAAGTTCTTCCCTTCAGGGCACGACTACTAACAACTCCAGTACCTTTCCTTGTTTCCTATAAAGCTTCTCAACAATACATCACCAGGGGTAATGCAGGCATATATGTGCACAATAGATGTTTGTCTCTCCTGGATGTAAAGTACAACATAAACTGACAAGGCATTTCATAGTATTTTCATATTTCATTCAATACATAATTATGGCCTCAATAAGTGTTTAGAAATCGACACATGAGCATATTTGATAGTTGGTGTGGTTCTTTCTGTGCTTTTGTGGAGCAATGCCCATCTGCACCTCCTGATAGACACAAAGGGCTAGTCAGTCGTAAAGCAGCCTACGCCATCCGGATTTGGACCAAGGGGATTGAACATGGGCAGGTGTGCTTGCCACCTTGCCTAACCTTAATGTCAGATTGACTTTAAGGTGGGGGGTGGACATCTGTTTAAACACAATGAAACCAAAATACACACATTCATACACAAGCAAAGGCCCAAATAACCATTCCTTAAATGCATTATTTTGAAGAAAAGAAATGAATACATAAATAATAATAATAATAATAATAATAATATTGAACATAATCACAATAAACACTGTGTTTCATTCATTATTACATTATTTCCATTAATGAAACATTGAAATGCAGTCTTAGTTCACTTCCTGTGCTGTTCTGAAGTGAATCTGTGTGCGTGTGTGTGTGTGTGCATGTGTGTGTGTTCAGTATGCAGGGAATCGACACAAAGAGCCACACCCTAGGCTGGGGATGCAAGCGTGTCGGTCCCTCAAGCCCCCAACCACCCCGTCCTTGCATCACACTGCTGCTGTTACACAACATGTACACAACGGCGGCTCTGCTTATCCTTTCTCCACCCCCTCTTCCTCTGTCCTCACTGTCACTGAAGACAGCTGCGGGTTAGATCCATATGCTCAGCTGTCACTGATGAACCTGGCCTTTGGTAATGAACTAGGTCTAAATGACTGACCTGTTACATTCTCTAGACAACACTTGGTATGACCTTTTTAACTAATATGTTTAATTTTAAAGCAAGATGTTTTAATTTGATGCCATGGTTTTTATATACATTAACTACTAAATCCAAAGTATCTGAGCTTGATCTTGTGTGAATGAAATAAGGGTAAGATATTGCCTTTCTTAGAGCCATGCATCGACATTTTTTGTTAAATTAAAGTCACTGTGTTACAAATATCTGTACAAAATAGGGTTAGATCCTTATTTGGAGGCTATGTTTGACTCATAGGTTTGACTGGGTGATTATTCAGACTTTATTATGAAGACATGCCCGTTATTTGAGATGCATCCATGAACATGCATGATTAGTCCATTACAACCATAATAAAATGTGTGAAAAAAAAAAAAAAAAAAAAAAATTTATATATATATAGCCTAAATATGTGTGGTACAGTATCTCACAAGATAGAAATGCTCTCTCTCTAACACACGCACACACACACGCTTTACAACTTTAAAATGAAGACCATAACAATTAAATAAATCATAATCTGGTCTTGAATGCTTTAATTATATTCAGAGAGAAGTAAGGTGGTGCCCCCAACTGGTACAAAGAGAAACTGTATGTTGTAGGCTAAAATACTTACATTATGCCTACAACATTACATTCAGACTTGTGTAGAGAGTAAACATTTTGATTTAGAAAAGAGAAAAAGTACCGATACTGATCATGTTTTAAACGTTAGACGAGTCTAACATTTTGTTTAACGTTTTTTATCAAGAAAATGCATGTAAGAGGAGAACTGTACAACGACCAATCACATCAACCTATATTGCGTTGTCAATATTATTTTTTGCTTACTCTGCGCATGCGCACTTCATTTGGAAAATGGCGGCCGTACAAGGTGGTCAGATTGATACGGAGGAAGAACGGGAAATAAAAACAGAACCATCAAATGATGGTTCTAGAAATAATCACACAAATGATGGAAGACCACTTTCTACGTCCCCTGGCACAACTTCTTCGAGTGGAAGTAATAAACCTTCGACTGGAGGCACTGAGGACCAGCAGACGTTGCTTGCGGTCTTGCAATTTCTGAAGAAGAACAAATTGACTGAGTCGGTCGAAATACTGCGACGAGAAGCTGGCTTATCAGAAGAAATAGAAGATTCAAAAGGACGTGAGTCTTCTGCAGCTGGTTCGGCTGGTGCTGTGGGGACTGCTGACGCGGGAGTTGGAGATGCAAACTCTCTACTGAGTCGGGTGTCCGTCCCATCCTCCGCCGCTGTTTCGGCCGCTCCTGCTCAGGCGCCATGCAAAGGTCTAAGTCGATGCATCAACTTATTTATGCTTAAACAAGACAGAATATACATGTTTCGCATGTCGGATATATGCTTTGCAGAAGTGCGCGTTTCAGAGACATGACATATTCTAGCCCCGTTCGTGACTTGAGTGGGTAGGACCCAGTAATCACCAACGCACGGGATAAAACATATTATATAGTGTTTTATTGCAAGTTTACCTTTTTGAAATATACACGACTGTCGATTTGATATAAATAAAGTAAACGTATTTCCACTGCAAATCATATGTAATTGGCTTTGTTTACACTTCAGCAGCAGGGGAGGATCAACCAGATGTCAACGTTGTACTGTCGGCCTACAGTCAGCAGGGGGACCCGGCCTTGTACGACGTTTATTACAATGGCCTAAAGAAGTTCATAGAATCGGTTTTGGACTGTCACAGAGCAGAACTCTCCCAGGTCTTTTACCCTCTCTTCGTCCACATGTACCTGGAGCTAGTCTACAATAACCACGAGAATGAGGCCAAAGCATTCTTTGAAAAGTAAGTGTACTTACAATGGGATGCAGATGTAATATCAGTGTTGAATTAAATGTATAGTTAGATATTCTGGAAAAAGCTGGTTGAACTTAATCAAAACATAACCACTTCATCCTTCAATGCCTTAAGGTGCTCCTTCAGTAGCCCTGCTCTACAAATTGAAAATGCATTGCGAAGGCTAGCATATTGTTGTTGTGTGTGTGTGGTCTGCGCCACTTTGTGTTCCTATTTACAGGGTTGTGTAGAAGTATTGGGTTATCTTTTCAGCACGCACAGAGAACGTAAGATAGTGCACTGTGAGGAGAAATCTGGTGAATTGGACAAAAATTTGATTATCTTATAATCGCATACTACCTTTTTAAATATGAGGTTAAAAATAACAATTCCGATATGGTGATTAATAAGAAAACTAAAAACAAGACCTCCTTAAATGCAGGGTTAATTCTTCTGGAGAACGCTTGCTTACTTCGAGCTTAAATCAATACAATATCCCTCCGCAGTGCCACCTCACACACTGAAACAGTGAAGCAAAGCGCAGTACATCTTTATTGATGTGGGTGGTGTACGCCACTTTGTTTATGTTCCAATTTACGGAGCCAGGGCTGTGCAGAAGTACCAGTTTAGCTTTTTAGCACAGAGAACGGTAAGGCAGCGAAATGCAAGGAAATATTTGGTGATTTTGGCAAAAAGTATTATCTTACAATTAGCTTGCAATAGGTAACTATACCTGTAAGCTCTGACAACTGCCACACACTCTGGGGGATGGGGATGCTGGACACTGAAGGGGAGATAGTTACTGTAACTAGATTGGACAGGTGAAAGGGGCTTGGGATTGGTCAATTAGCTTGCAATAGCTGACTATACCCTTTAACATCCACTGTCCTCACATCATCTCCTTAGATTCAGTGGGGACCAGGAGTGCTACTATGAAGAGGACCTGCGTATATTGTCAAGCTTGAACAAAAAAGAGCACATGAGGGGCAACGAGACCCTGCTGGACTTCCGCACCAGCAAGTTTGTCCTGCGCATCTCCCGTGACTCTTACCAGCTGCTGAAACGGCACCTGCAGGAGCGCCAGAACAACCAGATCTGGAATATAATCCAGGAGCACCTGTACATTGATATATTTGATGGCATGCCACGAAGCAAGAGTCAGATCGATGCCATGTCTGGCAGCCTGGCAGGGGAGGGCAAGCGAGAGGCCAACAAGGCTAAGGTGGGCCACAAATCTGTGTGCATAACATGTGTGCACACACATGCACAAACACACACAAGATATGTTTCTCCAAGAACCTTGTTAACTGCTCTCGGTGGTTGGTCGGATTATGCATTTACCATTTATTAATCAATCAAATCAAATAAAAATATATTTATAAAGCTGTAAACTTTGAATATTACTACAAGTCAAAAATACAAATAAAGTCATAAAAGTAAATTCAAATACTATAAAAATATGATATTGTTTGTTAGAATATATATAATGATCCAAATGCTTCACTAAATAACTAAGTTTTAAGATTACTTTGAAACATATTAAGACCTTTCCGTCTGTTGCAGGTGTTTTATGGACTTCTGAAGGAACCGGAGATCGAGGTGCCTCTAGATGACGAGGATGAGGAGGCAGAGAATGAGGAGGGAAAACCTAAGAAGAAGAAGCCCAAGAAGGACAGCATGGGCTCTAAAAGCAAGAAGCAGGACCCAAACGCACCGCAACAGAACAGGTAGGGCCTTTTCACACTAATGAGCTCATAGGTGTGTCAACAGAAAGTTGCTTGCACATTTATTTTGTTTTTGCATTACTTGTAACCTTTAGTGTATTGTGCTGAAATGAGCCATTGGATTATTTATTGAAGAGGCATCTTATTTACTGCGACTCCAATAAAACATCACCACCTAAAAGAGCATTTGATAACTGTCTCACAATCTGTTTGTAAATTTAGATTTGGGTGTAAATATGTACAGCGATTGCATTTTAAAAAAATTTTTTTATTACACTGTAAACTTAAGAACCTCTCCGGGAACCATCACCTTGTGGTGGAGAGGTTTGTGTGTCCCTATGATCCTGAGAGCTGTGTTGTCTGGAGCCTTGAGCTCCTGGTAGGGTCT
>JAODTR010000001.1:2900157-2935367 GCA_025399935.1 Amblyopsis rosae | reverse complement strand
AAGAATGTGTGAGTTTTCATAGAAAACATGAAATTGTCTGGGTGACCCCAAACTTTTGAACGGTAGTGTATATATATTTATTTATTAACTGGAGTTTGGAGACTGGACAATGCTTGCTCTGGTTACATGTGCAGAGCATGGTAGTAGCAAACATTGAGATATATAAATAACTGGAAGATGGCATGACCAGAACTCTGCCCCAAGGCAAAAGCTAAATTAAAACATGAAGCAGACATAACCATAATCCTCGTTTTCTCCTTTTATACTCCAAAATAATGTAAAGATGATCCGGTAGAGCACTTATCAACATGGAAAGCATGCCTACCAAACCTTACACAGTGTAATTTTGCTACATTTAATACAGCATTAGAGTATCAAAGAAGTGGCACAGAAGAGGAATGCGATCTTTAAGAAATACAATAGACAAGCCACATGAAGGTGATTTATTATAAATACATTCAAACATCAGGCCGTGTTTCAAATCAGGTAACAAATGCGCATTTTAGAAATTTGAGAAACTACACCCATGCAGTCAAAGTAGGCTATTGCAACAGTACATACCAGAACCTTTTAAAAGAAAAAAAGTATGCTTTTACTCAGCTAAAACTAAACTTTTCCCCATATAAATGTGTTATTCCCTACAAAATGAGCTCACATAAATTACTTAAATGATCCAATAGAAGAGTGTTCTACCACCTGCTGGAAATTAAATTAAAGAATATGAATTTTTCAGCTTCTTTTATTATGTTCTTGTTACCCAACAAAACCTGACCACACTGAGTGAATCAAATAACAATGTAGGCTACATTTACTTGTACATTTATTACTATAGGACATTGCTTTTTATACACTTCTCTTCATACACCAAGTAAATTCAGATACTTTAAAGATTGTCATTTAAGTACAGTATAATTGCTAATTGTTACTTCAAACTTTTCAGTAGCCTATAATTTATCAGTTCTAACCAGTGAAAAAGACAGCATGTTATCGACAATACGAACAGCCTACCAACCACCCATAAATGTAAAATTTGCATTAGGATATGATGAATCCTAACATTTTGTTCAAGGCCAACTTGTCTGGACAACCACAATTTAATAATATTCCTACATCACTGTGACTTTTTTAAATATATACATTTGTAATATGCCTAAAGGTTTTTATAGGCTGATAGATCATACTGTATATAAACAGGAAATTTAACTGATAAAACATTTGATGAAGATTAGATTACTGCTATATCACACATCTGACAGTAGTCTAGTAGTTCAATGCCCAAAACACACCAAACTGCCTTAAGTCTTATTGTAGTGTAGTAGCACTGTTATTTTGGCCTGTCGAATCATCTTACCTAAAATGTTGGTGTGGAGTGGTTGCATAGTTATTTAGTCCCATCAAATAATCTTACCTTACCCCTTAATTTTACACAATATAACAATTTACAGTACCGGTAGCCTACTGTGTCTGGCGATTCAGCTTTTGAACTGGTACATAGTTGTTCAATCTCCAAGTCTACATGGAATGTTTTGGTAACCCATGCTTTAAATATAATAATAATAATAATAATAATAATAATAAGACATGCCATTAATTACAAAGACACTTTTCATAGAGGCTAAAATATGTAAAACAATCTTGTTTTTTTTACCTAAGTTGTAATTTCGATTTATTGGTAAGGCTTATTACGTTTGACCTAAGGTCAGTGCGCTACCTAGTACTGCGAACCTGCTTTAATATGTGAGGTATATTTATGATATATCGACTCTGTATAAAAGCCTTAACACAGGTCGTGATGAACAGGCTATGTTCTCTAGCATAGGTAGCTACTATGAAATCCTGTCAAGCTAGGTTAGCCAGTCTTTATGCATTTCACATTAGTCTCCTACAAAAACCCCAACAACAAAAATACACGATCATTATACAAGATTATCAACTAGAGGAAACTGGACTAATAAATAAATTAACTGTCTACAAACCAAACTGTGAATTTGGCCTTATACGAAGCTAGGGAACATGAGCTACATTAGCTACCGCCAGATCCATCTTATTGCATGTTGAATCTTACCCTGTCTGCTGCAGACGCCGACACTGTGGGGTTAACAGAGCCAGCAACGTGCAAAAACAATCCCATTTCCAGAGCCGAACATACAGCTCTCATTCCTTTAAGTACTGGCAACACATATGGAAAAACATTAGCATACAATTACTGGTGTTCATAAAAATATCTTTCAATCCACGGTTCCAAAGCAAACGCGCTATAAGGCCACTAGCTGCATGCGCCGCCTCCTTTGCGTTATTGGACAACTCAGAAGGCACAACATTGGCGCAACTGGTTGCTCTCCAGTGCCACTGGTTGTTACACAAGCGGTTTCTCCGAACAGGACCGCGTACTGGGCGTGCGTGGTCACTTCGACTGGCTGGTTCCATGTGCGCAGCGTGATGATGAGTGCTAGTTTTACAGCGTTTGCAAACTGGTCCACGATTGGTCAAACAGCGTCAACAGCAAACTTCTTACCCAATCAATTATTGGTGCGCCTCTAGTGGGAGAGTGCGAGGCCTTGTTGTTGCTCATGGTCTATGTGGTATCCTATTTCATGTGTAAAAAAAAAACTATATATATATATATAATATAGTATGCTTGCTAAATGCTTTTAGTATGTACAAAATTTATTTGAGATGTGTTACTCCTTTCAATGGTTTTGTTAATGATACTAAAAACATTGAAAGATAGTAATGGATTGCATTTGTTCGTATTATTAAACGTGTGTTATTAAACTTACTTTCAACAAGTTATGATGAAACTGCATGTTTTATGAAATAGTGAAATTATACTTAAACATTTAAAAATGAACTGATAGTTTCCCCAATTCACAGTATAATTTATAAAACACTTCCTCTGATCACACTTTACGCCTCTCCACTGCCAATTCAGTTAATTGCTTGCCATGTTATTTGCTTGATTGTGCCCCCAGAACCAACACGTTCTGCTCAATGTATTATAGTATAAAATATCTATTAGGTCTGAACAGTACAGAGGAACAGTGGAGGAGGATGCCAGGCATTCAATTTCATGATTTATGACTGACCCAGCTTATTATTTATGTTTGAAACACAACTTGTGTATATGCACATGTGGGAGAGGGAACACAACCTTTGTAAGCCTAGGAGAGCTGTAGAGAAAGTCGTAGATTGGAGTGCTAGCCGTTCAACGCTCAGAGAACAGAAGAACAAGCACTTTGTTTTTGTAAGGATGATTTCAAACACAACCTGGATTTCTCCTCCTCTTTACACTATAGATTGATGTATTGTACTTTTCACTGTATTACATGTCACTGTTCGTAAACCCATTTTAAAGCATTGTACGATTGTATCCAATATGTAGCAAGGTCACACCAACAATCTTACAATTGCCTTAACCTGCTACACTTATAATCACTTCAGAAGCTGTTTCTTTTCGACAGTATTATTTGTCTGACATGACCTTATATGCAAACACCAGTAGACTGAAACAGGCTGCTAAAGATAGCAGAATGACACAACAAATGATTCTGCAATCATTCAACGCTGTGTTTATTATCATTGTCACTAGTCCAGAGATTACATGTGCAAGCTGTTTCCTCTATTTAAAAGTGTTTCTGTTGGCGGGCTATAATTACCACCCAAGTGAAACAGCGGTAGTCAATTAGTAGAAAGTGAAGTCCTTTAAAACAGGTTGTTGTTCAAGCATAATTAGAGTTATCAACAATATTATCAGCAACTATATTCACCAGTCTCTTTCATGAGGTTCCCTGAAGGGTATACCCAAAAGTTTAAAAACATCCTTCTCTGTAGGTGTAGGCAGCGGAGTCCCGCCATACACCTTCAAACTACCATGGCGCAACACATCCCTGTTTAGTGAGTGCTCTGATAGACTCATGTGTTTTGTCTTTGCCAAGGCCCTCAATGAGCGGTTGAAGTGTGCTGATCCCGTGAAATACATGAGGCAACAGGCAAGCTCATCATACGGCACCACAATGATATCAAGCCTGCGGTGCCGGTGACCCGGTCCCGGTAACCGGCACACGCCCATGTATTTCTTCTGCTCCCCATTCTCCTCGTGGCTCACAAGATCATCCGTCAAAAATCCTATGGGAAAAACTGCTTTACTTTTTTTTTCTTTTTTTTTTTTTTTGTGGTGCTATATGACGTTCTGCCACTAGATGGCACACTAAGCACACCAGCATCGTCTCAGACAAAAACACATGCTCTGTGGGCCCCACACACACACATGCGCGCAGATGCACCCACTCACACACACTGACAGCCTTTCAAGTTATGAAATCAAAAACAGAGGAGTTTGGATACAACACACACAGAGGGTGTGACCTGATTCTCTGCTCAGGATGCAATTACTCCACTAGATATTTCATATAAAATTGTTGTTTGGTGCTATATTAATGTTTAAAATATCGTATATAGAGCATATTTAAAGAAGGGGTATGAGAATAATCGCTTACCACTTTGACGGAGGGCCTGTAATACTTTGCTGAAGACCCCTTTGTGGGATTTGCCATCGGGATGAGAGATTAGAACATCAACATCTCCACATGTAGTCTTTCTCCGACGATAAGAGCCACATGCGAGAGCCACCAGTGATGAGTCTATGGCCTGGGCGGCCTCCTTTACCTGCAAAAGCCCCCATGAGTAAAGTGGTCAGATCAAATAAGACACTGTTTGCAAGGGTGTCTGCTATTTCAGAAAAATCGTCAGTTATTATACTGCATTTTAGGACTACTGACTGTCAGGTGTTGTGTTGTCAGACTTAAAATCTATGTTGCACAAAATGTAATTTCATATGTTGAATATTACAACTACTTTTTTATACTGTACGTTTCTTGAAAATGTCTTTACAGTATCTCCCACAGGCTAAAACAAAATATGTATCTCCTCCAAGTCAGCAAGGAGAAGCCAGAGGGAGGACACATGCTTTAGTCATTTTTTTTAAATATGTGCTGGCAGCCAGCATATCTGGCAGCCCAGGAAGAGAAATATTTTTTTTTAAATATTATATGACTAGCTTTGTACCCAACCCTCTGAGAACAGGTATCTGGCTGACCTATGAAGCGGCAAGTTTCAAGAGCAGGATTCCCCCCTTTGGGATATACTACCTAGAGAGAATCCAGTCTGCTTTTCCAATCAGCAGCATACAGAGCAGGACATGCTTAAAGCTTGAAATCCTTTCTACTGACACAACATAAACCCTCAAAGCGTCTCTTGTTAGCAGGACAGAAAACAGAAATAAAATGTTGTGTTCAGTCAGTGTAAAAGAAGTGTAAATCAATTCAAACAACCTTTAAAAGCCAACATCCATTTCATTCAAGGTTTGATGTTGGTGCCATCAAATACATTACCACTTTCTCAATGGCACCAGCCTCCTCCCTTGGCATTCGGTCTAAAAAGTCATCATAGTGCTTGAGTCCTATTTTTTGATTGTAAGTCAGGCTGGCCTTTGCAGTTATGTCCTCCAAAGTGCGAAAGCCCTAACAGAAAGGTGAACAGACAGATCCCCTTTCATCATTGCCTTGGTTATTGCATGTGTTATGTTAATGGCTGAAACCAACAGGCAGGCGTGCCCTTGCCTGTGCATGCGGCTGTGTGTACCTGTTGGTACCAGTGCTGTGCAGTCTTTGCCCCTGCGCCCCAGATATTGGTGAAAAGCTCCAGTACTGGCACGGCCTCCCCGATGTTATCAAGCTTCCGCAGGTGACCACTTTCCATAATCTCATCAATTTTGTCGGCCATGCGCTTTCCAATGCCCGGGATCTGACGCGCCTCCTAAAACGTATATTATACTGCAATTGAAACCCACTACTGAAATTGTAAACTGGGAAACATGTATGGAATGTTCTGTCATATTCTTTTCATCACTTATTTCAGAGTAATTAGATAATTTAGCAGACACGTTTATATATATATACATATATACACACACACTGCATATAGTACATACACACATTGTTTTCTATACAGTATATACTGTACACACTGTGTGTGTGCACGTACATCAGTGATAACAAGTTAGTTGGGGTACCTGATACGATGTGACAGGCTTGTGGTAGCTCTTCAGTGCATTGACAGCCTTAGAGTAGCCTAGTGCCCGCCATTTGTCCCCTTGGTGTGTGTAGGCCTTGGCAAGCATTTCTAGTTTGTCAGTGATGAGCTTGTTGTGGTTGTTACTTTTGGATTCGGAGGACTGGGCACAGACCCACTTCCCTGAGACAGGCTCTGGGTGAGCCGTGCTTAGACTGGGGTTCACGCTGGGGCCGGGGGTCTCGTTTTTAGGATGCTCGCCGCTGACCAGGGCATCCAAGTCGCTCTGTGAGACTCCCTCGTCCTCTGGAACATCTGCATTGCTTTCTGAAGCCTGTGTAAAATGTAATAATAACCACCACCCACTACAAGAATAATGGAAACGGTATAAACATGATGACAACCTAACGTTACACGTGCATAACTTAGCAGTAGCCTGTTTTTAGGTTCTACAGCATGTTGTGATTAATCATCAAGAAAGCAGGGTAATGCATAAAGTGTACCCTATATGTGTTTTTGGAGCTGTAAACTAAGTAATATGAATGAACTGTGACGAGACGCATCAATGCTGGTGTTAATATTGACAAAAATAATTGTATGGGCTGAAAACAGACCTACACGTAAAAATCACCACAGGACCTGGCTGGTTTTCAACGGTACACTCCGTCCACTCATGCGTCATCAAATTCAAATGGTAACGTTAATGGAGGTCCCCCTCTCACACTGTTTTAGCATTTTTCAAAGTTGTGTAGTGGGTGGAGTCAGGCTCAAAGCTGGGGTGCAGTTACACTTTAAATAAGTATAACCTAAACACACACAGACAGACAAATACATTATATGACCCTACCATTTGTGTGTTCTCCCCTAGCTGTATATGATCCAACACAGGCTCCTCTATGTTCTGTGGTGTAGGACATTGGACATCATTGGGCAAGTCTTCAGCTTTATCATCATGCATTCCCTTAGGTTTCCTACAGGCATATAATAAATTCAGTCACAAACTAACATTTCAGTTCCATAAACGCAATCTCACCAAATAACTGCATCAAGAACATCTGCTGCCTTTGTTAATTATCTGATTATATAAGTGAGCGAGTATATGAAGTCTACCATTATAATAAATAATTTTAATACAGTAAGTGACCAGATCAGCGTTAAACTGTTAAAAACGAACTACCTACTACTACTACTACTACTACTATTATAAGTTGTAGTGGGTTACCAAAAACCATAAAGAAGAAACACCAGTTACATTATACACAGTGCAATTGTGTAGCTTATTAACCTATCAGCGGAAAGAAGGCTGTAGCAGGCTACATCTTGCAGCCGATTCTCGGTGATGCATGAGCTCAACCAGGCACATTTCACAAGTTGGACTGCAGGCGGCATTCTATCCAGTTTTAGTATGCGAAGGGCCCGGTCTGTCTTCATGTTGTCATCTACAACTACGTGAGTGACACCAGGACAGAACGAATTCTCAGTCCTTCCTCCGTTCTGGTGGATTTGTGTCTGGAATATTTGGCATCTTGCGTTCCCTATACCGGCGGATATTATGTACACCGTGACGCCAAGGAAAGTATCCCCTATAAAAAGAAAGTAAGGGACCAACCCATTATAAAATGCAAACCAGAGGAATGTATGATCACCTATCTTTCATTTACTGACTATTTCACGTGAAAACGATACCTGTGACACGTTCTTCAGATCTATTCTTTAAGGGGGGCTGCTGAACGTCCTGCTGCACCCTGGCCCTTTTAACTTTAGGGAAAGCTTTTATTATCCCATGAAGAGACTCCATTTCGGATAAAAGTGGAATCCCTGTCAGAATAAAAACATTAATCAAATCTATATGTTTATGGCAAGAAAGTTTGATTTAGCTGGCCTCACCTTTGCTACTTGGAATATTTCATTACTTATATTTATTTATTCTCCTGTTATACATGATTAAGTATATACTTGAGTTTACGCAAATCTTCTCTTCTTCCTCTTCTTGTTTACGGCGGTTGGCATCAAGCTAACTGGTGCATTAGTTTACGCAAATGTGAACTAAAATCATATTTAAAATGTTTAAAGTGCCATGGATGTAAAGTGTATGTATCACCCCAGTGTTCGGTGTCCCCATGGAGTGTTCCGGCTTCCTCAGTCAGCATTGTTTGACTTCCGGGTCAGTCACTTGGTGAGTCATGTTACAGATTTGACGTGAACATTTAACGTTACATTTAGACAAATTATTGGTTTATTGTTGATAATATTTATATAATATTGTCATGTGGTATTATATTATTAGTATTATATGTTTATCATACTTGTAACGTTTCATACTTTGCATAATAGTTACCTTTGACCTCGGTTGTCAAGGTTACGCACTGTTTTCAGGAAGTGTGTCTCTAACAGAAACATGTCCGTGCAGAGCTGGGCTGAGCTCATCAGTTCGTCAAAGAAAACAGCGTTAATACTTGATGGTGAGTACCGTAGTATACACAGAATAGTTTATAATAAATGGCTACTGTTGTGTTATTATACAGAAAACAATACGGTACGTTTTCTATCTTATTTGAGCAAATATTTGTTTGGGTTAGCTAGAGAACGTGGACTATGTATGACCTTTACAAAACAATATGCACAAATTAACATAAACACAAATAAAATCCACACGTTACTCGTGTAATATATTCATATATATTGAAATTACACATGCGTTAGTGTTCTTAATTCCCCCATATTTCCCACATGTGCGATATAGCCCTAATTTAATAATCTGTTGTATGACAACCCAAAATATGCCAAATAAACTATTATTGTGTGTGTACGTTTTCCACTTTCTTTATAGGTTTCAATTATGTATACGTGTATGTAATTTGAGATTGTGTCTTTTCAACTTTGTTAGGTAAACGGAAAATCCACTATCTGTTTACAGATGGGAAGGAAATGTCAGAAGAGTATGATATAACAACAGATGAGCTGATTGGTAAGCGCAGTAAAGGTGTGAGACTTATTACTGTGGTACTGTAACTATGTGTATATATTCTAACATTATGGCCCATTGCAGTGCGTAGGTGGCGTTCTAAAAGTGCTCTAGGTACAGCAGGTCAGTGGCACATTGAAATTGGAGAGCCATTGCCAGCAGTGGTAGTCTCCTCAGATTCTGAGGTGATCAAAGAGAACTGTTCCAATGTAGGTTTACATTTTTGTACAGTACTTCTATTATATTACCTAACATTTTAAATATACATTTAAGGCATTTATATAGCTTTGGTGTTTGCATGTCTTTTCATCAACCATTGAATAAATGCTAATAAAAAAAGTTGATGAGGGTTTCCTATTTCTGCAGCCTGTATTCATACGTAAAGACACAAAGACTAGCTTTCAGTGGAGGGTCCGCAACCTCCCCTACCCAAAAGAGGTCTTCACCGTGTTAGTAGAACCATCTGAAAGACGCTGCGTAATAAAAACCTCAAACAAAAAGTAAGTAGGCTACATATGAGTGAAATTGTGTCAAATACTGTATGCTTCACAAAGTATGTCCGTTACGTGTTTTCATTGTGTCTTGCATGTATTGTTCATGGATCTCCTATAGGTGTCACTGTTGTCAATACATTGCAAACAGACTACAGTATATATTGTATTTCTTTCCAGGTATTACAAGACGTTCAGTATCCCCGATCTAGACCGAAGTCACCTGCCACTTGACTGTTCTGCCCTCAGCTACAGTCATGCAAACAACACTTTAATTATCAGTGTAAGAAAAGTACACTAGCTTGCATTTCATATGCTGCCGCACAACATTGCAATTCATTATACAGAAGCAACTCCAACAATTACATGCAAATAATAAGACTGCAGAATTATTTGCATACTCAATTCTCATCTCTCTCACCTAGTACAAGAAACCTAAAGAGATCTTAACCCTTGAGCGCAAGATATTAAAAGAGCTGAAGGAGCTGAAGTCTACCAATGAAGGGGATGTTGACTGCAAGACCCAATGAAATCCCACTGGGAAATAATAATTGTCATTACATTATGGTGTGGTTTGTTAAGAATTCATGAAACTTCTTCTATATGCAATCCTTCAATCATTTTCTTCTACAAGCATTCCTGTCCACAATGTAAACAAATAATTATGTTATTAAAATAAAATAAATGTAATCGAAAAAATGTAATTAAAAAACTGTATCTTGGTGTATGTGGTCAGAAGCAAACTATGACTGGAGAAAATAAGGAAAGTCACAGTAAACATGTCACAGTGCTTGTGTGGGGGGAGGGTGGGGTCACAAATGGTCTGCTAACCACCTCATTTTCCTTGATGTCCTTGTACACTCAGAACTCACAATTATGCATTCCTGTTCACTACGGGTTCACTGTTATGTGGACAACACATTTGTGTCAACAGAATGTCCCTGTGTTCCTTGCATGTAGTGGGCCACCCTGAAAGCTTTGGTTAATGCTAGATTGTACTTAACATTTTCCCATTAGCTTGCCCTGTGCCCATACATGACTTGAGATCTTGTTATTATTGGCTTTTTTTGTAATGTTAATTTAGAAATACTTTATCTAAATTAGCATTTGTCAGTGTTGTAGTTGGTGTGATTTGCATGTGTATGACTATATTAATGCACCCCAATATGTTATTGTCTTTACGAGGTCAATAAAATAATACTGTCCTATCAGCAGAGCTGGGAAGTAACTAAGTACAAATACTTTAATACTGTACTTTTCAGATATACTCCTGAAAACCTTTTACTTTAACTCCTTACATTTTAAAACACATCTGTATTTTCTACTCATTACATTTCCCAAACAGGCTAGTTACTTCACTGGTATTGTGTTTGTCTATTTGGCATAATTGTGTGCCTTCAAGATTGATTTCAACCTAAATAGATTGGACAAAAACTGAAGAAAATACTATTCCAGGTATAGGCCTATTGGTGCATTTTATATAAATTACGTATTAAGATGAAACAGACAAGAAAGGGTCAGCTCATATTTCAGAAACCATCAGCTCTACAGTATAGACTTAATTCATTCAAATATACCAGCTATTGTAAATGAGAGATGGAAGATTTAGTGGCAAATCTGGTGACTTTTAACCATCTACATATTTAAACATATTTATATATATACTACATATACTGTATATACACAAATTTTGTGGCAATGCTAGTCAACTCTATCTTCTGCATTTAGCCACAACTTCTCATCTGAAATATAATATTTTGGCATGTCTGATCCATCCCTGGCAATAGGATACAATGGGAAGCAGCTGTGGTTGGTTTAATTGTTCTAACTAATGTTTTTTAAATGCAGATTTGTAATACAGTTTTTCAGATATGCAATTGCAGTATGTTTGTAGTTTTAGGTTTTGAAATAAAATGTAACAGCATTGTAAATAATTGTCTACGTCTGAGAGAATGGAATCCATGACGTGAAATATGTAGGGCCTACAATGATACCATTTTGTGTCAAAGCAATGAAATATAATCCAGTTTAACCCACATATACTGCTGTTGAGTTCACAATGTGAAGAGTTTTTGGTTTTAGCATAACGATATCAGGATATATTATGATAACATTATTTGATTCAATTTTATTAAAACATTAATTGAGTTTCAGTTAGCTTTTGCCCTGAAACTGCCGATACAAATATTCTACTTTAAAAATGTATTATTTTTTCTTTTTAATACATTTACTTTTACTTGAGTACAGAAGTTGAATCAGTACTTTTACCTTTACCAGAGCAATTTTTTACACAAGCATCTGTGGGCTACTTCTACTTAAGTAATAACTTTGTGTATTTTGACCTCTGCCTTTCAGGCATCCAGTAGCATATTTTACAGCAGGATAAAAAACAATAGTTCTTAAAGGAAACAATGCTGTTTAAAATTAGATTATTTCAACCTTGTAAGTCCTAGTCTTTTTGCCACTTGTCCAAACCAGTGAGCATGCGCAAAATGCTTAAAACAAAATCACAGGTCTCTCATGCTATTGTTCATTGTGCATTTCCTAAAGGAAAGTACAGGAATACAACAAAATATCTAAGATTCTTCTCCACATTTTTGTTTTACTTGCTCATATAGGTTTTATTTTAATTTTCAGCCACAAACAATGAGAACATTTGACAGATTGCAGATCATTTTTACATACCGGTAGTTTGCAATGTGTTTGTTCTTAATAGTGTTGTACTTAATAAATCAAACTATTATAAAACAGATCTGATGTTGAGTAGATCTGACACCACTTAAACAAATAGGGTCTATTTTCAGGATTGTATGCGTTAGTTAATCCTTTATAGTTCAGTGTCCTGTCCAAACATATTTTGCCTAGTCTAAATCCTTCATATGCAAGAAACAATAACGTACAAATTGGACATCTAGCTCCTGTATTATGAGAGCGGACAGTCATTCAGTTCAGGGTCTTCTTCCCCCTGTCGTTTGGCCTCTGATGGTCATGCTCGACTGCTTCTGGAAGTTTCCTTTTCGCCTCCCTTTCATTCCCTATTCCCAGCAATTCCCTCCCTTTCAGTCGTTGCCACATTTCGCCACACAGATCCTCGTGCTTTTGCTGCAACACCTCACCCCCCCCTTACTGCCCCTCACCCCCATTTGGGACTGGCTTCTTTTTGATAACTGACCCCTCCTTGTGTTATTATGTGAACCCACTATTGTATAACATGCCCTTTTATATGAGGATTCACAAAGGGTCCATTTGATCAGGGGGGATACGGTGTGCGATCGTGAGAAATGCAACTACATGGTGGTAACCTTTGTTTGGGCCAAAATGGTGGGCTGACCTCATCGCTTTTAATGCATAGCCCAGAGCATTCAGGTTCTAGTCTCACTTGCTGAGCACATTGAATTCAACAGCCTGTCACAGATATTGCCCCTCAGTTTTCTGGGACTCTCTTGTCTGAAGAAGAAAAAACATTTTTAATACAACCAACAATGTATGCTAACTTTGCATTCTAAAACCACCAAACAAGAAAAGCCAAACAGTTTGCCATCCATTCTTTAGTGGTTTTAATGTACAAACTACAATAAATATGCCATTTAAAGTAATTTACAATTTTTACAATAAAAATATATTCATGTATGTAGAAAAACAAACTGTAATGCACAAAATTGACAGCTTCACAGCAATATACTCTAGATTGTCTACAAAGACTCATATTGCAACTGCATCTGCACAGGTGTCCATAGCTGCCATGTCTAAATGCTGGTGGATTTATCCTTCATAGCATGGCTAATCTCTAATCTCTCTTCTTTTGCACCTAAACCATTTAACTCAGTGTATTTTAAATCCAGTAGACACTTTGAGTTGTCTACGGGATTTATAATACATTCCCAAATGAATACATGCTGTAGGCCTATGTCGTTATGACATGCACATACAGTATGTCTGGAAACAATTGCCTAATTGGATCAAGGTCCATGTTTACACACAGTACATTACAAATAACCCCACACGTTGAGGCAAGATGTACTGTTTAGTTGCGTCATGGTAAAACAATGAATATTGCTTCAGTGTCATATTTATGGAATGTGCTGCTGTGTCTCATATGTTATGCTATCTCGTATTGGTCCTTTTCTCAGCTCTTCCTCTGTGGTTAATTTTTCAGTGGCTGTTGGGGGGAATGTTTAGTCCTCCTGGTGAAGGGGTTGACAGGGACCGGCAGTGGAAGAACATCAAATGGGCGTCTCTCACCCAACAAGTGCCCCCTGGGAAGGCGTTTCATGAAATGGGCCTCTCTCTGGTGTTGCTTGGTCTTAGAGGCCTTTCTTGGACGACCCTTGCGGGTGAAAGCCATGTACCAGCCCTCGTACTTGGCATTCTGGAGCGCTGTGTAATTGTTTTCCAGCACAATCTCTGTAAAGATGCAGTCTTTGCCTCGTCCTTTCCGCTGTGAAGACAAAGGCAGACGTCAAGTATTACGGCTTTCTCATATGTAGCTCACAGAATTTGGAAATGTTGTTTTCATGCCTGTAAAGCAAAGCGTTGAGAGCACTGCTGAGGAGAACATGACACTCAAGGTTACCATGGCCTCAATTTCTAACTCCACACATGCTGGTTCAAGAGTAGGATAAACAACAGACAATTCTTTGCTGATAGCGCCATGCATATTACCTTGCCAACCAGCTTTCCTTTATTGTTCATACATATGTAGTAGCCTGTCTTTGCCCCTTTGATACGAATTCGACTTCCAAAAGAGTCGGTCTCCACCTCCAGCTTAGCTGAAGGAATAAAACACTATTATTTCATGATCCTGCGGTATAGCACAAATATATTAGAATGTAATCACTGATGTAAGATCAATTCACCAAGTGAATTACACAGTATAGACCATGGTACGATATATTTGTATTATAATTTAAAGGTTTAATCATAATGGGGGGATCATTTGAATTTTTATACAGTAATCTACAATGAGCTATGAAATTACTGTTATAAATACTGTTAGCTACTAAGCCGTTTAAATCAGCATTTAAAAATTTAACTTAGTCTTCAGCCTAGGCTATTTAGTTCACTGTTCGCTGTTAGTGAAAAGTATATTCTCTATTCAGGCAGTGGGACACCATCATGCAAAGAACGTGTCAGATCTGGCCCTGCTAGAGACACCCTGTTATGTATGATGTGTGTGTGTGTGTGTGTGCGTGTGTGCGTGCGCTTGCGCGTGGATTACATGCATGCACGGGCAATTTATGAGTAATTTAGGCCTTGACAAAAGAGCGCACCAGAGACGAGAAGAGGAAAGTGGATAAAGTGAAGATGCTGACTTCACCTGACCGCTGCTTATAAATTGAGTCATACACCGAGTTGTAAAGCAATGAAAATTCCTCATAAAATGGCCCTCCAAAAGGCACTGAGGTGGATGGATGGGGTTAGCTGTGATGGAAAGATGGCTAGACACTCGAGAATACTTTGGTGACAGGAATTTGTTCCCCTTCGATTTAAGACTTTTTCCACCCTCTGTAAACAGAAAAAATAACGTTCTTGTACAGTTTCAACAGCAGGTGTCTTATGGACTTCTGACCAGCTAGGCATATATGATAATCTTTATAGACAGTAAATTAAAATGAAGCCATTGTTTAAATCGTGGGCTACCTGAATGTGTTTAACTTTATTGAACATGTTTTTAGAAAAAAGCCCACTGCTGTTGCCCACAATGGATTCATTAAATGTGATTTCTTATCGAGGTGTCACTTTATCACATCACATGCTTGTCTTCAATTTTAATTTGACAATATTTAAACGCGGCACTGACATTCCTATAAGATAAGTTGACAGCAGTTACAAATAACAAATTTGTGGCTTCAAGATATGTAATTAGGCTAATAGCCTGCAATATCTGACTTGTATCTGCTACATAATTGCCCTCATCCCCCCCCCCCCCCCTCCACCCCGAGTCCGGACCAGTAGCCTACCCTGTGTGGTGTAATAAAAACTGAATCTATTGCCTATAGCCTGCTTTATTAGACCTGACCTGACTCCATTTTCCAAACACAAAAAATTAGGCTAGATTTAATTTATGCATATCCCGAGTGCAACGTGTAATGTAAAAATAAGACGTAGCTAGGCTAAGCCTATATTCCTACCGTGCACTGCGCCGTCTTCGCCGTTGGCGTTAACTCGCTTGTTGCCCAGAACCTGGACATGTTTGCCGCTGGTGCGGCTGTACAGCTGGTAGGTTCTGGTAAGCCTCCTGCTCATGCGGTCTGACAGCCTGCTCTGCTCCTTCACATGGTGCTTGAAGTTAGGAGGAGACTGCACACTGCTCTGGACATACAGAGATGATAGGACAACTCTTAATAAAGTCACACGTAGTTTTGACGTATATAGCCTATTCGTTTTTTAAATGTATTATTATTATATATAGCTTTTTTTTAATAGGCCCTGATTTGGTTATGCCTTTTAAATGTCCCTCACTAAAAACTGAATAACATATGTTTATATTATTATTAGCTTCTGACTAAATCTGGTTTTGTCAAAAATCACCAGTGTGGCAGTAAATTCCAATTTTAAATGAGAGCTTGTTTCGCGGTGTGTTTAAACTGTCCTCACTCTGGATGACACCCCTCTGATAGGTTGTCTTTACCACGGATGACCTTTCACCCCCGTCTCCACGGACTATTTCCCTTAACAGTTCTTTTTTACTTGAGCCATACGCCATCCACATATGGTTTAACAATTACCCTTTCGACTGGCTTACCTCTTTTCAAGATGTTTGAATTGTAGCCAATTGCCACAGACCTCATAGTGAAATGTTCTCATTGTTATTGCACCCATTGCAGATGCTAGCCTACAGACTGTATTAAGTCACTAAGCATGTAGGCTAGCCAATACGTTTTTTGGTTTGTTTTAGAAATGTAATAGGGATAAAATATGCTTTTTTGTTTCATAAAAGTTAATTAAGCAGTTAGTTACCTGTGCGTAAAAGCAAAGCGCAGTGACATGGAGTAACCTGTAAAAAGAAACAGGTCCAAATGCTTAGTTAGAGATATACAAGAGATAAATGACATGTTGTCATTTGCTGTCTCCCGCCGGTGGTTTACTTACAGATAACCTAATTTCGACGTTCTAAGTCTCATCTTGAAATACGTCAAATATTGCTTCATGAATAGGCTACTCCTGCTCAAACCCCTTGGAAAATAATGTCCCCCCGTTCAATTCAGTTTTATCCCACTCCTGTTTCTGATAGAAACGGATAACCTCGACAACTGAGAAAACCAAACTGAGTGTCCCATGCTCACTGATAGGCTTGCAATGAAAAGTCCAGATGATTTGAAGATATTGCTTAGCCGATCCGAACTCAAAGTCAGGTAGCCTGCTGTCAATCGAAGGTGATCAGCGACCTCCATTAAATCCTTCTTCTGTCAGTCATAATCAACAAAGTTTTGAGTAGGCTAGTGATGTATTCCTTTGCGTTCCCATACAAGCAGATTATCACTCTTTCAGGAATCAGGAACACGAATGACGAATTTGCAAGATATTAAAATGAATTATAGATGATCCAGTCAATAGTATACGTTTTCAGTGCAATTAGCGATCATTTCTGTAGAATTTCTGGTTGAGTAGACCTTCGATGTCAATCATGATCTCACGTGTATTTCTTGTGGCTGCCTTTGCTCCACAGCCAGCGTCTCCCTCCCTCAACATTTAAATATTTTAACTTGCGGGAAAGTCAATTTCCTCGGCGAGAGCAGGCGGAGCGTCCAGGACATGCATGACAGGGCCACATTGAAACGCAATACTTATAGAGTGCTTGTAGCTATTTATATAGAAAGACAACACCACAAATAGAGCAAGGCATTGTTATTGATGCAAAAACATTTAGTAGCCTATTATCGATTTGATGCAGGTAGTAGCCTATATGACTGAAGCCTTGTAGGAACATAATAGTCTAAATAAACTAAATTATAAGTGCCAAAAGGTAATCTTCCATTCAATTTAAAAGTAATAATTTTTCATTTTTTTCTTATTCCCATGGGTTAACTCAAACAGTATGAATTGCTTTAAATACATACTGTAGGCCTAACTTTACGTTTTTTTTTTTTTGTATAAAAACACTTTTTGGTTTTATTAGCAAATGTCCACATGGAAACGTTCCCGGCATGTCCTAAGAAAATCTACAGTTACTTTGACTGATTCCCTGACTGCAGGTTAAAGGTTGTTTGTTGGCCCCATAGGACCGACCTTGATGTGTACGTTTTCATCATAACACATGTAAGTAGGCCTAATAAGTATTCCAGGTGAATATGCGGTGGTTTTCGCATGACATCTAAGCATTTAGACTCTGATAAAAATGGTCTCTCCCTTACAATCCTTCTTTCATTACTTTTTATAATCGTTGATTGCCACTGTATTCAGGGTTTGTGTTCTGTTACACATCAGGCAATTAAGTGTTAATAATCCTTTGTGACAACCAAGTATGTGTTCTGATCAAGGGAATGCACCTTTCCACAACGTTTATTTATATTGATCAAAGTAAATTATATTACTGTACAATATGCCACATAAAAAAAGAAAAAGAAAATATTTGGGCTAGATGAAAGATACCGCAAAGTAATGTGTCTTAAGGAAGGCCAAGAAATGCAAAAGCCCCACTGGACAATCCCTCGTATGTCTATATGATTAGGAGTGGAATCTTGATGATATATCTTGATGACTAATTGTGCACTACTTGCTTGCGTGCATCTACTGTACAAAGAACCACACATTTCAGCTAACATGTATAAAACAGCAAAGTGCTGTTGGTAGAGGGGTAGAATAGAACCTATAGGTTTACCCTATGGCTCTTTTAAAAGGCAGCTAAAAACTCATTAAAGACAGGCAATTGGCCAATCTGTTTCTTTATAGTCTGTTTTAATATGTGATTTTAATATAAATTATTTAATTATTATCAATCAATCAATTCATCTTTTTTTATATAGCACTTGTCATACAAATTAATCTAACACAAAGTGCTTCACACTACAACGTCATTAAAAACAATACAAAATTAGTAAAAACAATACAATATATTTAAAAAATAAAAAAAAGTAATACCACCACTCATGTTACACTCATCATCCCAACCCTCCAATCACAAACAAACATCGGGAGTCCCATTCCCATTATGACACATTTTATTGTGTATTGTACCTTATTGCATTTGTTTCTCTGATTGTCTGTGAAAAGCGCAGTATATATAAACTTTACTCACTTGCCTCAGGAGGGAGAGTATACACTCTACAAGGATTTCAAACCATAACACCCCCTCAGCCACAATGTTAAATCCAGACATGAATCAAGGAATGTACCTTTAATACAAACCTATACAGTACCTGCATGTATAAAACAGATATACAGTAGAATAGCTCTGTCTTTGTAGCAAAACTGATACTATACAATTTCTCCTGCACAGAGAGGCTTGATAATTACATATGTTCTCCAGTATATGAAACATTTGTCCCCTAACAACCAAACAGCTGTTCAAGTGTTAAAAGTATAATCATGTGAATTTGGTCACCGTAGTATAAATCAGTCATTTTAGCCAGTGTTAGGGATTTAGAGGGTGAAAATGTACCTGCCTTATTAGTTCCAGAGGGACACTGCAACAAGTGATTTTGCCACCTGGAACAATTCAGCACTTTGACATATTCTGATCCTTGTGAAACAATGGCACATACAGATACAAATTCCACATGTTTATATATGCATGATAATTGAAACTCTTTGTTTTATCAAGACTAGGCTCGTGATTTATTGAATATGCAGGTTTGACAGATTATAAGGTGATATACAAGTCAACGAGACAACAAGTTACATACTATCGCCATAGACCCTGTAAGGTTTCAGTGGTTAGCCTACAGTATATTTAGTAAAACCTAACATTATTTTAACTGTACTGTATATATTTTTAATCTTTCTAAACCTACAACATTGAATTAGTAGTGTCTTTAGTCAAAATATCTTGGCATATTGATACTTTTTTTTTTGCTTGTGTATAATAATTGGGAACATACATTTGTATGTATGTACACTGCTCAGGAATGGGACAAAAATACTTAATTTGGCAACTGGCAAGACATCTAAGCTTATTGTCCTCTATAGACATATGCAATATTTAGGTTACAATAGGTTCAATAAGTCAAAAGGCTCACAGATATCTGCCCTCAAAATCATCTAAAACAGCAATCTTGATTTCATCCTAATTACATTTTTCCAGTGTGACCTGTCAGACTAAATGTGTTCACGTTCTCCAGACTATATATGAAAGTTCAATGTGAAGCATTTTCAAAGACTATACATATATATATTTTTTCTTTTTTAGTTTCTTTAGCCTGCATGCCTTAGTCCTTAGATTCTCCAGTGACCAGCGTTTCTAACATTTTAATGAGTCGAGTTGTGGGGCGTTGACACAGCTCCAACCATTGCCCCCAGACCCCACTTCACTTCCCCTCTCCTCCAGACTCCCTATGGCTGTTTGCTGCTATTCACATTTAGATCAGAACTCATCAGCTAATACAAAGCCCTGATATCACCGAGTGGGACACAGGGACACGTCACTGGATACCACCAAAAGTATGAAAACATATTGAGAGCAACCTTTGGCAAAAAGTGTGTCGGTTATTCTTAGAAGAGGAGTGACTGTATGTCTGAAAAGGCCCCAGAGCAGACTAGTGTTCAGCATAAGGTATCATTCCCAGCTAATGCGAGACATAAAAATGCACATACTGCCATTACACAGGGCCAGTGGAAAGGTAGACACCATGGAGTAGAAAAAACAGAATTGGTAAGCGGGACAGACAGTGAGAAAGAGCACGCGCGTGCAAGAGAGGTTGGCGTGCATTAGGCTGGAAAGAAATTATGGGATTTGGGAATTCTCATTGTCATCTGGTAGCTGGTGTCACCAACCCTCAGTGGATATACGCAGGAGAAAAACTCTCCCAACCTCCTTAAGCTGTGTTGTAATTGCCGCTTGGTTTCTTTGTTGTTGCAACACTGCGGACCACATAATGTTTCTGTCACCGCACCACTGCACTGCCATGAATTAACTGGAGAGTGCCACTGGCTTACAGCATTACTGCATAATGCTGAAGGTCACAATGTGCTCCTGGTTCGACTGACAGAATATTAGGCACGCTGAACATTGTAATTACATTGAAAACTACATTTACATTTCACTTCAAATGTATTTAGTCACTTGAACAGAAAACCAGGCAGAATGGGTTTGACTAATGACAAACGAAAATGTGTTTCGCAGTCACAGAGTCACAGAAGTCAGTATATACAATATAATATACACAGGGTTTATATATATATACATATATATATATATATATATATATATATATTGTGTACAATGTTTACAGTTGGATGTGATATATCATTTTCATGTTGTGCAAAATGGAGTCTTGACCCAAGAAAACAAAACTCTACTTTGAATTGCTAATGAGACATTTAAAAGTATATTTTGTCATTAAAATACATTTTTTATCATATTGTCCAAAATGGTTCATAGTTGGGGACCCATGTGGGATTTACGGGGAGGCGGGGGCGAGGGGGGGGGGGGTCTACTTACTACGAACTCTTAGAGGGGGCTTGCCAACTGTGACTCAAAATATGTGAGAACCACTTATGTAGTGAGTTGCTGTTGGCCCAGTCAAAGAGTTCTTCCATCCAAGAAAACGCCCGCAACCCCCCCCCCACACACCCCCCCCACCCCCCCCCCCCCCCCCCCCCCCCCCCTTCCCAACCCACCACACCACCACTTGTCCCTCACTTTACGAATGGGCTGTGATTTACTGTCTTGTAAACACATAGGAAGTGGCATTGAAAATGGTTTAACAAAGTCAATAAACGCAGACCTCACTCCTGGTATCGCAGCTGGGGAGACTGCCTGCTTTGGGGAGCAGGCATCCTCTCTCACCTGTTGTGTTTCGGTATCTCTCTATCATCAGGCCTTCTCCTTGTCATCTGTCTCCTGTGTGATGTCTCTCATCTTTCTTTTCCCCCGCTGCTCTCCCGTTCTCCCTCCATTTTCATATCATCCCTTTTCCCCTCACTCTCTCCTGCTCTCCCTCTTTGATCCCCTGCCCTGTTTCTTTTATTTATTTCTGGCACTGGGGCGGTGGAGAGCTGCCGCGATGGCTTTAGCAGGCCCGTACCTGCAGGGATGCTTAGGGTGGCTCTTTCATCTGGGCTCAGGAGAGAGAAGGCCCTCAGTCCTGCTGAAGCAGCTGTGTGGACCTGCATGGGGAGGGAGAGGACCATGAAACGGCTAAGAAGAAAGAGAAGAAAGTAAATGGACCTCAGGGAACCCCACCTCCTTCTGCTTCTCTCTCTCTCTCTCTCTCTCTCTCTCTCTCTCTCTCTCTTGATTCTCTTGCAATAGTATGTTTCATACAGGCTAGTCTGACTTCTTCTTGGCACTATTTTCTGTCAGTCAATCATCTTAGCTGTTAATTTCCTCAAAAATGGTCATTCCCTTCTCCTGCTCAACCCTGGTTTTGTCCACACTGCTGTTTCTTCCATTCTCATTGAACTTACACTAAAGGTTCCATATACAACACTTTATATTCTCATATAGCAGCAAACAACTATATTAGTTAGTAATTGCATCCTGAGCAGAGACTGACAACACATCAAAAGAAATCTGATACTTCTACACAGCCCTGGCTCCATAAATAACGACATAAAAAACCTGGCAAACACCGCTCATATCAACATGCCGGAGTATAAGCTTTGCTTCACAATGCGTTTCAATGTGCGGGCGGCGCTGAGCTCGAGTTTAGCAAGCTTCTCGAGAATGACTGACTCTGCCTTTAATAACAAGATTTACAAGAAACACAAGCTCACAACTGACGTGAACATGCATACAATATATACAAACTATATAACCCTTTCCTACTGTACATGTGCAATGCATTAGTGATTAATCCATTCAGTACACCGGCGAGGATTAGTTGGAGGGAAGAGCGTGGGTCCGAATGTTACAGTAGCAAAAATCAACATTTTATATTTGTTCAAATGTGTCTGTAGTTTAATTATATAATACTGTAGGTTGTATTTAGCTGAAATGTGTTTTTAACTATTTCCATACAAGCACAACCTTTGAAATAATGTCATATTTACTGGTGGCCTACATAGGGAAACAGTGACTTCACTGAAGAGCGCACCATGTTAATGCTGTTAATGATCTTCAAACTAAACGCATTAACACTGCATGCAAGTAACACCAACTTGGAGTGATTTTTGTTATAATTTTATGAATGTACTTTGAGCTTTAGCTTCTGAAAGATGAGAAGGAGGAGTTGGAGTTTTAGTGTTGAACGTAATGTCCCTTATGCATCATCGGCTGAAGTCTACTCTACTGGTCACCGTTGTGGTTTTAAAACGCTTCACTCATCCAAGAGGTGGGAGACAATAAAAACTGAATAGTTAGTGAGAACCTGTACGATCTCCCAGGTGCTGCTCAAATCACTTTTATTCCTAGAGGTTCTAGTAATCCTATTATTACACCTCTACTGTACCTACAGCACCAGTTCCACCAGTTCCTGCAAGTGTAATTCGTTTGGTGGGATGTAACAATGGACTGAATCACTCTCATGTCTTCTCATTTCACTACAGTGCTCAAAATGCTATTCACAGAAAGAAGATGGTGTGTGTATGCGCGCGCATGTGTGTGTGTGTACATGTGTGTGCCTTTATATGTGTGCTTGTGTTTGTGAAACAGCAAACTATACTCGGGCCAGACAGTTAATTCTGGTGAATAGACCTTCCTTGGAGTGCTGATTTGCAAACTATCCAATGCCACGCTTGTTCTGTTCTTAGGTCTGTTCTTAGGTTGAGTCTACCTCACACCCAGTCAGTTGAGAAAGGCTATAACTTACATAACGGAAATTAATTTTACAGAATTCAACCTCTGAAAGTTATATCAGTTCCTGTTTAATCTACAACCATGTTCTTCAGATGTGGCAGAGTCTCATTTGAGCTGCTAAAACAACATTAATCCATCAAAAATAAGATTGCAGGTGTTCCATTGCTTATGTGTCTACTAACAGCAGGACCATTGCCGTAATAGTGAGGTTGACCGTTGACAGTTACTGACAAAGTACTCCGGCAACACCGTTTTTTTTCTTTATTTTCTTCAAACATGCTACAGCTCTACTGTGAAGCTGCAGTTGACCTGTGACTCGCTGGGTCCGTTCACCCCGCCTCTCTTCCACTCTCCAGAGTGAGACCACTCAACACAAAATGAACCTGGGGCGCAGAGCAAGGTGGATGTACATGCAGAATGGCAGCCAGGCTTTGTGGGGGCAGAAGAGTGAGAAAGCAGATAAGGAAAATCTTGGAGTGAAAGTCGGCCATGCTGGTGTTGAGTGCAGTCGTGTTGGTTTTGTCCTCTTCAAAGGCGAGCCTAATTCTTTTACCATACTGTGGAATAGACTGCAGAGACGGCAGGGTTCATGGGCTGCTCACATCCTCTATCTCCTCTGACCAGTGTGTTTAATCGTTTTTATTCCTCAAAATATCACACTATGTCACGTAAAAATATTAATAAATAAAAGTTATTTTGTAGATTTTCTCCTTTAAATGTTATCCACTTAAACTGTGTTCAAGATATAGTCTTTGCACACAGTTATGGCTGAGATCTTTTAAAACATATTTAGATCAGTATGTACTGTAGTTCTGAAACATTTTTATATACCCCATAAAGACGTTGTTAACATTGAGAGGTAGTCGGATGTTTGACAGAATATGAATCTTTCAAATACTGTAAATTCCGCTGCAATAGAATAGCCTGTGATGTTTTTCATCCAGGTATGACAAATGTGCAGATGATCACATTTCATCAAATGGGAATGCTGCTAAGTGAAAAAATTGATATATGTTATTTCTATGGTCTAGACCGTCTGGTGCAGATGCCATTAGGATATGAGAGTTGGGAGTGTGCCTGTGAAAGATGGTGTGGTTCACGGCACTGCAAATAAATGTGCATCTTATTAGTCAAAAATTTGTTTTGAGTAATGGAGTAATATAATGGCTACCACTTATTCTTGCAAAAATGCAGTTGCACATAGCTCAGGAACTGTACCTAGTGCAACAAGGCAGACAGACTTATCTTGTATCTAATAATTTATGCTGACTGAAGGAAGCAAATGTAAATTTAAAGTTAAAAAGACGTAAAAAGACAGAAAATTTGGAAAAAAAAGGCTAAGCATATCTATGTTATTACACATGTTGAAAAGGAAACACTTCGAAAAATGTATAATACTGTTTTATAGCCAACAAAAGTTTAAATTTTTTAATTTATTACATTGTCCTTCTCTTGAGAAGTGCTCTGGAACAAAAGCATTTCATCTTTACCTGTCATTCTACAAATAATATCAATTTCAAAGGAGTGTATAAAAAGTGGGATGGTGAAATTAGACAAAATTATCAAATATTGATCCGCCATATTGAAGCAATACATTGTTTCAGTTGACAAGAGTAAGTTGAAGTATGGAATATGTTTAGAGTTTAGATTGCCAGTGGTCTCTATACAGGATATAGTAAATAATGCAAATAACACACGTTATAAAGTAAAAGTAGAGATCTCCATTATAATTGACAGACCCACTGAGGCTAGCATTGCAACTTTATACTGTTATTATAACAGTTTTTACAAATTGTGTGTATCTTATGCAGGCTGATAAATAAAGAGACGTGGAGAACCAGGAAGTTTAGTGAGCAGGGGTTGAAAGCTTTCACCCTTGCCCGTTAGCTCACCACGTTGGCTAGCTAGAGCATGTCATACCAATGTTACAGTAAAAGTCACTGTAAACCAATTGAAACGACTTACTCCACTCCCTGTACTTTCACATGCTTTTTACATATTTCTCCCTCCCCTCATCACTCTACTCTCCAGTCATTCTCAAAAGTCTAATTTTCCATCTACAGTAGGCCTATAGTCTTTCTACCATTTTTCCTTCTGCAGCTGGATGAACCCCATCCAACATGTATAGCCTGCTTGGACCACATGCCTCCATCGCTGGGTTTGAGACGGGGTGGAGGGTGAATGAGGAACCACCAGGTCTAAAAAATAAAAACAATAATAAATGTCTGGTTAGATCTATTTTTTGATTGTGTAAAAAGCAAACATATTAATGCAGAGATTACAGCTATAAACCAAATAGCTTTGAGAGTAATGTGCTTTTGTGAAAAGTTTGTTTTATTAACCAAATCATTATGAAATAAATGTGCATTTTCTTAATACAGCCACAAGATATATACTTTATGTATTATTAATATATTATACACAAGGAAGGAATCTCACACATGAAAGGGCAGGGAGCTCCCAGGACAGAGCCATATACCCCAAAATATAAATAACTTCATGCTAATAAAACAATATTTGTCATAGTGGTCCTGACCGAGTTCCTAAAGCATGTGTATCTAGGGCTCTTCTCTCAGTTCTGCCCCTACTGGTCAATAATCACACAGTGCCTCTGCTTTTAGGATATGATTTGTCCTCTGAGCCGTCTTGTAGCAAACCATCTCCTCTCAGCCCCAGACTGACTGCCTGGAATGCTTTTAACTATTCACGACAGGACTCAAAGAGATTGTCGCATTCCATAGGGCGGCATTTATGGTCACTCTTCACATGTCAATCAGTGACACTATCTCCATGTCACCTCTTTAACCTACCCAAGACACACGCACGCACACACACACACACACACACACACACAAGGGTCCATGCACCCAGACCCCTTTGCGTCAATTTAGAGGGCCATTGTGGATGTGTTAAGCACACAAGAATGTGCTGTTTCGGCGGGTACAGGACACGCAAACACCTTTTTCTTTTTCAAGACATCACACACGAGCCTCTTGCACCTACACCATCTGTGAGATGGGTCACTGAGTGAAAACCCTCTCACGGTGATATACGAAGAGCAGCGAGACTCTTTTAACAAGGATCTCGAGTCGCAGAGTAAAAAAGCCAGAAAGTATAGGTTGTCAGCATCGTAAGTCATCTCAACTAGTCAGTTGTTTTCCCTCAAACACAGCTGCAGTCTTTTTAATAGAAATAGAATAGTGGGTCTAGTAATTTATAGTAACGTACATGGAAGACCAAATGTTCACCACTACATGTATTCCTTAATTCCCCCAGGAGATCGATCTGATTGGATGAGCTACAATAGCTTTATGGGGATATTTATGCCAGGAGTAGTCGAAACACACACACACACACACACACACACACACACATATGCACACGCACACACACACAGATCAACTTACAGACGTTCAACAGCTATACCCATGACACTCACACTGACACACACACACACACACTCCTACACATACATACACACACACACACACTCTCTCCCTTACAGTTAGAACAACACTTGTGGTGAAATTCCTCGCCACCTTATCAGTGTGTTGAAAGCACCTGACTGCTGCTATGTGACAGTGTGACATTTCACTTTTGTGTATGTGTGTGCATGTGTGCGTCTGTGCGCGTGTGCATGTGTGCGTGTGGGAGGAGGAGTTAAAGAGTTGTTTATTTTGATATAATGGTTGCCTTCCCACTGGACACTTGACAGGAGGTGGGTGAAGAGTGCGTGGGGTGGCGGCTATCAATAAAAACACCCTTCACATCTGACATGTTGTCCTTCAAATCCTCAAGATGTGTGCATTTTTGGAGTGGCTTTGTGTGTGGGGTTGCAGGGTGTCGGTGTGTGTGTGTATGTGTGTGTGTGCAGGGGGAAGGGGGGGTTCACACACCAGCATCACAAACATCAAGTCTTGACCATTATCAATTGTGACTTTGCTTTAAATTGCTTTGTTGTCCTTAAAAATCTGAAGTCAATCATACCTACAGTATGGGCTGCTAACATTTTCAGAAAGATGGTTAGGGAGAGAAAGGAACACCCAGTCATCACGCGGTTGACCGTAACCAGTGTTTAGCCAGGACTGAGCTGAGACCAACGGTCATTATGGCATCATGCAAAACTCAACAGTAACAGCATCAAGTCGAGACACTGCTTGGCAGGCACCCACTACACGCAATCACAACAGTACGGCCATCGTTGACAATGTAAAGCCGTGCATTGTTTTTTGTTATACACATAATGAATCAGGTTTTGTCAAACTTTTTTTTGTGTGCAAAGGCTGGGAAACAATTGTAACTTAAAGTAGCCCATGTTGTATATCACACACAAACTTACTACTGTCAGTGCGAGGGAAAGTTACAGTTTTATTAACCACTTTGCCCTAAAATTCACAACCTTGGTGTCATTTTTCACAACTCAAACACACACACACAAAACATAAAACGGAAGCCACTTGTACCACATGCTGCCCTATGTTCAAAACATGGCATTGTGCTATTATATCTTTAAAGAAATGTTGTACTTGCAGGATCACTTGTTCAAATTACACATTTGGTGTGAAATACCATAGGAACATTAGATTAGATCACAGACACACAATGTGCCAATAGGTTCATAGCTGTTCATACAATAAATAAACATTGTAGTACAAAATATGTGATAAAGGTTTCATTATAGTATTAAACATAAATACATCACTGTCAAATGACTAGTAGAGCAAATACTAAACAGATACATAGTTTAATCAAATCTGCAAACCTCACAAATACATTTTTTTTCAATCAAAGCAAAAATAATTACCCACAAAAAAGAGAAACAGAATGGACACTACAGCAGCAAAACATCAACTGCATAGTGTTCGTCACCTGGCTTACTGTATAAAGCACAACAAAGTATTGATTACTGTACTTCTATATTTCCATCCACTCTGTCTTGTGAAGTTATGTAGCCACAGCTTCTGCCACATTACAGAAGTTGTTTTCATTATCCATTAGCATCTTGGTATGTGAATCCAGGCCTGACACTGGTCTGCTGTGATATCATTGTATGTATCTTCCATGGCCTATAAGACCTTATATGACGAGGCCCCACAACCACCTCTCAGAAGCGGTGCTTGTCCCCTGCAATTCCTTTGACCATCATCTTCATCTTCCTCCTCCTACTGCTGCTTGACCTCTGTTGTGACCTGGATCACCTGCCAGCTCCACGTTACAGTATCACTCACTATGTGTTGTACTGTAGGTGGAGACCACTCATTTCAATATAATGTTTAATTGTAACACAATGTAAAATTAATTTCTGTATCAAGGGCCTGCATACATACAGTAATGTCAAATATCAAAACATGCTCTGGAAAAGTATTATATGGTACCATAGAAACAGTGTCTGAAACTGTTAACAATGATGATGAAATATTACATCCATAGAGTCCAGTTGGATCATGTTCCACTACAGTTGGTGTCAATGGATCTCTTTATCCTGAAACTTTTATGATCTAAACCTGGAATATTGTTTGTCAGTTTCCATTATACTTTGCATTACGGTAAGAGTATTGCAACAGTTACGTTTAATTTTGAGCAGTTCTATCAATTGTTAGTTCATTGTAATAAAATTATTAGACGGTCATCTCAAATTAAATGTTTCAATTGCATTTAGAAATGATGTGTCATATTGATCAGGTGATCTTATATCAATGAACAAATTATATTATAGGTTTGTGTGTATTGTATCCAAGCATTTGTAAAACGTATTAGAGTTGTGAAAAATATTAATTTTAATCATCAGTTGTGATCTAGAGTTGTGAAAAATGACACAAAGGTTGTGAATTTTGGGGAAAAGTGGCTAAAAATAAAACTGTAATCGTCCTCGAAAGACGATATATGTGGTTTACGAGCTCCCCCTGCTGGTTCAAGTTCTCTCCACATAAAGATACCGATTTTGTGGCAGCTCTGCATCTGATAGATGAAATCTCTTAACGTCGTGTATGTACAGGCCCGGCGTGTATTTTGCTCAGGCCCCGGGACTAGAGATGATCTTCAAGGCATCCACCCACTGTGGTGTTATAACTCAACTCCACACTATTTTCTGTGACTATTCTAATAATATATATATATATATATATATATATATATATATATATATACACAAATATTTCCTTTTTTTAGAAATTCAGTAATTTATTATGATATCAGTATTTTATATTGGTAAGGTGTGTTAGTTCTAGATGGTTAGCCCTGATGATGCTTTCATTATTTCAAACAGAATATTATTTGCTTACTGTACATCTGTTGACAAATGTACTAGTTGTTAGTCGTTTTGGATAAAAGCATTTGCTAAATTATATAAATATAAATAAACATTTACGTTTCATCTTGCAATCATCTCGTTATCTGATCGCTTCAAATAGGAGTATGCCACTGTACCTCTACAGCGCCACACATCAACTGCGGCCATATTGGGTACTGCAGAAAGTCTTAACGTTGACAGACCAAAAGGGAGTTATAGGCAAATTAAAAATAGTTTTCGGGTAAAATAAAGATAAAAAGTAAAAAATAACAAGTTTTTAGGTTAATCACAAATAGTATATACATTTTGACAATTATTTATTTTTGACAAACTTTTGTAAGAGATTATTTAATAAAGGATTGAGGGCCCTTGAGGACCCCCCTTGACTGAGGGCCCGGGGACAACTGACCAGGTTCTTTCCCCCCCCCACCCACCCCCCGTGTGTGTAGCTTGTTGATGTCTTGTCTATTCTCAAGAGCCTGGATCTGTAATAAATATTTGATTATTTTGACTTTATTTCATATTATTGTACTGCTCATTTAAATATATACGAAATTACGGAATATGTCAATATGCTATTTTGCATTGCAATATTAGTCAAAAGTCAAAATCAGTCTATACTTAATTATGCTTCATTACCATAATAATATTAATAATAATAATACTTCCTTCCTTCCTTCCTTCCTTCCTTCCTTCCTCCCTCCCTCCCTCCCTCTTGATCAATAAATACTCTCTCATCAGCAGTGGTCGGGTGTGAGTGCAGTCGTGGCCTTTCTCCGTCCAGCAGAGCAGTGATTTATGGGGACTCAGGCTCGGGCCGCCCTTGCACTCGGGCCCTGGCAGTATAAATGATGGCAGGTCAACAGCACGACAGATGAAGGAGAGACTCTCTCTCTCTCTCTCTCTCTCTCTCTCTCTCTCTCTCTCTCTCTCTCCCTCCCATTTGTCCCGTTATCATCAGTGTGATGGAGACACATCATCACCACCACCACCACCATCATCATCATCATCGTCGTCTCCCTGGAGACTAAGCAGTGCTGGATCAGGTGACGGCGCCGGCCGTGCCCTTTAACGGCAGCTTTAATTTCATGGCTAATTTCTCTTGGCACACACACACACACACACACACATGCACGCACACGTGCAGAGGATCGATGGTGCCCCGACCGTCCACTGTCCTGCTGCTGAGACAGGGGACAAGCAGTCAGCGGTTGGCTAACAGCTGATGGCGCGCTCCTATATATGCCGCAGTGAGCGTCAGTGCAGTTAGCTTACACGTAAACACGCGTCGTTACGGTAGGCGTGTGATGTGTTTGTGTAGCATGCGCTGCACCGTATAGACATTAACAAATGGGGTACACTGTAGGATTATCACACACACAAACGCACACGCACACACTGAGTCCGTCCTCCAGTGATGACTGATCCAATCAATACAGTTCTTAATGGATCGCTTTGAAAATAACAGCAACAAGCACGATCCCGTGCAGCACACACATGCTCCTCTGTGTGCTGTTGGTTACCTAGCTCATATCATTGCCACGGTGATAAATATAAACCCTTGCTCCCCACTCCCTGCCCCGGGGAGGCATTGAACTCGAGCCCCTCCGTAATGACTTTGTCTACTTATTGATTCGGCTATGATCCATGTACTGTAATTCTTATAGCATCAGCCACGGCCCCTGCAATAACTCCAAGTCATATTTTGGGCCCCAACGTCCGCTTGACAACTTAATGATACAGGGGGTGCTTGCCCCCCTCTTCGCTCAAGCCTAGGACAGCTTACGACCCCCCCACCACCGCCAACAGTTCCCCTGGCCCTGCAGGGTCCTAATTTCTCCTTGTTCTCTCAGACTAATATCAGCACAAGCGGGGACAGACTGTTCTCTCAGAGGGCTCTCCCATCTGAGCCACATATCTCCTAGTTGTCACCACTTTGTGCTTGGACTATAGCGCAGGCTGGAGACCGGGGCGAGTGTGCATCTGTCTCCGATTTGGAACACAGCCCCTGCAGGCTCCCATTGTGACTCAGCCGCCGTCCCTCTTTAGAAGCTGTTCCCATTCCCCCCCGCTGAGCCGGGCCTATATTTCATTGTCATTTTCTTTCCTCGCCTCCTAGGCTGCGTGTAATAGTGAGAGATATATAACGGCACTCCAGCATTCTTCTGAACTCCCTCTGCCTTTTTCTAAAACACTGTCAGAGTGACAAAACAGCAGCCGTTGGGTACTGGGGCGCAGATGCCCCCTAATCTCAAGGCAATTGCTCAATATCCTGGGCTGATCTTTTTAGCAAGCGACAACATCTGGGTCCTTGGACAAGACGGCTTGGGATAGTCATGCTGGACAGGCTCATAGCTCATCTCTATGGCTCTGTCTGCCTGTAAGCCACAGACTGTCTGTCAACTCTGTTTTTATAAGACGTGATTTAAGGACGGGCCCTTGAATCTTGCAGGGCCCGTGGGAAACTACAGCAGTAGGCAGGAGGTTGTGTGAGTGCTGGCCCGGTCCAACTGATACGGTACTGCTAACCACCTACCATCAGGTAGGGGTCAAACACAAAACAAACAAAAAAAAGTACTGTAAAAATAATTGCTGTTCAACTTACATGAATTGGTATTGTGTAAGCTCTAGAGTTATTATTGAAAGCGTTGTTGCCAGAGTAAAGCATATTTCCATATAAAGTGTGAAATTGCCCCTTTCAGAGATTAAGCAAACTAAAGAACAAAATACATTTTGTTTTTAAAGTGAATATAGCTTTATATTACTTTACTTTTTGTACATTAGTACAAAGCACTATCAGTCCATTATCAGTGTTTCAGTCTTAAACCCACTGCAAATGTTCAAAACACCCTCCTGCATTTGAAGGTCATTGAGGTCATTCTGACATTACTTAATCAAGAATGTATAGTCTATATTAAATGTAAACTCCATCTTCCCCAAATGAAATCCATGGCTGTAATTAGTTTTTGGTGTTCAAAGTTCAAAGAGCACTTTAAATTAGCCTCAGTTAGGGGCAGCTGCAGGAGAAGGGGTGATAGAGACTTGTGAGAGAGATGTACGTGGAGGAGTGGAGATTCATTTTAGGATCTCAACAGTGGCAAGTATATGCAGTCTCTGAGTTTCAAACCAAAACATGTGTTTGGAACTCTGGTTTCAACCACAAGAGTATTTGAGGAGTGTTCACTAAAATGAATAATGTAGTTTATGTGCAGAAGGTGCTTTAACATTTTATACGCAGAGCTAAAGTTAATTTTCCATATATTTCTGTGCAAACACGAACATCATTCATACGGTATTATCGTGATTTCCATGCACCGCGAGGGCTGTTAGATGGCGATATTTAAGATAAGCCTATATCTCTAGCGGGCGTCCATGTTTCTTCCTGTCTGAATTACAAAGAGAAAGACAGACAGTAGCAATAGAGACGTTCGGATGCCCGTGTTCCTTGCAATCACCCCAGAGAGACTGTAACGATGTTCCAGCTCAGGAACCATAGACCCATAACAACACTATATGCTACCTAGATGACCCTAATTGAGAGTGTGTGGCGGTGATTCGGTGAGTCATCTTTGTGTTTTCTAATCATCTTCTTCGCGGTTCTTCATGCTCGTTAATTTCCTTCTTGTCATGTCCTTATTGGCAGGTTTCCCTGCCCCCAAACCCCCCTTTCTCCCTGCATGTCTTTCTTATAACGACTCGCCCGGGCGCTCGATGTCTACCCGTCCTTCCCCATCGTCATGTTGCACCCCACCCGCTCACAGTCACACCCCCCCTCTCTCTCTCTCCATACCCCGCCTCTATTCCCGCATCTCTCCCCAACCCATCCCCTCCCGTCCCGTCCCCCCAACCTGCCCGTCTGTCTGCGCGTCGCGCTCTTTCTCTCCATCTCCCCGTCTCTCTCCCCTTCTCTCCCCCCGTCTGTGTGCGTTTTTTTTTTCTCCCCTCTTCCCTCCTCTCCCCCAGCCTTAATTGGGAGTCAGGGAGAGCAGTGGAAATCGCATTAACGCGGGCCCTGCCTGCGCCTGCCATCCATCTTATTTTTTATTACGCCGCGCCGGGGCTGCCTGGGCGCTGCCGTTCGATTTGTCACTGGCCTCGTTCGCTGATAACAGGCATTTGTCATCGCCTTGCCTCCCTGTTAATGTTATCATCTCCTCCCTGACAGCCACCCTCCGCCGGGGAGCGCCGGCGACAAAGCACATCCGTCAAGCGAATATTTCCACGGCTAAGGGGACCGCACACTGCAATAAGCCACATTAAAGCACTTATGAAGGGTGGCCAAGTGTGTGTGTGTGTGTGTGTGTGTGTATGTGTGTGCGCACGCGCACGCGTGCGTGTGTATGGATGTACAATAGGCCTAGTGTGTGTTATGTTGTGTATTTGTAGTACGTGTGTTGGGGGCCGACAGGGAGAGAAGAGGTAATTTGTTGCAATTAATTACGCAGTGAGTGTGGCTTTGTTGTGTAGGAGAACATTGTATCTGTTGGAATGTTTCCTTCGCCTGGCTGTGATGCTATTTCTTTGATTTATAGCTGATACTTGCCTGAGGGGGTGTGAACCTCCCCGAGTGAGTGTGCGTGTGTGTGTGTGTGTGTGTGTGTGTGTGTCATAACTGTGAGCTGTGACATTATCCATAAACTATTCTAACCCTACACAAAGAGGTGGAAAGGAGCTCTCTCTTTTTAGAATGACATCATCCAGTCAGGATCAGTTTTACCAGTTATCTGGCCTTGAGGGTTAAAACAGCTGTCAAGTTCAAACAATAAATAAATTACACTCACACTTGACCTTGTGATAACTACTGGCCAACTGCAACATTCTAGTTTAGCAGGCAAAGTGAAGCCTCTCAGCAAGACGTGTTGATGGACAATACTGTGACATGCAGCTTTGAGCTCAGACACCACCTCAAAACGAGGACAATATCTGGCTGCCTGCTCTGTTTCTCAGTGCTCAGAATGGCCTGGCTGGTCCTTCGCTGTGATATCAGTAGAAGAAGGGATTTGACAACGTTATTTCCTTCTAGCCCAGTCAAAGGCTCCTACGCTCTTCTGCAGGGGCTGACAGATGGAACAGCCAGCCTAAGGCAGTGGAAGGGATGAGATAAAGGCACAATTTCATATTGCGTCGTTCAACATGGCTCTCAACTTCACCATGCAATGTCATAACACGATGACACTTGCAACACCCTCCGGCTTATGGTACGGCAGTTTTTACAACCAAGGGCATTCCAATAGTCTGAACTTTTATGAGATTTCATTTTAGGAAAATGGTAATTTATTCATATTGTACTTTTGAAAGACCTAGTCATATAGACTCATTATAACCTCACATAACTTAATTGTACAGTAAGAAGTATGCAATAAAATGTCTGTTTTTCTACATGACAATGACTTTGGCTTTAGGGTACAGTTATTAGATGAATAAACATAGTAAAGAATGTAATGAGAATGAAGATGGTGTTAGATCTCTTGTTATTCTCTATGGCTTGCATAACAACAT